>VWYP01001864.1:177804-343600 GCA_013400435.1 Pycnonotus jocosus | reverse complement strand
GGGGTGTAATGCAGATTAAAACTGAAAGCTACAAGTTATTCCCCGAGTTCTTGTTGTAAAAAGAAAACCAATGGTAAGGAAAGGAACACAGGAAAAGGAGATGCTGGTAATTTCTATATGTCACATTCCAGAATGGATTATAACTGCTTTAACTAATAAGAATCTCTAGAACAGAATGAGAGAATTATGAATTAGATGTT
Source organism: Pycnonotus jocosus (assembly GCA_013400435.1). Classification (NCBI taxonomy): domain Eukaryota; kingdom Metazoa; phylum Chordata; class Aves; order Passeriformes; family Pycnonotidae; genus Pycnonotus; species Pycnonotus jocosus. The sequence goes on along the minus strand of VWYP01001864.1, from coordinate 343,400 downwards.
CTTGTTAAGGTCTAGTTCAGTTTAATTAAAACACGAGCAATATATATGTGCATTTGTGCACACAAATCCTGGGTTATATATCACACACTCACACAAACCCATATATAAAACACAGACACCCTTGTTCATTATACCTAAAGTTTTGTTTTAAACACAGAGCTTTATACATTATTTTAAACACATTTTTAACACATGTTAATAATATTCATGCTGGTGCTTTGAAAAATCTGCGAGATGTGGTTAATGAAGAGAAACTGCAGCATAAATTGCATGTAAAATATGCAATCCACAACAACATATTTTTTTCTCAAGCTGCAGCTTTTTTTACATTAAACATCTTTTAGCTTGTTTAAATTTATTCCCTATTGTTTATAAAGAGCATCATCAGCCACCACTGCTTGAAACAACTACGAGTAGTAAACCAGGCAATCTTCTTACTTTAATAAGATTCTTTGGTTAAAAATAGATTTTAAGTCTATCTCACATTAAAGGGTGTAAATCCTAATGAAATTGCACAAAATGTTTCTCATTTACAGGGGATGTTTTCCATACAACCAAATACTTGCTTTTTTATTTTTGCCTGAAATTTCACCAAAGAAAATAGCCAGAGGGATTTTTTTTTTTGTTTGTATTTTTGTATTTTACCCCAGACTCTTTTACAGAGCAAACAATTCTAATTCCCTTCCTTTTATTTTTTCCCTTGAAATTCTGATTTTCTAGATATTTATCATTCTCACTCTTATCTTTTAGTCTGTCTCCAATTTATCCACACTTTTTTTTAACCTGGGTATTTAATAACTGTTTATGGCACTATGGTTGGATCAAGTATTATCAAGACCAAGGAATGCAGAAGGATATTCCACATTATTTCCAATTGTATCCATAGGCTGCCTGAGGTGTTTCACATCCTTTTTCTACGGTATCATAACATTTAGGATCCTGATTTTTGGAACTGTCCTACAGTGATGTTAACAGAACATCCCCAGTCCTGCATTTAACACCCTGGTAATTCTTAACTAACCATAAAAGGTGCGTTTTTATTTCTTTAATTAAACGGAAATTACAAGTTTTTTCTCCAATTTGACATGGCCTTTTGAATTTTAACACTACAATTTAACGTTCTGCTGTGTCCAGCTCTGGGATACTCAGCACAGGAAAGATGGATCTGCTGGAGGGTTCCAAGGAGGGACAAGGAGATGGTGAGAGGGGTGAAACTCTTCTGCTGTGGAAAAGCTGCGAGGGATGAATGGGATATTGGGAAGGAATTCTTCCCTTTGAGGGCAGAAATCACCCAGAGCAGCTGTGGCTGCCCCTGGATCCCTGGCAGTGTCCCAGGCCAGGCTGGACAGGGCTTGGAGCAGCCTGGGACAGTGGAAGGTGTCCCTGTTGATTCTGGGGGAGTAGATGACCTTTTAGACCCCTTCTAACCCATCTGGTGATTCCATGTTCTGGAATTCCGCTCTGCTTGAAGAGTGCATGAGGAGTTTTCAATTTCAGTTTTTACTTCTGAAATCTCTTCAGTCCTTCTCGTCCACGAGAGATGAGATAGCACTCGGAAATCAATTCAGGCTTTTACAGCTTAAAAGATCAGCCCACCACAAGGAATTGTTTTGCTTTATTATTGTTGTTTTTATTAACAAAATTGCTGCAGATCCCAAGACTATAATTTATGTCAGAATCCTATTGCAGTAAAACCTCCAAAAAACACACACAAAGACAGGGAACCTGACTCAAATAATTTGGTAAAAAACCTAAACACAATATTGAACATGACAAGGAATGAGTGGTGGCTTAGATTTGTAGATCATCCAGTCAATCATGTTATATTCATGTCATGTATCAAGATTTCTGTTCATTTTAACAGGCCTCAATTATTTTAAGATATGTGCCAATAAATGAATGTGTGTTCATCTCTCGAGGAAGCTGATTTCTTACTGCCACCGTGGGAGTCACAGATATGGAAAAATGGGAAAAAATGGCCTTGGACCAGAAGTGATGTCAGTATGGATGAGGGGAGGAGTGACAGGGAGGGGAGGGATGTCACCTGAGAGATGGCATTCCTGAAGAAACAATGGGAAATAAAGAGGGACAGGTGCAGTACACTGAAGAAAAAGCAGGAAAAGGGTAAAAATAAAAAGAGGATGGGCTAAAAGGGATGGTCAGCACCCAGGGTTTGTGCAAGTCCTACAGAAAATGACAAAGAGGCAATCCCGTGGATGAGAATGTCGCTGAAATTTTAATTTCATTGATTTGGAAGTCTGGAAATCTGAATTGGTAGAGAAGCATAAGCAACTTCATTTCTGTTGGTTTTTGGTCAAAAAATTGTTGTTTGCTTCCATGTCTCTATTAATAGAAGCCATTGATTTTCCAAACTCATATCAAATTTATATTTTACCCAAACACCTCAGAGCTGGTGAAAGTGCAGAGGACAAATGAATAATTTTAGATTTGTGTTGAAGCCTATCCAAGGTGAAATTTGACTGTGGTTTTCCTTTCAGTGATTCTCTGTTTGAACTGTGCTTGCTTTTCCTTTCAGGTGTGAGTTTCTTTGTATTAACATCACTCAGAGGAGCAACAAACAGCACCACCTTACTTAGATCTTTCGGTTCTGCAAACTGATCTCTTGCTGTATTTGCTATTTCACTTGTTCATTTATTTGAAATCTTTAAAATTTCTTAAAAATTCCTGAATCTCGTAGATATTAGCATAGAATCGTGGGATGATTTTGGTTGGAAGAGACCTTAAAACTCATGTCATACCTTCCACTATCCTAGGTTTCCCCAACCTAACCTTGGACACTTCCAGGGATCCAGCTGCAGCCACAGTTTCTCTGGGCACCCTGTGCTGGGGCCACCCCACCTTTACAGGGTAGAATTTCATCCTAATATCCAGTCTAAACCTACTATTCCTCAGTTTGAAGCTATTCCCCCTTTTCTTACCCTCCAGCCCCTTGTAAATTGTCTCTCCCCACCTTTCTTGCAGTCTCCCTTCAGGTCCTGGAAGGCCACACTGAGGTCACCCCAAAGCTTCTCTTTCCCAGGCTGAACAATCCCAGCTCTGCCAGCCTTTCCTCCCAGCAGAGCTGCTCCATCCCTCTGCTCATCCTGGTGCCTCCTCTGGATGTTCCAGCAGCTCCAGGTCCCTCCTGTGCTGGGGAACACCAGAGCAGGATTAGTGCTCAGTTCCACATCCAGCAAAGGCAATTTGCTGCCCTCCAGAGAGAGATACAGCCAATTTTAAGGTTGCAGCCAAACCTTAGCCTCTACACCTCCCTCAGGATCATATTTGAGCTGTTTTGGCCCCTTTTTTACTATTTCTGGGCTACAGAGTAACACTGTCAGCTTCCAAATTATTGCTTTGTGAAGTCAAGAAAATTAGTCTTATTTTTTTAAAAAATCTCAATTACGGAAGGGAATGAGTGCTACAAGCCACAATTCATAAATAGATGGGGAAAAAATTGTTCCTCAGTGTCCCAACTTTGAGATTTAGCTCAATAAAACACATGCCCAGCTGTGAGTATATTTTGGCAGTCAATAACAACCTGAACAGGTCAGAATTCCACATTCCCCCCACTCGTGGTGGAGTTTGGTGCTGCAGCAGAAAACGAATTGGAAGAAGAATCCCATTAATACCGGCTGCTCTAATGCAGAACCGGCTTTCATTTTTAGACTTCTATTTTCTGCTTTAATTACATAAATCTGAACATACTTTCGAGATTATGAAATAAGAGCCGGGAAGCCAGTTATTTTTCATCATTTATTTTTAAAGCAAATTTATCTTTGAATTGTCATCTGTTAAAATTCCTGAGAAGCAGACCACAAATGAGTACAATATGAACATGATTTTCCATGCCAGCCCAATTCGAGTAAAAGATGTAAAGATTTTTTTTTATTATTTTTATTATTTTTTTTTTTTTAGGTTTTCCTTTGAACACTTCAGCTGAACACAGAGTGTGACCAGTTCCACCTTGGGTCCCTTTCCAAGTCTGCAGTGTGTATGTGCACATTTGCACATGTACACACAAATAATACCAAATTCAGCCATGTATTGGCAACATACACTCAATTAAATCTTCAATTTAATGGATTCCAAAACCTTGAAATGTTCTGCAAAGAAACAGCAATGGGAGCACAGGAAGGAGCTCAAAAATGCTGTCTTGGAAATGACACAGAGGAAGATCCTAAGTGCTTCTTTTCCTTTATGATAATGGTCTAACATGAAATGTCTTGATAAGAACATTGGAAATTTTGTTTCATGTTTTAGATTTCTAAGAATTTTGGATTTCTGGTAATTTCTGGGTACTTTGCTTTGTGCCTATGGGATCCTCTTCTGTCTAAAAGCCCTCCAAGCTCTTTTCTTTCTCTCTCAAGTTCTGGTCATCAACATCTCACAATGTATCAAGTCCTGCTTGTCCTCTGTGGACAAATCCTTTCTTTTGGAGGCGCTGAAAACTGAAAAGTCGGGAAATTCCATCCTCAGAACTGGTTTCTTAACTAGAAACTTGATGGACACTTTGGTTAAGAATGGAAATGTTTGTCTTCACTTTTTTTTTCATTTTATTCTGCTGAAGAGCTTTGGAGCCAACCTCTTTTAGCCAAGGTTTATCATGTTTGCTTTGTTTATAAACACAACCATGAGGCTCTTTTCCTACACAGATTGTCAATGATGTCTGTATAAAATATCTATTTTTAACAATCCTTTTTGCATTATTAAGGCTAACCTAAAAATATCTCACCTGGCCAAGGATCCTCAAAGGTAAGTTCAGTATCCTGAAATTTTGCTCGTCCCAGGCAAAAAGTTTCCTCATCTTTGGATCTGCTTTGACCTAATTCTGTGCAATAATCTGATCTTTCTAGTCAAGTGTGTCTTCTCCTGGGATACTTTGCTTCTTTTTGGGCCATTTAAAGTGCTTTTTCTTTCTCTCTGACAGAGGAACAATGATTGTAGCTATAAAGAATATCCTCGTTCTCCCTTTGTAACTTGCAAATTTGGCATCTAAACTATGCCAAAAATGATTGCTTTGGGGGGCTGTGGTGGAGGATTCTGACTGTGATATAAAGAGGAAGGAATATAAGTAAAACAAATATTTATCACTCTGCAATTTGCACACCACGTTTAGCTCAGCCATGATTTAAACCAGCACATAAAGCCCCAAAATTGGTCTTTGAACAGCAAAGTTGAGCTTAACTGCAGCAGTGCTGTAAGCATTGTTAGGATATATTGGAACAAAAGAACTTAACATTCATTCTTGGCTTCTCTTTCAAATTTATTCACTTCTTGGTGTATTTTTTTGCATGAGCTCTGATGGACTGAGCCATCCATATCTATCTCCAAAGGGTTACAGTGATGACCCAGTGCTTTGAAAAGGTTTCAGTGTTTATTTAGTTGCTTTTATTGTGCTTTTGATTCTCTGCTGCCAAGTATCTTCCCTTGAAGCCAGAATCCACATTTTCAGGTCTCCAATCTAATCAACCTTTGGGGACAAAGTAAAGTTCCTGAAAGCTTAAGCCCAATATACTGCAGCACAATTATGAATTGAACAGGGAAAGGAAATTGGAAAGAGCAACTTGAAGATATTTTACTCTCATGAATTAGTACACAAATACAGATTTATAGCCTGCATGTGTGTTTTGTTTTTGCTGATGGCTGTAACTAAGGACACCTGTAAGTCAGGGGAAAAGGGAGAGAATGAAAACTAAAGGGAGGGAAAATGTAATGATATGCAGCATTTCAGAGCTGATTTGGAGTCTGTTATGTGAGCCCTAAAAACTTATTTTTCTTCTCCTGGAAAACCTGTATCGTTTAGCTGGTGTGCCTTAGTGCAAAGTATGAAATATAATGATTTTTTTAAAAGATTCTTACAGCGTTTCCAAAGGAAATGTTGAGCTAAGTGTAGAATTTGTGGGATCAGTTAGCTTATAAATAATGATCCTTTATGCTGGCATTGGGAAATCCGTGTTCCCACAGCTAGTTCAATAAAGCAATTAATATCAATGAATGCTGAAGAAAGCAAATCTCCGTTCACTTTTGTCTGGATTAGTTAACATAAGAAAAATCCCATCCCTCTCCTGGAGTATTTAACTTTCTCCTAGGAAGACATGCTAATGAAAGGTAAATAAAATGTGCTGCTCAGACATGTGTTTGCCATTCCTCCCCCGTTCCTCGTGTCACACACTTTCCCTCTTACAAGACAATCCACTTTTTCTTTTTCTTTTTCTTTTTTTTTTTTTCTTTTTTTTTTTCCTTCTGGAAATCTTCACCGTGGTTATTTTGTTTCATGCATTCCCTGTGTGCCCAACCTGTCTTGTCATTCTCCCTCGGCGTTCCTGCTGGTGTTTCTAGGCTTATTCCTGCTCAGCTGAATTTCATTAAGGAGGGACTTCACCTCCAGAACTCACAGATAATGTGTCTCGAGCACACACAGGGCTGAAATCTGCCACGTAGAGAGAATTCCTGATTTACTTGGCACTGCACTCCATCCAGGGGCAAGAGCTTCTCCTCATTCAGGGCATATTTCTGGAGCCCACGTGAAATTGTCCACTGAAGGAGAAGGAGGGTCTGTCGAGGGAATGGGTGTGGTTTCACTGACCTCATCCCACCACCACGAGTTTGTGCTTTGGAGATCAAAATTTTTGATAGAGCAGAGTCGTAAAACCGCCCTGAACTTTCCCTGCGTTTGGCTCCGTTATCTGAGATTTCACACACAAGCAGTAAAAACAAACAAAAAAAAACCCCAAAAAAAGATAGCTTAAAAGATTTTTATCTCGGAGCAGCCAAGAAGTGTGGTAATAAGGTAAAGGTTGAGAAGCGTTGTTGGCATAAGAAATCCCCTCCTTCCCCTGGATTTATGACACACCCAAGTTTAGTAAGAACTGGCGCTGCCGAGCGTTTTCTGACAGCGTTGGGATAATATATTGCGAGAGGCAGAGTGGCCAAGTCTCACACCTGAGGGGTAAGACACACTTCATCCTGCCCGTGGAGAAACCTAAATCAAACCTCAACGTTACTACAGTGCAATTACTCCTCTCCCAGGAGCTCCAGCTGCTTGGGGTTGAGGTATAAAACTTGTGATTTTTGGTACGCTGGAAGAGTTTATTAACCCCTTAAGTATTTGTGTGGCCTCTGCTGTTGGAGGGATTGGCTTTTAAGGTTTGCTAAATGCGTTTCAAAGGGAAGTGATGGAGTGTGATGCCATGGGTGTGAGGCCAAAGCAGCTTTGCAACAGAGTTTAATTTTTTAAAAAGTAAATAAAACAATATGTGGAGCTTTGGATTTGCTTTGCCTGTCATGAGTGCGTGCTGTGAGACCTCCCTCACATTTCAATAAGGAATTTTGTTTAATGAGGAAATAGACTTTCCATATTTGGGAGATTCTGTGGAAGGCTGGGGTTGCTCTTTTGCAGAATCATAGAATCATTAAGATTGGGAAAGACCTTCAAGATCATCAAGTCCAAGCTGTGACAGATCCCCACCAGAGCTCTGAGTGCCACATCCAGTCATTCCTTGAGCACCTCCAGGGATGGGGACTCCACCACATTTTCCATTTTGCATTCCTCTTTTCATATGTGAAACTCCATTTCTCGCCACGATCACTTTTCCTTTCTCCTTGCTGTTATTAATAAACCCTCCTATTTTTATTTAAAGAAACTATGCTAAAGATACACAAACAGAAGGAAAATTTTGGGATGAGATGTGGCAGACTCTCACAAGAAAGGAGCATGGAGTATGAACACATAATGCTGCTACTTTTGCACGCTGCCTTTTTCTTCACATAAACTCCTTTTTTTTCAAGAGATCATATTTCACTCCACACATATTCCACAGCCTCTCTCTCTAGCTCTTATCATGACTTTAATAGTTCATTTCCATCCCATACTCTGTGTTGTGTTACTTTTCTCATGTACCCTGATACCTCCAGTGAAAGTAGAAGAGAAGAAACAGAGACACCGAGTTCAAGCCTCGTGTTCCATTTATTATTATGACTGTGGGAAGTTAAAACTTGAAAAAGCAAATTTTATCAGGAGATAAGAAGTAGAAACAGACATAATAAGGCAAGAGTTAAACTGAAAAACTGATAACTGCTCTTGTAGTTTTGGGGTATCATTCACATGAAGGCTAATACAGCTGCTCAATCATTTTATTCTTTTATTTCTTTGTAAAATTGTTTTTTTTTCTTTTTCAGTGTTTTTTACAATATTAATATAGCAGAATACGGAACACAAGATTAAAATTTACCTCTGATTTGGTCAAACCCAATAAAAATTTCAGTCTGTCATCATGAAAAGTAATGTTTCATTTCATATCAGTTGACAGTCACATGTGCTGGCTCGTGGTGATCCTTTTACAGACTTGCAGCTGAAGTTCCTCAGCCTTCCCTTTCTGGTAAAAACTAAAATTTGATGTTGGGTTATAACTTTTTATGATGATCAGCCCAGCAGAGTTATTTTAATGTAAAATGGGGGTTCTGTTATTTTAGGGCAACTCAGTGGTGTGTGACACGTGGGTCCACAGGAAAAAGCTGGGTCATGAAGCTGCCATCAGGTTTTTGGTGGTTTTGTCCTGACAGCTCCAGGGAGAGGTTTAAAGTGGCCTCTCCTTTCCTGCTGCACAGAGAATTAAACACATTCTTCTCTCATATGGACACGGCCCTGGTGTGTCCTCTCTGGCATGGCCAGGTGAGTCACACCCCCCCATTTTGGAGAGGTAACTCCACGTGGTCTCTGAGACCCCAGCTGAGGTATCATTTAGGATCTGGCTGATTATTTGCATCTCTTGAGCCACATCTGACAGCACTGGTGATTTAGGGCGTGCAAAAATGCCCCAAGTGTTGGAAAAGCGTTGACGTTCTCCTTCTGCAAACTGGGAGTCACCTCCTTAGTGCTCCACAGGACAGTGGAGGGTATGAACAGAGCTCAGGTTGCCAGTTCTTGACTCGGGACACGACTCAAGAAAGCTTCTTATTTATTTTATCCAGCAGGCATTTGCATTTCCAACCCTGCTGGAAATCAGGGAACAGGTTTGGCTGGAGAGCAGACAGAAACAAACTCCATGTGCCATTTTCTCCTTGCCCTGTGACAGCTCTGGGGAAAACTGCAGCTCCTGCCTTATGGAATGAGTTTAATCTCAAGCAGAAAAGAACAACAACAACAAAAAAACTTTTAAAATTGCCTAGTACTGTAAAAAAAGTATCCTGCTGCACCAAACATATTTTTAAAGATTCATTTATGCTGATTTCAGATAAAAATGTGCCAGTAGAAGTAAAATAACCTCCTGCAGATAATACAGGTAGCCACAAACTTTGGCTGTCCTCTAATTCCCAAACACTTATCCCCACATACACTTCCTGTTCCCTGACTCTCGTCAGCTGGAAAAGTCATTATCTGAAGGGAGAGCTTTGCATCTGTCAGCTGGGAAAGTGATTACTTAAATTGATAGCAATAGCAGTTGTTTTAGTTTGAAATGGCCGTTTCAAACGTTCGTTTTTATTTTTCTTTTTATTTAGAGGGGAGAGAGGGAAATTTTTATGATTATTTGGTCATTTTATCGTTGTTAATATCAAAAAATGAAACAAACATGAACATCTCAGCTTCTTGCTGACACTTGATGGGCAAACTTTGGAGATAAACTGGCCTGGACTGAATAGATGGGAATGACTTTAATAACAGAAAGTGTTTTTTTTAATGCCTTTTCCTTTGTGCCTCCTGTTAAAGTTGTCTCTTCTTTTTTTATCCTAATATATAGGTGGGAATCAAATGCCATCCTGAGGATCCTCTCCTTGTACTTTAAATATCTCAGAGTCAAAACTGGTAAGAATTGGGAGCACCCTAATTAAGTTGAGTTGATTGCAAATTGATGTCTCCTTACAGGAATTGAAGCCCCCTCCCTCCCCCCCCCGCCCCCAAATCATCTTTTCAGTTCTGTGAATTGCTTTTAATTGCTACGAAGGACATCATAAATATCTGGTTCTTCCAAAAAGTTATTGCTCAAAGTCTCAAAGTTTTCTTTAAAAAATGTAGGCCAGCTCCAAAATGCTCAAAAAAGTGTGACTTCACTGAATGCTCTTAACATCCATATTTAGTTCCCAAATAAGTAGCCTAATTTTCCGTAACACTGTGCAATCAGTGAGTCTCATTGACCTCACTGAGTGTCTGCCTTCTCAGCAATTCCAAAAAAGAAAGCAATTTATTTAGAAGTCAAATATGCTCAGAGAGTCTTCACTTGTTCATATTTTCTAAAGAATGTATTTTTTAAAAATGTATTGAACTTTCTCTGCTCATGTGTTCTTAGAGGGGCAGAGACAGGATGAATAATTTTTATGTGTTTATCTTCAGATACATTTATATTATTTTATTCTAAAAAGGATATTAATCTTTTATTAGATTTGAATAACATGGGAAGATTGAGATGTCTTGGGCTGTGTTGGAAATAAAAGAACAGTTGTCTCCACTGTCCTGTTATGGATCTGGCTTGGAAAATGCTTTATGTGGAAATTTCCACCCTCTTATTTCAAATGGGTTCAGAATTTCAATGATGGGGCAACCTGGTTTTGGACTCCAATGTTGTCTGAATGTCTGATCCTTTGAGTTTTGTTATTTTGACTCTTATCTCCCATATTTTTATAACCTGAATAACTTGTTGTCAGTTCGTTATTGAATGAACCATTTATTATCCTGAGACCTGCTACACAAACATGGCTAACAATCCTGTTATTTATCCTGTGAAATATCACAAACTGTTATGAGTATTTTATTAAACATGAGGCATCTCAATAAATCTCATGATGGATCTAATTCGTAACAAAAAATGAACCGTGCACAGTTCAGAATATGTTCCTGTAATACTTTTTCCAGACAGGAGACCTGAATTTTAACTCCTCCTGGCAATCAGAGGGTGACAGAGTTATCTGGTATTTAAACTTGTGTGCTGGGGTCTTTTGTTTCACTAATACTTGTCAAACTTCACACTTAATGAGTCCTCCCTCCCTCCCATATTTCTTGTCTGGTTAAGGTATTTTTTTTCCATTAGAATCATGGTGAGTTTTCATTAAAACAATAAAGAAAAGCTTTTCAAAAGTGACCAGCCCAGGCTCAGAGCCAGCACTGGTGGAACTCATCAAAGATGATGGTGCAGACTGGGAAGTTGTCTGCTTGATGCTCATTTTACATTTCCAGTGTTTTCTTCTGCCCCCTTTCACACATCTCTCCAAATTTCAACTGTTTCACTAGGAAAAACCCCCAGCACCTTTAACATCCTCTGAACCAACCAGGACTTCCTCTCCATTTTGGTTGATATTTTATTTTATGGTCTCTAGAAGGCTGTATACAATTACCCACTAAATGCTCAGACATCTCTTTAGTTTTTCTCTGATTGTTTCTTTCTTGCTGCCAGTATTTTTATGACAACAGGAGTGGATAATTCTGATGTGCTACTGTACATTTCCCTAAAGAGTCTCCTCTTCCACAGCCTTACACCTTTCCCATGTTTCCCTCTCATCCAAAGCATCACAGGATGACACCAAGCCAGGCCACTTATGTTTGTGTCCTCCTTGCACAGATGAAAATCATTTCCTTGAGGGTGAGAGCTGGAAGATTTGAGGAGTGTGGAAAAACACACAGCATCATGAAATACCTGCTGATTTTACACCTGGACTTTGCTGCAGAAACCAGTCTGTCAATCGCTCCTGCATGTGCTGCTTGTGAAACCTCCTTGTAAGTTTGTTATTTACTGCTTAAACTCATAGTTTTGTGTCATGGAAGAATCATTTTTGGGCAAGGAGCTGTGGGTGCTGCCAGGAGCTCTTTTATAAAAGATGGTCTAGGGTGAAATCAAGTCAAATGAGACAACACCACATCAAGGTGGAAAGGAGAGTTGTCCTACTACTGAGGGAGGGTAGAGAAGACAGAGAAGGAGGAAGGAACACAGGGAGGGAGGGCAGGACTAGGACTGCACACGAGGCTCAGAGGGCAGTGGTGTCCAACCCATCGCCCAGCCAGAGGGTGAGTGAGGAGTGGCAGTAAAAAAAGGACAAGACCCAAAAAGCCTCATTGGTTAGAGCCAGGGCAAAACCACAAGACCCAAAAATCCCCATATCTTGTGTTGCAGTTACTTCTATACCCCCTGGCCCCTCCCAGAGTCTGCCTGCTGGCAGGAGAGCATCAGCCCTGATCCAGGATTGCACTGCAGTCCATCAGTGGAAAACTTCTCCATCTGATTGGAGAAGCTGCCCAGAGGGTGTGGTGTCCTTGGTGCTCTCCTGCTGGCTGCTTGTCCCATGTGAGACATGAATGGCAAAGCCTTTCCAGAAGCCAGGGCTTTCTCCATCCTCTCCTTCTCTCATCTTCATCCTCGTGGTTGCCTCCTGCACATGGCACGTGTGCATCCCTCCTCTACCTGCCCCTGAGGAGCAGTGTTGAGACACATTATCCCAGTATCCCACAAAATCACCCCAGCTCACCTGGTGTGACAGGTGTGCCCCATCCCTGGGCTATTTAAACCCTCCAGCGCCAGGAGATGGGAATTTGGCTTTTAAAGCCCATTTTCACCCAGGGGATGTCACAGAATAAAGAGGCATTTGCTTGTAGGTTGTCCCTAAAACACCAGGAGGTGCTTCAATGTCTCTGTATCAGGAAGAGATTATATTGCCAATGATAATCAAATTTAATATTTCTACAAATTCAAAATCATGTTGAAATGGAATCAGCTTCAGGAAGAAAAGAGATGCTGCAGGTGAGATAAAATTTCCTTACAGTTTATTGATTATTTACTTCAATATTTGGCTATTGAATAGTTGGCTTTATTAGCTATTTCCTTCAATAATTTTTTGGTTATTTGTGTTCATGTGGTTTGGGTTGGAGGGTTGTTTTTTTTTGTTTTGAGATATCAGGTGATAGCAATGAACATTATTTCTTAACTTTTATTCTCTTTCACCTTGTGGTACCTGAATGTTGATTGAGTTCTATGCTTTAATGAAAATCCTTCCTTTCCTGGACTCTTTATTCTTCTTCAAGTATTAGAGGAGAAGTTAGAGGTTAAATAGTTTCTCAGACACCATAAGGAAAACTCCTTAATTTTACCACTTTAAATGTATACATTTATCATCTAAACCTTTGGAAGCTGATAAACTGAACAGTGATAGCAGACTGGACTGGGGATTAGTTAAAGAGGTATCACATACAGCTACTTTAAATTGAAGGACAGAAAGCAAACAGGCTTCCCCACCTCGGCAGTTTTGACAAGTGGTGAAGTGCAAAAATGGACAAAAAAGTGTTTCTTTTTCATATACATCTAGGTTTCAACACTTAACAGTTTCTCTGTATGGCTCAAACCCACATTTAATGTCTGTCCTCTGCAATTTGAGAGCCTCTGCTGTAGTTCAGGACTGCAGACATGCCCAGGGAGGGCAGGGCCAGGAATTGGGATGGCCACGGCATGGAAGGGTTGGCAGATGCTGTGTAACGAAGTGATTACAGCATCTCGTGCATCTTCTGATTAACAAGACAAAATTCAGTTGCCCAAATGAAAATCAGTCCTGACCAGACAAGAAAACAACAGGAGATTGTTCTTTCCATCAGTTCAAATAGAAATTGCCCTGTGATCACCGAGAGCTTGCAGATGATAACTGCGGTTCCACGTGGCATCGCTGCTCTTGGCATCTCACCACAAAATGCAGCCCTGGACTCAGGCCAGATTAAACAGCTGAGCAGCTCTGCCTTTAGATCCAGAGGCACAGCAGAGCAGGAAAATAGTTCTCCAATGTCAAAATCTATTTTCTTACTTTTAGCAGTAGCTAACGTTTTGTGATGTACGTACACAAGCCCATATAATGAAAGGGTTTGTTTTATGAGGCTGCAAGGACATATGGGGGGAAGAAATACGATACATCTTAAAGATTTGTAGCAGTGGAGGTTGTTCATACTTTATGTGGTGTTTGAAGTCAATATTTGTAATCTTTGTTGCTGTTGTGCTGTGTGAAATGAGCATTGTGGATCAGACACATCACATGACTCTCAGATTTTCTGATTTTTATCCTTTCTAGGGTTACCACAGGAAGGCTGTGGGAGTTGAGAGTTTGTTCTGGGTTTTGGGGAGGAACTTTGAAACACTTCTTGTCTTGATGCTTTGCAGTGTAATTGAGGGAGGTTCAAAAGATTGAGGGATTTGGTAAAGCCACCACTGCAATAATTTGCAAACAAATTTTCCAAAACCTTCATTTTAGAGTGATTGCTACCACATAGAAAGTACACTTAAAAAAAAATTCATATTAATTGAGAAGCAAGTTGAAGTTTTTATTGAATCTATAACTTCTGAACTTTTTCACAATTCCCTTAGTTTTTGGCTTTCCTTTGGAGCAGCAGATATTGCTCAGGTGCAAGAAGGTTGTCATCCAATGGACCAGGGCCACACAGACGTACAAAACTTTGAAGGTTATTTCCTATCTCATTTTCTGGGATGAGCTGAAGCTGTACCCATGAACTGCACCTGAACATTCAGAATCTCTGAGTTTCCCATGACTGAGAACTCAAAACATCCCAGGAAAACCTGGCTGCAGGAGCATCTGGACTAAATTCTCAATGACAAATCAAATGGAGAGAAACGTTGTCTGGTGTGCTAAAATAATACAGGCATCCAGTAATGCCTGGGAAGTCATGCAATGCATTAAAACCCTTCAAAAGAAAAAAAAAAAATAAATCAAGACAGATATAAAATAATTGGGAGGTTCTCTTTCTTCCCGTGAAGATCATCAGTATACAGTAAGTCTCTTAAAGACCAGCGTTTAAATTATTAAAGGCTGCCAGTTTAATGCAAAAGTAACAGCTCAATTCAATAATTCATGACAACAATTTGAGGCAAAGCACACGAAATATTTTCAGCATGTGTCTCAAGAACGGTTAGACACAGGATCAAAATATGCAATGTTGCACACACTGTGTTCTTATCTGTTAGGTCTGGTAGGGGGAATAAACATTTTTTCCTGATGAGAAAATCAAAGTTTTGTGCCATTTCAGTGAAGTCAAGTTGACACCTGCAGAGAAGCAAGTCATGACATTTTAGCTGACTGGGTTTTTTCCTCCCCCTCCAGTTGTGGTTTGTTTTTTTTTCATTTTATTTACCCTGACAGACAAAAGAAAAATGTTGAGATGAGGATTTGGCATTTTTTCTAATAATTCTTTTTTTGTTGTTGTTTTCCTTTTTGTTTTCCTCTTCCTTTTTTTTTTTTTTTTGTTAAGTAGCTCACACATTTTGTGCTGGGACAGTTCTACTGAGGAGAAAACACTTGAACATATTAATATTAAAATAGTGTCCCTCCTTCCTTGTTGCCCCCTCAGATTGCTCAAACATTGTTGCATTTATCAAGATAATAAACTTCAGATTTCATAATAAGAGATCTATTTTCATGTCATCCTGGCACAGACCTGCCTGACTGAGCCAGGAAGATCCTTAAAAAAAAAAAAATACAAATTTAGGATCAATAATATTTATAGCTCCATTTATAAAGCTGAAGTGGAAGGCATGGATAATGCAGAATTTATTAAGGGAAATTACACTGGGGATTTTGTTTACTGGCCTCTAATCCTACCTCGACTTTTTAGCATCTCATTTCGTCAGGAAAACATAAGTTGCAGGTGTTCATAAATGTAAACTGGCACATAAAGAAGCTCGCAAATTGTATCTGTTGTGCCCTAATATTGCAGTATAGGGTACTCTTCAGTGGTGTTTTTCCTGGCTGCCTCTTATTTTTGTTAACTCTGGGTGCCATTAAAGACGATGATAAAGTTATTGTAATGGAATTGAAATACATTTTATTACACCAATATAAGCTCCATTTACTGTGCAATATGACAGTGCTTAATAATTTTATATTACAAGGGTAATTATGACATCAAATTAGTAATTTTCACCAAGTGCTTGCATTAGACACTCATATGATACGATGCAGTGTATTTTAACTCTCTGGGGTGCCTGAAAACACACATTTTAGCAGGGAAAAAGCAGAAATGTGAAAGGAAGCACCTCATAACTCCTTTGAGCAATTTCCTTAGGATATTTACCTTCCACTAGGGTACAGGTATTATCAAGATTGTTTTTAGGTTCCAATACACTGTTGATAAAGCCAGAAAGTTACTGAAGTCTAAAAATCTTGATAAATCTTTTTCTTGGTGATCATGTCAACAGTTCCCAAAGCCACTGCTTCGTTATTCTGAGCAGCCTCTTAGTTTGATTAATTCCACTGGACCAGCAGGCTGTTCCTGATGGATTAGGGGGTGGGAAGGTTTAGAAACTCCAGTTCAGAGTCTGAAATTGGGAGCTGGTGGAGCTGCAGAACCCCCTTGGAACAAAGAATCAATTTGTGTCCCAGGGAAATGCAATTCCCTCCAAGGTAGAGCGCAGAGGACTTGGCAGTGCTGAGCCACCCTGCTTTTGAGGCAGGAAGTCAGAATTTGTATCCAAGTGATGTAACTGTGGAATCTTTGGTGTTTTTCTTCCTCTCCTTGGGGTATTCGCATGGAATTAATTTTCTATTCAGGTGCTGAAAACTTTTGCAATGCAAATTCATCTGAGGGTTTGGCTTTTATCTGCTGAAATAAATGACAGAACATGAGGAAGGTCCACGAGCATCTTAATAAACCTTTAAGAGTCTGCCTTAAATACCAGTTTTCTATACCAGAAAGCTCATCAATATCTAGACAGCCCTGCAAACAGCGAGGAGGCCAGTCCATTAATGAAATGTTAATGACTGAATTAGACCTGTAATAACAGAAGTAGAATGCACTGCTGTGAGTCCATTAACATCAGCAGACCCTGCTGGGAAACAAGTAAACACAACATACAAAGGGAAAACTTGTGCTAATAAACAGTTTTTGTGCAGTAAAGGTGCTCGGAAGCTCAAGCTGTAAATCCCATTCATCGCTGTTCTAGTGGGGATTTTTTTTTGGGAAGGTTTATCCAGGCAACATACTGAATATACATTTCACAGGGACATTAAAAAAATATGCTCAGCAGCAAAGTCTTTGCCCCCCAAAATTAACGAAAGATTGATCCCATATATCCTGACACACATTCCTATTGTGCTATGTTGTAAGAATAAGCAGTTCAATGGCAACTTCAGCTTCATCCTTGTCTTTGGGAAGAATTTCTTCCCTGTGAGGGTGCTGAGACCCTGGCACAGGCTGCCCAGAGGATGCCCCTGGATCCCTGAAAGTTTTCCAGGCCATGTTGGATGGGGCTTGGAACAATCTGGGGTGGTGGAAGGTGTCCCTGCCCATGGCAGGGGGTAGAATGAGATGGACTTTAAGGTTCTTTCCAACCCAAACCATTCTATGGTTTCACGACCATCAAGTCAAACCCACTCTCCCTTCCTTGCACTTGTAGATTTTAGGGTTCAATGGGGCTGGGAGTATTCCAGGTCATGTTGGATGGGGCTTGGAGCAACTTGGGATAGTGGAAGGTGTCCCTGCCCATGGAATGAGGTGGAACTGGATGATCTTTAATGTCCCTTCCAACCCCACCATTCCAGATCTCTTTCTGCAGGTGGGTGGCAGGGAGGAGCAGTTATCACCTGATGGATGGCTGACCCAAGTGAAATGGAGTTTATGGGCCCTCACTAAAGCCCTCGTGGCCATCACAGAAACTGCCACTGTTGGCAGTAATGAGGAGCACTGTTAAAATTTTATCTTGTGCCTTAAAAGTTGATTGTGCTTTGCGGAAGGTGTTAAGCCCAGCAAAGGGGATGGGAAATACAACACTGCCAGAGGCCTCGTGGGTGACCTTGTAACCCTCCATGTGAGAGCTGTTGCCTTGGGATGTAGGAATTAATGGCTTGACTTTTTGGAATGAGAACTTCTTCTTTCCTCTTCCAAAATACATAACCTTTTTCTT
Organism: Pycnonotus jocosus; assembly: GCA_013400435.1. Lineage (NCBI taxonomy): Eukaryota > Metazoa > Chordata > Aves > Passeriformes > Pycnonotidae > Pycnonotus > Pycnonotus jocosus. Next base: position 325,524 of record VWYP01001864.1, on the reverse strand, counting down.
TTTTTTTTTTTTTTCTTTTTATTTCAACTAAAAGTGATATAAAAGCAGTTGAGTTTTCTTCCGGTCTTGAAAACCTCAGCAATTTCCTTACACAGGGGCTGAAGTAGGAAAAACCAAAATATCTGGATCTTATCTAAACTTCTTCCTTTTTGGCAAGATTTAGAAATCTACGTGAAACTAAATATCCTATTCCTGCTCCTGGAAAGCTCAGTGTATCTCCCAAGGGGCTGCTTTTCTCCCACCTTGCCCTCAGCTGTGTGCAGGGGTTTGATCTGTATTTTACTCTGTAGTGATGCAGTGTATTTTAATTCTCTGTGGCATTTCCCCTGAATTTGCCAATGCCGTTAGAAAGGATCCCCTATGGTGTTTCCAAAGAGGATTTGCTGCCCTAAAGACAGCTGGTTCTGGTGGTCAGATCCTGCAGGAAAATGGGGAATATCAGTTCCCAGATCCCAAGGCTGGCACAGACTCCATGAGTCACCTTGGGTGAACCAACTGCACTCTGTGCCTTGGGTCTGAACCCCTAAATCAGGGGTGATTTCACCTCACTGCCCTACAGAGCTGCCTCCAGGGTAAAACCATCAAAGAAAACTCTGGGGGGACAGAATCCCTAAATCTGAAATTACATTATCACCTTCCTGTTAGTATCATTCAAATTTAAAATTGGGCAACTCTCTAAGTGTCTGAGTCCATGGTGGCCTCTTGGTTTTATGGCCCTGTCTTTGTTTCCTGGGGTAACACTGTATAGAGGAAACTAACTTAATTAGAAAGAATGCAGTGATCTGATTATGTGCACTGAAGAAATAAATACAATATCTGGGCACTGAAAGAAATGGTGGGATTAACTGTAAATGATATGAACCACTCACTACCCTTCCCTCTGCACAAAAGAACTGAGCTAAGCTGGACTTCTGAACCACCTTGCCAAAAAAAAAAAAAAAAGGAAACAGCTTTTTCTTTTCAGAAAAAGGAAATTTTGATATGACAATTTGAGCAAGTTGCACTGGCTGTGGTTGATTTGTCAGCAGAACAGTTTTTGCCATTTTTACTTGTGTCCTGAAGCATTTGTCATTTTTCTTGCAATACAAAGAAAAATTATTACTAATACAGGATGATGCCTTTGTGAATGGTCTGGGCAAAGTGAGGAACTTTCAAAACAAACTGAAATAATTTTTTTTTTTTTGCTTTGTAATCCTCAACTGAGTCACACCAATTTCTAATTTGATGTGATACAGAAGGAAGGGAAATAGCAACACAGCTGTAAGGTGGTGTAACTTGCTAAAAGGAATAATTAGGAAAAAGTTTATAGCTAATAAAGATGAATTAAAGATCTGTCTATGCTTTCCTGTAGACACAATGATAAACCTGTTCTCTTGAGAAGGGTTTTGGCCAATTTTTGGAAGTGAGGACAGAGGTTTAAAAATTAGGTGGAAGGAGGGGAGGGGACATGGAAAGCAGAAGTTTTTTGAAGTTGGGAGAGGTGTTTGAGAAGTGAGGTCTGGCATGGAACAAATATCAAGAATCTTGAATGCAGGGTGGGAAAGGCAGAAGGAGATCAGCAAAACAAGGAAGATGTGGTGAGGCTTCCTTGCCCTTTCCAGGATGATCAGCTCAGGGGCTGCAGTTTATCCAGGGTGTTGTAGACATTGGGGTGAAGGGATGAGGGCAGCCATCAGAACCACAGCTGGAAACCTCTGGAACAAGAAGTTTTATCTTTGGGCACAGACAGAAATGCCTGTAGGGGAGAATGTAGGAATTCAGGGGCTCCTGGCTCCATTGCAACATCTCACTCCATCTCCAACCTCTTAATTTTCTAAACCCACCTGCAGCTGAGGGTTATTGAGTGAATATGAAGAATTGATTACAGCCTGTTTAGAATAAAATTGCATTAGGGTCTCCTTCTTTCCATTGTCCAGGAATTCCTTGATGCTGCTGGGAGCCTCCCTGGAAAACTTGCCCTGAAATCCCCACAGAGTGGAAACAGTTGCTTTTTGCCCACTTTTTACAAACTTCAGAGAGCAGAATGATTTCATCAGATGCATTTATTTGTCTGATTTTGCTGCCTGGTGTCACACAGTGAGGTTTTCTGAGGTATTAACTATCACTTTAAATTCTTCTCGCTTTGAGTCATCCCCTCCCGTATATGATTTGAACAGATTTTTGTGTAATTATTTCTCTCAATAATTACCATTATACAATTGCTATAGCTGCCAGTTTTGTTTTTTCTCTCCTGCCAGACAACAGCAGAAATGTATTACACGTTAGTGTAACTTATGATCTTGGATTCATGTTTAAAATGCATGGAATATTTTTCATCTTCTGTTTGAGGCAATACCTCATCTGGGATCATATCTCACAGTGTAAGTTTACACAGAGTAAATGGATGCCTTGAACTGCAAAGGGGTAGAATCCGCCATGAAAAAGAAAAGGGTGCAAAAAATAAATAAAATCTAAATTTTGAAAGCATCGGAGGGCCAGTGAATATTAATGGCTACAGGTATTGACCTGGCACATCTGGACAGTCATGCAGAGAGGTTTGTGTATGGTCTCCTTTCCCCTCTTAAATAAATTGGATTTGGCCATCATTACAGCCCTTTGTTGTTGTCTTCTGATGAGGATTCTAGGAAATTGGTTTGCTGGCATGCTTGGTTTACTGGCAGGGAGAGCAAACTGGAATTCACAGGTACAAGGGCTCCTAGTGGATATCTAATTCCAGAAGTTGTGCTCTCCAGCAGAAAGTTCCTTAGCTTTGAGTTTTCTGTGTGTGCTTGGTTTTACTCCCAGGGTAGGGGGGAATAGGTACAGTAGGATGGAGGAAAGGGGTGGCAGACTTGTAAAGGTTGGGAGAAGATAATTTTTGGTACCTAATCCAGCTGTAAAAAGCCAATGCTCAGTTGGGTACACAGAAGACAGGAGGGCAACCCCTGTAAGGAACAGTGAAATAACAAAATGATGGCTCATTGTTCTAAATGAATCCATGATGCTTTTTGAAAACTGATTTATGGCTATCTCCTGACAAGGCTAATTAGAGATAAAACAGTTTAATCTCATGAGTCATGCTGAAATTTTCTTTCAGTGACACTTAAAATTGGAACACAAAGCAAAGGAGAGAAATAGGAAAGAAAAACCCCAGAGAATATTTGGAGTGTGTAGGTATGAACACTTTAAAGAGATTGGGATCAGGATGCAAGTTTGCATAATGACAAACAATTAATAATTTTGGGTAGCACAGGGTGATTGTGTGTCCATTTTATGCATCAGGCATGTGGGAACTTGGGCACCAAACTCTTCTTTGCCTTTTAGTGTTTCAAGTCAGCAAACAGGCTGAGTGTGCAGATGCATTTGATTACTGATGGTCATTATAACATGAGCAGCACCGTGATTTATTAGAATAGTTGTTGACTGGGATTCTAAGAAAAGGTAATTGTTTCAGAATTACCCCCACAATTAATTTCACATGTGTGAAGTCCATTAACTGCAACTCCAGGCCATGGGATCCGTGTGAATGTTCACAGCAAGAGCTGAGGTTTGGGATGGGAAGGATGGGCCTCTGGATTTCACAGAAATCTGAGTGCAGATTGGGTTTTTTTCTGGTTCTTTCTGACTTCCTCCAAAACCATAACTGATTATTCCCTCCCTCTGAAATTCCAGTGTGCATCAGTGGATGGAAATGTTGATGAAATGGGAACATCAGTGATGCAAAGGTCCTTGGACTGTGCCAACAGTAGCTTTTGAACATGGTGGGACATGTTTTAACACATTATCATCATTGATCCTTAGTCATCCTTGTGTTTTAATGCTGCCTGTGCTGTTGCTTGACAGTGGAACAGGGGTAAGATATCAGAATCTTGTAAGAAATCTGTATTAGCAGAACTGCTGCCTGTACTAAACCATGAAATGCTCACAAACACTGTGCTCCAAAACCCCAGCAGTTTGCACCCTCAGCAAACACAAAATATATGTTACAGCTCCTGATACGATGAATTTTGAGCAGAATTAATCCTTACTCAATCATTCAGCAATGAGAAATATTGAGTTGTTTTTCTTAAGGATTAGGAAAATTCTTTTGGAAGGAGACAAACATTTGTCCCTGCTGGAAGCTCCTTCAGCTGTAATGCATCATTGTGCCTGACCAGCCCTAGAAACCTTGGAAAGACAAAATATGTACAAGCTGGTTGTTAAGCATATGTGATATGTTTTGCCTCGTCACCTGGCAACGAAAAGGTTTTTCTAAACAAATTTCACACATTGCCAAAATTCCAACTTTTTGAAACACGTAAGCTGCTTATTTTTTATTTATTTACTGCCCCTTTGTCAAGCTCAGCCCAAGGTACGTCTGTCTCAGAAGAGCAAATGTTAGCATTTCTTCTGGGGAAGGAAACAACTTTTGTAAATTTAACTCACTCAGCATTATGTACTCTATGTAACAACATTGGGACTGTATGAAAAGCTAGAAAAAATTCTGTCTGTGGGGTGATTCATAGCCTGTTCTACAAATGTTTTAAAATTAACAAACAAATCGACACCAAGAAACCTTTGGTTGACCTAAATTTGGCAAATGAGCATGAAATTAAGAGAAACAAGCCTGGCTCACTATAAAGTTTAAATAATAAATAAATAATGAAAGCTATGAGGACAGTGGAGGGCCTTGAGGGGAAGGTGCATGATGAGTAGCTAAGGTCACTTGGTCTGGTCACCTTGGGGGGACTGAGGGGAGACCTGTCCCAGTCTTCATCTTCCTCAGGAGGTGAAGAGGAAGGACAGATGCTGATCTCTTTTCTCTGGTGATCAGTGACAGCATCTGAGGGAATGGCTGGAGCTGTGCCAGCGAGGGTTAGGTTGGATTTTAGGGAAAGGCTCTTCCCCCAGAGGGTGCTGGGCACTGCCCAAGCTCCAGGGAATGGGCACAATCCCAAGGCTGGCAGAGCTCCAGGAGTGTTTGGACACCGCTCCCAGAGATGCACAGGCTGGGATTGTTGGGGTGTGCATGCAGGGACAGGTTGAACTTGATGATCTTGTGGGTCCCCTCCAACTCAGGATATTCCATGATTCATAACTTCTGTGTCTATATATTGCTTTGAAGGAATATGAAGAGAAGTGAAAGTTAATAATTTTTCGAGTCGCAGAACATTTAGCCTAGAACTGATCGCATCACAGGCTGACACAGCTCCAAGTGTTTAGCTTGCAGGGTGAAAAAAACCCACGCAGAGGGCATTTCTTAACTTGGAATGAAAGGCTGAAGGACAATACTTCAAATTGCAGTGAAAAAGCTGCATTGCTGCACTCGGGCGGGCTTTAATAACCTCATACATTTGGGTGCCTCCTTAATCCGCCGGTTGTTTTCCGTAGACCCGCTGCTGGCCATCAATGCATTTATCTCCTGCCATCTTCCTCCCCTGTGCGTGGCAGGGTCAGTGCTGATCCAAGCCAGTGCTGATGGGATTCCAGCCCATTACCAGGCCGAGGGTGGCTGGGATTTGGGTGCACAATGGGCTGTGACACCGCTGAGTGAGGGGAGGCAACTCCTTGTAAATGACAGTGCTCCGGTAATGGCACGCGGAGTTTGGGAGTCAACGCTGCTGAGGAGATCTCTTAGCTGGGAGGTAGAAAGGTGATGCCCAGGGAATAAAGATGGATGATTTCCATCCAGGATTTCACCAGTTCCATGCCACCACTACTGGCACCAGCATGACAAAATTGATGGGTTTTGTCACCGGAAAAAAAACGTCACTGGATGGACGCTCCACGACATAGCCACAAACACTGTTGGCATTGTGCTGCCAGGAAAAGTGTTGAGATTTTTAATTACCTTAATGGTGAACTAAAAAGTGCCTGTGTTTCCAGTGCCATGAAGAGTGCAGAAAAGGGCTGTAAAATGCTAAAACAATGGCAGGATCCTCGCTGAAGGATGCAGCACGTTGTAATAATGCGGCGCGTTTCGAAAGGATCTGTATTTTTTCAAAGACAAACATCAAACAGAAGGAAAAAGGTTATGTCACCTTCACCCTCACAGTACTGTCATTTATATGCTATCAGCTCATTAAATTCACATTAAGATACTCCATGGGACTTTAGGAGCTATTAGTGCACCTAAAATGGCATAACAAAATCTCAGTTCACTTTAAGAGAGATGGCATTGCGACATTTTGTATTTCATCACTGAATTATTATAGTCTCAGATGCATTCTGCTGTGATGGTAATGGAAGGAGGAATACTAGAGAGGAAAGCTGTCCATTTGTTTATCCCCAGGGAGAGAAAAAAGAAAGTTTGATAAAAAACTAGAGTGAAAGTAAAGCATTAACAATTTAACCCCTGTAGCAATGCCAAAGAACACGCAGGATTTTTATATTCTGCTTTTCAGGATGTTTAAAATAAAGAAAGAAGGAAAATTTTGTATGTAGGGAGCTGCTCCAGGCAATGGAAGGTGCAGCAAATGTACTGCATGAATGCAGACATCTGAGTCTTTTATAGGTGAAGTCTCTCATGACAGTCATAAAATACCTTCCTTCATATAAATTCTCATGATAAAAATGGTTGTTGTGATTAAACTTGATGTCCTTGTTAGTTTGCAGTTGTTTTTCCTCCCTTTGTTTTCATCAGAAAATAAGTGTACTCTTCTAGGTAAATCTTCAACCTTGTGTTGATAAATCCCACGTGGGATAATTCCCAGGCATCAGGCTCAGGAAAGAATAAGGAAAAGTGGAGCCATACCAAATTATCATTAGAAAGTTAATAAGTATTTATACATAAATGCTAAAGAAACACTACACTCCTTGATAAATAATAATTAAAAAGGAAATTTGAATTGATGAATATATATTTATGTTTTAGACCTGGAAAATAGCTTGATCTGAGGATGCTTTTTTCTACACAGTAACAGCACCTGTACATGAAATACACAAATAATACGTATTGAAGGATAGAGAATAAGTTAAATTCACTTTCTGAGGCAAAGGTAATTTTCTTAGAACTGTGGGAATAATCAAAAAAATGAGAAGTGAGATGAAGAATGTTCAGTCATTTTATGTGATATATTTTTCTTAATACCTATTTAGAGTTATTTAGAAAATATAATAATTCCTTAGAAGTGTTTCCTTCTTTCTCCAGTCAAAAAAATTCCATAAGCTTAGCCTCACATGGAATAAAAGGCATCAGAAGGGGAGGCAAATTTGAGAGTCTAAAGCATTGTGGAGCCTCCAGAATTGTGCATTCACTTGGAGTGAAACTCATCCCTGTGTGAGAGTCAGGACCAGCTCAAATTAAAACTTTCAAAATCCCTTTTAACTGCAAGGACCTGATAGAGAGCACTTTGGTGGAGCAGAAGTGAATCTCTGCACTGGAAAGGGAGCTCAAAGGCTTTGGGAAAGCATTGCAAGAGAAAGCTCAAGATTCTGAGAACAGAGGAAAGCAGAAAGGGAATAATCACTGAATCACTGCACACTGAGCACCTGCACCATGGTCAGGAACAGAAATTCAACCCTGGAGGTTGTTGCTAATTTAATCCAAACACTGCAGGAGCAGTTGCACCAAACTCACAAATTTTAAGCCCTAAGTCATGTTTTGAGACCTCTTAGTCGTGGATTATGGATGTTCACTGGCTGAATCCATGAAAACTCGACCATCTATGTAGGGATATAATTTTATAACCCATTACACCATTTATCTAATTTTTTAGATTTAGATTTCGATTATGTATTGATTTAGATTTTGTTTACATATATTTATTTAGATAGAAGCAGTTCTTACTGCTCTTCAGTGACAATGTGGTTGTGTAGAACCACGTAGGTGTGTAGGTTGTGTCACTCTTGCCATCAATGGATGAATTAAATCTTGACTTCTTGTGCTGGCTCAGATGGATCATTGCTTTGGATCCACACAGCTTTAAATCCAGAAAAGAATTTCTTCCTAGAAGTGCATGTCTTGGCAGGGAATGTCCTGCAGCAAAGGAGCTCCAGCACAGCAAATTCAGAGCAGAAAAGCCCCCAGTGCTGTTGAGAAGACTGGCACGAATCTTTGTTGTGTTTTTTCTCCCAAACCCAGCAGAGCAGTCAGGTTACTGAGAATCACATTTGGTCCATAATTTATCAGGGTTGACTAAAACTGTTCTTTTTGAAGGGAAATGCTAAGGGCAGATGGACCCACTCCTACTCCAGGCTATGAGCACTGGGTGCTGTGGATGAGGACATGGGAGAACAGTTGATTTCCATCCTTTCAAAAACCCAATGTGAGCCTTGTGTCTGCTGTGTTAGAGCTGAAACTGCCAAATAGAAACAAAAATAAACTTAGACAACCAGAGAGGCTGATTTTACACCAAGAGATCCAGTGACTGTGATATTTAATAGCATTCAGGGATATCTAATTTGCCATCTTTTCATCAGGTCCAAATAATTCATGTTATTTGTTTACTATTGTAAAGTAACTTTTATTTCACCTCTCTCTTGGCCACCCAGGCCCTGTTAAATGTCTTACACTGTGTCTTACTGCTCTTTAATATTTATTTTTTATGGTGAAGCACAGTCTATCCTCTATTCTTGTATAACCACCTAAGCCAAAAATCCCCTTCAGTTCGTAATGAGCTTAATTTTGCACCTCAGTTTTTTTGTCACACCTCATGACACCGAGTAGATAATCATTACTGCCACTAATGACCCTGTTAATCCTTTCACAGGTGTTCACTGAAACTGCTGGGAGTAAATATTGCTTTGGCTGATCTGGGGCTCAGGATCTGGGTATTATGTGGTGTGTCAGGGAAAATAACCATGAGATGCTCTCGCTGTAAATTGTTCTTACAGACCTGCACAGCTCTGTGACATCTCCAGGGGGGCTCAGCAGGACCCACTGTGATCTCAAAAGCTAAAGTTGAACCAACCAAAAGTTAAACCAGGACCTCCCTGGGCTGGTTTGAAGAATCCACACCACTCTCCCACTCCTGCAATGTTTTATTTCCTCAGTCACCAGCTGGAGAGGACTGGGAGTAGAACAAATTGAGCTGAATAAATTCATGCTTTTTTAGAGAATTGCATAAGCATAGAACAGCCTCTGTAAGGAGGGACCAGAGAGATCATCTCATTCCAACCCCTCTGCCATGGGCAGGGACACCCTCCACTGTCTCAGGTCACTCAGAGCCCCATCCAGCCTGGCCTTGGAGAATTCCAGGGATCCAGGGGCAGCCACAGCTGCTCTGGGCACCCTGTGCCAGGGCCTCCCCACCCTCACAGGGAAGGATTTTTCCTAATACCTAGCCTCATATCTAATCTGCTGTCAGTGTGAAGCCATCACTCCTTGTCCTGTCACTCCAGCCCCTTGTAAATTGTCTCTCCCCACCTTTCTTGCAGGCTCCCTTCAGGTCCTGAAAGGCCACACTGAGGTCACCTCAAAGCTTCTCTTTCCCAGGCTGAACAATCCCAGCTCTGCCAGCCTTTCCTCCCAGCAGAGCTGCTCCATCCCTCTGCTCATCTTTGAATTCCTCCTCTGGATGTTCCAGCAGCTCCAGGTCCTCCCAGGGCTGGGGCAGCTCTGCAGGTGAGGTCTCACCTGAGGAGGGCAGAAGGGCAGATTTCCCTTTCCCTGCTGCCCTGGCTCTGGGATGATTTCCCAGGATTTTGGGCTCATCCTTTGCTGGTCCATGTCCAGCAGGGCCCCAGTGTCAGAGCACAGCAATGTTAATTTGAGCACCCACAATGCTGTTTTTGGCACTGACTCTCCTCCAGCGTGCAGGGGAGATCCTGACCTGCCTTCCTCTTGTGGCTCCACATGGGGTTCTGTACCAATAGGAAAATTATTTGTGTTATCTCAGTCAATTAAGGAGTGTATTTAGAAATAATGAGGTGAAGCCCACAGCTGTAAGGTGTGGTATTTGCTTTAACAAAACAAACAAACAAATTATAGGGATGGAAAATTTGTCCCAGCCTGGATGATGAATAGCAACTTCAGTTAAATATGTAAGCTGTAATATTCAGTGAAATGTAGAGCAAAATTAAGAAAGAGAACTCCATCTCAGAGTGAACCTCAAGTATCTTTGTTAAATCAGAAAGAGAAAAAAAAAATAGAGATTTGTGGGGCTGTTTTTCTGGGGGACAAATAAATATAAAAGGTCACAGCACGTCTCTAAGTGATGTGGACGTGGCTGGAGGGAAATGCTGTGTGCAGAGTTCTGCCATGGACAGCTCAGAGCAGTAATTGTAAGCGATCAGTCAGTGCCCTGCTCCTGCCCCGTGCACTCGTCTGAGCAAGAAAATCCTGGATGTTGGCATTCCTGGGGGAAAAAATCACTGCCATTGGTGCTGAGATGCAACTCTGGATTGCAGCCAGATCCCCAACTGGACCCACCAGCACCACCACAGAAAAAAGTTCTGTGACATTTTCTGGTGCTTGATAATGGCACATTAACATCTTTGGCCATGATTGACTTTTGCTTGGGGTTTGGCTGTGGGAATGAGTTGCTGTGGCTTGATAAATTAGCAGATATCAGCTGAGCCCCAGAAACCAATTTGGTGCACCCTCATAGCCTGTGGAAATGGGAAGGTAAAATACAGTATAAGAAAGAAAGAAAAGAAAAAAGAAAGAAAGAAAAGGAAAAAAAAGAGAGAAAGAGAAGGAAAAAAGGAAAGAAAGAAAGAAAGTCTAATCTCAGTTAGTTTATCCTTTTTTTTGAGGTGGCCCAAGAACATGCAAATGAGGCAGAGCAGACAGGTGTTTTTCAATCTGTGCTAACTTTTTTATCCCAGCTCTTGGTCTGTAAATTTTCCTGTGCTCTGGTTGCCTTAAAACCCTAAATAAAGCCAAAGTCAGATTGGTGTGGATGTCTGCAGGTCCCTGCCTTTGGTGGGAATGATGAGGGATGGGCCATCAGCTGGGCTGGTATAAAGTAAGGAATGAAAATCAAGCAGGCAAAGTTAATGCCAACTCTTGAATGTATTATCTCCACAAAATCAGCGTTTGTCAACTTTTAGACAGACCCACGTGAAGCTTCCAGTTCCTTTTTGGATTTTACATTTTCTGTAACACAGGGTCTCATGTCAGAGGAAGGGTGGTGGGGTAGAAATTAGGATCTTTGTTAAAGTTTGAAGTGGTTAATTTCTGAGTGTGGATTTCTCCAACGTTTTCTTTCCTTCTAAAGAAGCAGCATGTGATGTGACACACGTGTTACAGTGCCCTCAGACACACTTAATTTGGTGGGGGACAGATAAAGCAGATTTTGGGGATGACTTCAGCTTTGTGTGTCTCACTTTGTCATGAAGCTTCATAAATAGCCCAGCCTCAACCTTACACCCTTCAGGAAATACTTATTATATTCTTCTTCTATATAATATTCTTCTTCTATAATACCTATACTTATTCTAGTCCTGAAATTGCCAAATATACCCATTTTTGTACTAATTATGGACAGCATTGCTCTCGGAAATGTAGAAGAACCATAGTGGTGCTCATTTGTCTGTTGGGGGGAGATTCTTAGTTTGGAGGATGAAAATGCCTTTTTGAAGAGTAAACAGGTAAAAATATAACTTTTCTCTTATGTTATTTTCTGTGGAACCTCCTTCATCTCTCTTGGAGTCTCAGCACCTCCTAGGACAAGGATCTCCTCTTGCTGACCATCCTGTGAGTTTTCCCAAAAATTATTGACAGCCCACTCGGCACAGAGTGGTTTAGTGGGACAGGGGGCCTAAAATGTTTCCTTTTAACCTCAATTCTTGGCTGCAGTATATGGGCATCAGGAGGGTGAGTGCTGTGGTGGTCTGTGATTAGACAAGATCATGAAATTTTCTTATTAAAGCCTTGCCACTCTAAACATGGACTGCAGAGCCACAAGTGGAAAACCACTTGGACTAAATCTTGGGTTCAAACAAGTTGCAGATAGCAGAAAATGAAATCTGAGTTTAGAAGAGGTTAAAATCCATAACAGCAGTAAAAGGAATGATTGCAAATCAGTAAAAGAAAAGAGATAGATTGGAATAAAATAAAATAGAGATGTTTGAGAAAATCAAACTATAAAATTGTATAAACCAAGAGTTGACCAAGGTGGCCATGGGTCCAACAGTGGTTTCAGGAATTGCTGGTTGCACTCACTGCTTGGTCAGATTTCACAACATTTCTTTGTCCTTGACAAAACCCACCCTGATCCATGTTTACTTGTATGAACACTTATTAAGCCATAAAAACCCCAAAAACCTGCTGTCCTGAACTCAATCCTGATTGCCAGTAGGGAATTGAAGTGCTTTGGAAATATTCTTTTCTCAGGGCGCTTGTTGGTGGAGTGTTGGGCAAAGATGGCTTGGGCAGTATTTACCAAACCTGCACATGCAGGAAAACACTGCGTTTGTTGGGGTTTTAACTGCATGCATACATTTTAATTTTATTTCTTTTAAAACAATGGGACATTTCAGTGTCTGGCACGGATGTGAATGATCTGCTTTTAGCTTGAGACTGGTCAAAGCACAAATAAGTGGCGCAGCCAAGATAAAGTGATATTTAAAGCTAGACCAGAGTCATTTATACTCCACCATCTACTCTATAAAATGATGTATAAATCTGATAGTGGTTAATTGAGAGATGTGGACAGTCCTTCTCACTGCCTGAAATGTTGACCTAGTACTGAGGTGACAGTACCTAACCCCTGTCAGGTGGGAGGATTTCAGGCAAGTCGGATCACCCTGGCTGTGTTTCATTTAACCCACAAAATAGGGATAACTAAATGTGCTTGTGTCCTCTAGAAAATTTTGGGATTTGCTGCTGAGCAGGATATCCCTGTTTTATGGGAAATCAGCCAGATTTATAAGTCTGGTTTGTGGCAGAGGAAAACCTGTAAAAAAAAAGAAGAAAAAAATCAATGTAGAACTCTGATAATTACTCTAACAAATACTTCTATTTTTGTTGTTGTTTCGACTCACAAGAACAAGCAGGAGCATTTCAGAGTTTCACTAGGGCTGTCTGTTTTTCCTGCTTTATTTACATTGCAGACTTCCCTCGGAGCCCTTAAATCAAGACCCACACCAGACAAAACCTGCTGTCTGCTCTCCCTGCCCGGCAATATTTGCTTGATGAGAACTTCATCTCTCACTGGTGATGAGAGAAACTGTTCCTGAGCTCATCTGTGGGTGCAAGAACTGCCTCGAGAGCATCCAGCAGCTCTGCAAGGTCTGAAATGAATCTGTCAGTGCCCTGACCTTGCCTCTGCCCTCCTTCCAAGCATAAGCATTGCTAGATATCAACAATCTAAACAGCGCTAAAACCCTGAGCAACCAAAACATAAACAATCAAAACAACAAATGCATGCGTTGCACTAGCTGACAGCACCCATAATGTCACTGGACAAATATGTAAATACTGACCTAAATCCTTTTGCCGGAGACTTTTGTGCTCGCTTTAAATGCTGGAGCAGACAGCAGCTCCAGCATGGATAGCCCTGGGTCTGGCCAGGAACCTCGGTGCCCACATGGCTGCAGAGCCCTTCTGCTCCTCCTCAGACTCCACAGGACTTCAGAGAGCCGTGGTGGAAAGAGGATTTCACTCTTGGGGATTTTGGCACCGCTCCTTAGCATTCAATTAATTTAAACCAAACTTCTGATATCTTTTGGCCGGGTTAAAATAAAAAAAAAGTAGACATCAGAATGTGCAGAAAACTGGAGCGCTGACCCAATCCATCAATTAGCTGGACATTAATTGCATTTTTTCCCACTGACTTCAGGAGCTGTGGATCAAACTAAATGGGGTAGTCTGGGTGGAATCATATTTTTGCTGCTGAGCCCAAAAGACTTTCCTAGGTGTTTCCTGGAGCAGGGCAATGAACATTAATGCTCCTTTCCATCAGGATGGTGAATGGAAGCAGGATGACAATGCCTTGGTGGTGCTGTGGCCTGAGCAGGGTGTTCCAGCCTCTCCAGTCTCCAGGGACTGATGCTCAGATGTTGCAGCACTGTGGAATTTCATATCAAGTGGTTCTCATTTTTAGCCTCAGTTTTCCCAGCACTGCCTCTTCCCCAAAGTTCAGGAGAGGCTGATGGTGTGGGTCAAGATGAAACTGAAAGGCTGCATTGATTTTCAGATTTTTAAACATCCCAGGAATGTTTTTTTTGGCAGTAATCATGAAAATATCTGCACTGTAATCATGAAATTATCTGCACTGTACAGTTAGCTGGGACATGAATTTGTGTGTCAGTACTGTCCAGGGTTGGTGTGTAATTATTTGTGTACAGAGAAATGGAAAAAAAAGTAGCCAGTTCATCAAAATCATTAAGTATTCAAGCAAACCTGTCTATATATTGCAATAACTTTCACAAAACAGACTTAAAATAGTTTTAAAAGTTTCTTACCCCTCGGATAACAGTTTTTTCTTCGTTAAGGATTAGACAACTGCTGATGTTAATAACCCTTAATGACTTTTTAACTCATTCTGGAGCACCTCTTCCTCACCAAGGTGGCGTTCACCTTGAGGCAGGCAGCGTTCCCTGACTTCTGGAGATCTGTGATCTGCTTCATGCACGATATTAAGTATTTGTGCTATTTCCAAAGGCTTAACTGAGACTGATTTCAGCAGGAGCCAGGCAGCTCGCTGCCTTCTGGGATCCGTGATGCGATTTGCTGTGTATAAAACAGCCATAATGCCATTTACCTGCCTCCGTGGAGTTTTATGAGGGTAAAACCCAAGCTGGAATTGTCCTTAAGAGTGTTTCTGACAGCACACTTTTTAACAGCTTTTTTTTTGGGAAAACATTTTCAGTTGCTGCTCTGTGAAGAGATGTGGAGGTGAACTATTTATTATGATTTTAAGGGAGCTGAAAACCAGAATTTAAGATTCTCTATTGACGTTTGCAGGTTTTTAGAGTTTCAGCGGGCAATATTTCTATTTGGAATAATTTTTAGAGGTATTCTGGATGATTCTAAACATGATTGGAAGTGATCACAGAATTCTAGGCTGGGGTGGGTTGGAAGGGACCTCAAAGCTCATCCAGTTCCACCCTCTGCCATGGGCAGGGACTCCTTCCACTATCCCGGGTTGTTCCACTCTTATTTTGATCTGTGGTAGTGAAAATAGAATAAAATCCTTTTTACTCTGTTACAGGGAGGCCCTCCAGGGTCTTGTGCAGATTCACATTTGGAACTTTGCTGTCAGTTCTGTCATTTCACCTCAATTCTCCTCAGTTTCAGTATCAGCATAAGAAGGGAAAAAAAAGCATTGCCTAAACACGTGTTCTCCCCCACTGAAATGACAGGTACTTACTAAATAAAAGCACAATAAAAAAACCCTGAGAAAACAAATAATATTCAAACACTTCAAATATTTGGTTTCTCATATAATTATGGAAGTGCAGCAAGTCGCTGCTTCTTGATAATACTGAAAGTAACATTTTTAATAGAAAGTTCTGTTATCTGCTCTTGTGTAATTTCTTCTAAAATACTAAATAACCAAGGAAATTTTTCATTTGTAATGTAATTTAATTCTGGATTTTATTTTTGATTCTGGTCGAGGTTAACTTTGATGTTTTCAAAATGAATTTCAAAGACCATTTATTCAGCTGATTTTGAAGGCAAAAATAGACTGAAACTTTTATCCCAGTTGGTAAGCATCTATCCCCTAGTTTTATTCAAGTTTTCACATAAAAACGCCAGTTGGGAATAAAACTGACAAATATATTCAATCAAAGATGGAATATTTTTTTTTTCCCTCTTAAGTTGCAAATGGCTTCATTAAAATAAAAGCACCACCTTAGGGATTGCATAAAGCAGAATATTGGTACCTAAATGGTATTTATGACTCGGCTAAATGTAAAGTGAATTAAAATTTAAAGGATTATAGTCAGGTAGGCCAGAGAGGAATGTCCATTAAGGAGATGAAAGGACCTGCTGTCCCCAGCGACAGGAGCACGGCGGGCTGGTGGTCACACACCTCCACACTCAGTGGCACTGGAAATGGAAATATCCTGCCTGAACCCTGAGGTGCTATTGAAAGAAAAATCCTCCTGCAAACATTCAGGGACGTGCTAAATTTGATGTACATTTGTGTTATATAATTTTATACGCATTTCTGAGATACAGGTTTATGTGAGTGTTTGTAGAAATGTATATATATATATATATATATATGTGAAATATGTCTCATATTTTATATAGAGATGCATGATTGCAATATATTATCAGTTTTATCTGTTGATGATGTATGGATTTTAAATCTAGATGTGCATAAAATATATTGTATGTAATACAGTTATTACACACCTGCTTTGTGCTACACTCAGATTTTTGATAAGACAGGTGACCAGTGGGATGTTTGGTAAAGTGCATGTCTTTGTAGCTGTGCATTTTATTTACCTCTATTTATATATGTATATATATATATATATGCACATATATTTAGTTTCCCATTTTATATTTCAAAATATTTTTATAAAGTGTTACGAAAATATTTTATTAAATAATAAAAAATCTGACATTTTACAGAGCAAGTTAATAGACACCCAAAAGCAATGCTAAAATTAATTTTCTTCTCTGTCTTCCTTTCTACATTCACCTAAACATTCAAATGTGATTAAAACTATGAGGGTTTGAAAGGATCTCCCAACTTGGCTTTGAAGCACAGAAGTCCAGTTTAGCAGGAGTTGTACCTGGTAGTGCTCATACATTGTGTGCACTTAAGTAGGAAATAAAATATTTAAAGCAGTCTGAAATATCCTGCCAGTTCCTTAAGGGGCTCCAGGAGAGCTGGAGAGGGACTGGGGACAAGGAATGGAGAGACAGGACACAGGGAATGGCTGCGCTGGATGGGAGATTGGGAATTGGGAATTCCTGGCTGGGCTGGAATTCCCAGAGCAGCTGTGGCTGCCCCTGGATCCCTGGAAGTGTCCAGGGCCAGGTTGGATGGAGATTGGAGCAGCCTGGGATAGTGGAAGGTGTCCCTGCCCATGGTGGAAGTGATCTTTAAGGCCCTTTCCAACACAAATCAGACTGAGATTTTTGATTCCTGAAGGAGGGCAGTGATCCAGGTACTCTGAAGTACCTCGAGGATGCTGGGATCAGATGGCCCTTGGACAGCTCCACAGCCACTCTGATGATTTATGGCTGAAATTTGGTTCTAAAACTCCACCCTCTCTCCTTTTTCTTTTTTTTCCCCAAGTATCTTCCATGACCCAGTAGAACTGGAAGATGGAGCTGACAACCCAGTTGTGGTTTCTCATATCACTTAGATACAATTTTCTCCCAAAAGGAAATGGGGTCCTATTCATACGGGGCAAAATTAAGCTCATTCTGCCATGCCTTTGTGACATAAGCAATTGGATTTTCAGTGTTTCTGCAGAAAGTTTGTGGAAGAATGAACAAAATAAAAAGGAGTTCTGGTGTGCAAAGGAGCAGAAGGTGCATCACCAAACAACAAACCTGTTCCAGGTGAATAATTCAGAGTGGTCACTGAATATCCCTAGGGATAAAGGAATCTAGGGAAAAAGGAGGTGAACCAAACCCACTTCATTTATGAGGAAAAGTTCTGAAAAGCTGCACTTCTTTGACTGTTTTCAGTTGGTTTGTAGGATGATAACCATAAAACCGTGCTGCAGAGAATTGAAAAGAACATGCCACGTAAAAAAGAAAGAAAGTATATGAGAAATATGTCTTTAATCTGAGGCACGGAAATAAAACGAAGCAAGGGATGAACCGTGCTAATTGCCTCTTGCAATTACAGGGATCTGACTCATAAAAGTACCAGACTGACACCAACCAAAACCACACACGAAAAAACGCAAACAGAACATTTGGAAGTAACTTTTGAAAAGGTTAATATTTGCTGAGGAAAGGGAATCATAGCCTGGGGGGAGGATGTGCAAACTGCTCTTGGAGCACAGAGAACTCCACTCACGGGTGAGGCCAAGCCAGAAATGAGGAGTTTGTACATTCTGGTGCAGCTGGGAAATCCCTGGAGGAGGATGCCAGGGATACAGCAGGGATATTGGGAAAGCTGGATGGAGACTCGTGAAAATCACATTTATATTTCAAAGGAGCGTGTTACGAGAGGCTTGTTTGAAAATGATCAATTCTGCCCAATTCAAGGGGAAACCACTTTATTGAGCTTGACTTGAGTAAACTCTGTGTTTAGAAGAGGTTTTGGTGTTATGAATATTTTATAAAACACTTTTTAAAGAAAGCTTTTGATAGTAAAGCTCAGGACCTGAAGAAATGAGAAGGTTGGTTTTCCTGAAGTCATCAACTCATTTTGAATAGGTGAATTATCTTTTTAAGGAGTTGTTTCTCATAAAGTTCCAAAATTCATCGACATCATATGCTGGGAAAAGGCAGGGGCGTGAAAAACTCCATCCAGAGATGGAAGCTGAACTCCTGCAGCCAGGAGTGGTCTGGACAGAGCTTTAAAAGGAGCTGGGAAAGCTCAGCCTCCCCCCAATATCCTTAAAAAGATTTTACTGCAAGGTAGAAGCTCAAAAATGGACTGAGATAGGCTCATCTCTCTGGGAAAGAGTTTGGGAAGCACGGCAGGCACTGCAGAAAAACACCCAGCAGGTTTGGGGGCATAAAGAGAATGTGGATACAGGAAATTTCCATTGCCTGTAAGGACAGAAGCACCTGGGGGGTGACTGATATCAAACACTTCTCTGCTACTGGATGCCCCAGAAGGGATCTGGCAGGTCACTGTGCACTTGGACACATTTAGCAGGCCCTTTATTAAAGAGTTTTCACAAAAATACCGTTTGGGCTGTGACTCAGCACTTGAGGTAGGTGGCAAAGGAAAATAAAATACGTTTTTAACCTCTGAAGATGTTATAAAGTGTGATTTTACAGAAGGTATGTGGATGATGCTGGTGCATTTTGCAAAAAAAAAAAAAAAATTCTTTATCATGAAGAAGTTCACAGGACTTAAGGAGGAGAATGTAAAGGACCCAAGAGTTAGGCTGGGGTGGAAACTGTAAAAGGAGAATTCTGCAGAGAGGAGCAGTAGGTGAGACACAGTCTTTGTGATCCCCAGCAGGAGAAAATTCCAATTTCCCTCCTCACTTTGGGTAATTCCCAAGGGATGTTGCCCAGAGAAACCTTGTCTCAGTTCAAGCTTTACTGCACCACTCCTCTTGCTGGGCTGGCTGTACCCTCCACACTCCCCAACACACATTTAATGTATGGATCTGCTTCCCTCACCTCCCATCCCTCCCTGGGGTTCCCAGAGAAACTGAGCTCCTGGAGATGCAGCTCTGGGTCATTTTTGGGGCCATCTCAAATGGATTCCCGTGTCCTTGCTGGGTGTGTGTGGCACAAAGCTCTGTCCAGGGTTGTGCAGGGAGAGGAGTCACTTCAACAGTTGCACTTTCTACAGATGAGGAATCAGAGAAGTGATGCATAGGAAAAGCTTTTGGTTTTGTTTATTTGGTAATAAAGGAAAAAAAAAAAAAGAATTGTTGCTTTTCAGTAGGTCAGTGTTAGAGGAAAAGAGTTTTGTTGTTTGAGTGAGGGTAATTAACACCCTCTCAGGACTGAGACACACCTGAAGGACATCTGCAAATGGGATTGGAAAAGTGATTGGTGCAGCCTGGAGCTTGAAATTAAGGTCACCAAAGACAGAAGTTCCCGGGTGGGGTCAGGCTGATGCTGCTCACCTGAGTGATGGTTGAGGGGCAGCACCTGGGGCTGAACTCCCTGCAGTGAAATCACCTTGGGTGCCCTGGAAGGAGGCTCTGCAGTGTGCTCACACATCTCCAATGGAATCAGAGAGAGGAGATCCTGGAGAGCCACCACCATCTTCTGCAGCTCAAAGTAGGTGTGATGCAGCTTTTTTTATCTTTGATGGCTTTGATTGTGCAAAGTCCAGGGTGTTGTTTGGCTCAGTTTTGGGGGATTTGGATTAAACCTCTCTGGTGTTCATAATGAAGAGAGATTTTGAGGCTTGCTGTGGCTCTGAGTTGGTCTGAACTTTGGGGTGCATTTGACCCAGTATCTTCTTTTTTTGTGGTCCATGAGGACCAAAAGGCTTTAAATTCAGCTTTTATTGTAATGAAACTGGAAAATATTTTCAACAGAGAAAATTCACAGTGGTTGTGGAGAATAGAAATGATTTTTGTTGTGTCTTTGAGAGCTGCTCCTTGCTTTTAGGCTTGGTTTTGGTTGAGTAAGTGACTGTTGGAGCTGTAGCATTTTCTGTGCAGTGTTGGAGAGGCTTTTTGGAAGTTTTATTTCTGTTTCCAGGTTAGTGTCTGGCTTTTCTGTTCTCTACCACCACCCCTTGCCCCAGCACAGTTGGCTGGCTGCTCCCTGGTGCTTTCCAGAGGTTTCTCTGTTGTGTGTTTCTTTAAAGGTTCATATATTTCTTGTGGACATAATTTTGTCAATTAAGAACTTGAAATATCAATGATTTTTTTGGCTGATTCTGATGCAGAGATAGGGCAGCTGTTCCTGTAATTCACGGAAATGCAAAGCCAGGGATGGAAATAAAACACAGAGAGCTTTGGGTATGAACTGAAGACCCAGGGAAAAATAGTCTCTGTAGCAAAATCAGGATTGAATGGGGAAAAAAAATAAAAAGAAGAAAAATCTGCTGTTCTAGACTGCTTTTCTCATTTTCCTGCAGTAAACTGCCTAAATGTCAATGAGTCTGTTAATGTACATCTAATCTGCTTTTTCTAAATAGTACAAAAGGGATATGTAATGATGAGTCAAATATCATGAATTTATGTAGTTTCTAATGGTTTTGGAATTTGTATGTATCAGCACTAATTCCTACTAATTGTTTAATGGGAAAATGCATTTGATTCAAGTAGCTGCTGGAAAACCATGTGAAATCCTGAATTTTTTTTTTTTTTTTTTTTTTTTTTGTCAAGTAGAAGTAGCTGTGTGTGCTTGTGGTGGAAGATAATGGTGCCAGTGCCAGAATAAAGAGATTGTTCTGGAAGGGTTCAACCTGTAAAACGTTGGGTGCAACCAAGGGGAATAATCCGAGTCCCTTAAATTGCAGTGTGAGATGTCAAGAATTCACATTGTTAAGTTTTGGCTGGGGAAGGGGACACGGGGCTGTGCTGCTGGAATCTGGAAAGCTTTTGGCAGTGTCATCCTCGAGTGATGAGTCAGATTAAAACATGAACTTGAAAAATTTTCAGCTTTTTCTGTGGCAATTTCCTGAAAGTGGGGTCAGCTTCTATAGACTGTGGCAGGAGATGCACCTGGGCTGCTACAGCAGGGTAAATCCAGAACCTGGGGTGTGTATTTGCATCATTTTGACTGATTTTTGTTTTTTTAATGGTACTGCACTGGGGTGGTTGAACTCTGTTTTTTTTTTCCTTAAAACAAAGATGGGGAAGGCCTGTGGTAGAGCTTGTACAGAGGCACATGCCTGGGCTGGGAAAGAGCTGCTATCCCCAGCTGGGCAATTGCTGCACTGTACAGAATTCAGCAGAAAACTTCTGATTTGCAGCAGCTGTGGATGTGGAAATAATTAAAAATGTGTTTTCTGTACCTGAGTCATTCTCTGTGTATATGAATGGAGCTCGCTGAGATTCTTGCTGCTGGTTTGTTTTTTTTTTTATGCTGTGACCCAACTTATTTATCAGTGGCAGCAAATTGTTAGTCATTCTCAGAAGTACTCTGAACAAAATGTGCCAGCTAAACTGCTCTCAGAGTGGGGGAAGAAAGAAAAAAACCCAAAAAACAACCCCACAACAGCAAAAAAAAAAAAAAAGCAAAGAAAAAACCTCTTCACAACCTGATCTGGCTGTTATGGGAGACGATTATTATAGTTCTTCACTTGCAAATTTTCCATTTGTGTTAAGTTGCTTCCCACAGTCTCTGACTGTCACAATTCATTCAGAAGCCAGAATGGCATTGATAGAGTTCAGCGTTTTGGCTCGCTCCCCCCAGTTTCTGCCTGGAGACTGGACGTACAGGATGCAACAGAAATCTTCCCCCAAAATTCTGCCCTCCCGGTTGTCTGTTCTTCACTTGAAAGCACTCCTTAGGCTCTCCTCTTCTTCCTTTTGTCCTAGTTCGAATATGCTTTGAAAACAAAACAAAACACTTGAAATGGCAATTTTGGAGCTTTCCCCTTGCAAAGCTCTTCCTCTTTCAGATGATTAATAAAAGAAATTAAAAAAAAAAAACAGTTCAAAAATCGTGGTTTGAAGCTGCCCTCACTTGTCCACAGATGCTCTGAGGGCTGGAGATAGTCTGGGAGAGCTGGGGTGTTCAGCCTGTTTAAAGGAAAAGCTCATTAGGTTCAAGGAGCTGCTGGAAAATAATGTAAAATCCTAATTTCTCCTTAGTTTTGCCAAAGAGAAGTAGTGGAGCCAGTGGCAGAAGAAAGGGATTGTTCCAGAACACATCAACTGTTGGAGTTGGGAACTCAGCTATGGAGAAGAGAAGAATTCAGGGGGACCTTAGAGCTCCTTCCAGGGTTCATGGGTCTCCAAGAGAGCGGAAANGGGAGAGCTGGGGTGTTCAGCCTGTTTAAAGGAAAAGCTCATTAGGTTCAAGGAGCTGCTGGAAAATAATGTAAAATCCTAATTTCTCCTTAGTTTTGCCAAAGAGAAGTAGTGGAGCCAGTGGCAGAAGAAAGGGATTGTTCCAGAACACATCAACTGTTGGAGTTGGGAACTCAGCTATGGAGAAGAGAAGAATTCAGGGGGACCTTAGAGCTCCTTCCAGGGTTCATGGGTCTCCAAGAGAGCGGAAAAGGGACTTGGGACAAAGGATGGAGGGACAGGACACAGGGAATGGCTTCCACTGCCAGAGGACAGGGCTGGATGGGAGATTGGGAATTGGGAATTCCTGCCTGGAATGGAATTCCCAGGGAAGCTGTGGCTGTCCCTGGATCCCTGGAAGTGCCCATGCCAGGCTGGACAGGGCTTGGAGCCACCAGGGATAGTGGAAGGTGTGGCCAGGCATGGCAGGGGTGGGACGGGATGAGCTTTAAGGCTCGACACAAATCCACCTGTGCTCTCTAAAGCAACACAGAGTGAGGCTGTGTAACTTTCCTGGATTAATTAGTTTTGTTTGCAGCTGGTTACCATCCTGCTCTGGCATATCCCTGTTAGGTTGAAGAGAGCACTGTGCCTGTTGTAGATGTTGTCAGTGTGGCCTTTTTAGTTTAGAATTCCCACTACTACCCCAGGAAGGACAAGGAAACTCACTCCCACTGGTTGCTGTGATAAGGTGCCCCACATCCTCCTCCCTGCCATGATTTCCTCAGTGTTCCCCCTTCTCTGACGCAGAGGTTATTTGCAGCAACGATAACAATTTTTAAAAAGAACCTTAATAAAATGTGCACACATTATTTATATTATTTTTTTTTTTTGTAGAGGCTTGTGATTTCCTCCCAACAAAACTGTCACTAAAGCTGGTAACCGCATTTAGCAGGAATGATTAGAGATGTGTGACAAATTTATAGCAAAATGCACAGCAAAACTGGGAACATTTTTCTTTTCATTAGCTCTGTGAGAAGAGAGGAGGGGGAAGCATGTTTTCCTGTCCCTTTCTGCCTGGCAGAATACTTGAAAACTTAAGATAGGTGACTATAAATTCTGAATAATATTTCTGATAAAGTATCACCCATTTTTTATTTTTTTTTAAATAGAGAAATACATTCTGGATAGCAATCAGTGGTCATTGATTAATCAACAGGGATGGGATAGCTTGGCTTATCATAACAAAAAGTAGAAAAAAATTGCTCTTGTTTTTAAAGCAGTTAATAAGGCAAAATTTTTTGAATTAAGGATAAGATATATTTGTCCCATATTAGTCATATTTAAAATACTTATAAAATGCCTAGTATTGTTTATATTTTGGTTCTGTACTTATGCCCACAAAAATGGTGTAAAAATGTAAGAGCCTGTCCTCCCATGAGAAGGACTAAATCAGTCAGTGCTTCAACAAAATAAAAACCTTCAAGGTGTTTCTTTGTGGATTTAATCACTATCCAGCAGTCTTCCTTATTCTCTAGTTTCTAATGGAATATAGAATTTCACTTTTTGTTGTCCAAGGTAAAAACTAATTATATTTTTTCAATAGATGATGTTTTTTGAGGGCATGGACTCTACATATTACATATTTTAGATGAATATTCTTGGAAACTGTTTTTAGGCAGCACTGAAAACAGGTAAAATTCATAGATTGCATCCAAAATTCTGAACAGAGTTAATGAAACACTGATTCTCCCAAGCAGGGTTACATCCTGTATTGGGTTGAGATTATCAGCAGCAGAATGGAAAAAGATTAGGAGTAAAAGTATGTGGAGGCCCCAATCTAATGTAAGTTAATATCAAAATTATGTCTGGAAGTCATTTAAATCCCCCAGTAATGGTTAAGTAGAGGGAAAGAAACAATATTTAAGTGTTAAAGGAGGATATTGGCCTGCTGGTTGTTGGGTGGAGGGAATGTAAAGGTGTTGGACAACTTTGGGAAAATATAACACACACCTCCATGATCTTAGATGGTTGTTAGATACCAGACCTTCCCTGCAGTTAAAGTACTTTAGTTGTGCTCCAGGAAAGGCTTATCAAGAGAAAAGAAGTGTTGTGAGGAAGGGGGACTTGGGATGATGGATGTCCCAGTTGATACTCTTGTCTGGAAGTGAATTGCTTGTTTCTATGCTTGGACTTTTATTGAAAAATATCTCCAGTATTACAGTGGTGCTTGAAGTTAAAACCAAGTCCTGAGCATGCCACAGGATAAAGATGATCTATGTAACTTGTGACAGTAGAAACACGTAAATTCTGTTTTTAAAAATGCCAATTTTTTTTTACATTTTGGGGGCAAACACTGAAGCATTGTACCAGTATTTTGGTTTAAACCTGGACTTTTGACTGTTTTCAAGGAATTAACTGTAACAGCAGTTACAGTTAAACTGTTTTTTCTGTGAATCTGTAAATGTTGATCATACTGCATCACCAGGAGCTTTATGATGATAAATTTAAGTTTCCATTTGAACTGAGGTGTGTTTAATCAGAGATGCTACACAATTTTACCCATGTAGGTTTATGTAGATAAAGAAAATCACACACGTAGGGGGAAGTGACAAAAGGAAAGGAAAATAAAAGAAGGAGTTTTGTGAGGCACTGCATCACCATTTTGATGGCTTGGGGAAGGGAAAGGGGCTTTGGTTTCCATCTTCGTGGAGGAATTGAAGAGATCCTTACCCCAAAGGCCACACTAAAATGCCACATAAAGTTAACATGTCACGATCATCGTGTGCCCTCATCAATAATCTTCCAGCAATGTTGGGGTGTGGGATTATTTTTGACTCTGTTTCCCATCCTTAAAAACCAGGGTACTGTTCCTCATCTGTCTTGCAAGGATGTTGTATTTACCAGGGAATGCATGCAGAATGCTTTCTGAAAGATGCTCCAGAGTGCAAAGAATTATGGCATTGTTTTTATTCATGACTTGAGCTGGGTTTTAGCTAGTTGCACGCCTTTGTATGCCGCGTGTTGGGTTTTTACAGCAACGCCTGTGTTCTCTGGGTACCTAAGCAGAGCTTTTCATTTTCAAACTACATCATTCAAATGCTGGATTCGTACCAAATTCACCTCCTCCACGCATTTGAGCCGCATTATTAATAATAATATGGTTGATTGCCGGTGCCGTATATTTGTTTTGCAGAGAGCTCGTTGAGAAGCTGGGCGTGTTAATAAGGTACGGTGCGTTTCTCCTGTGTTCTCAGCAAGGCTCCCGCCCGGAGCACGCAACCGGCGCTGCCCAGATTCTCTCTTTCCTCCACCGCTCCTGGGCAGAGCACGCGGGCGTTTTTTCAATTCGCCGGATCGTTCACAAGTTACCTCCGACCCAACCTTGTCATTGCGATTCGCCGCGCTCGCGGTGGACGCTTTCATGTGCCGCGTCTCGCCCCAGCCCCATCGCGCCAGGCCGGTGCCACGGGGTACGAGACGGCAACAAAGGTCTCAAGCGTGGTTTGAAAGGTAGAACTGTAAAAGAGGGGGAGATAATGGCTGCAATCGCTGCTAGATATCCTGTTCCCACAGATCCTGTAGCTTTTCCTTGCTCTCAGACATAAACTGAGGCCCAGTAGACCTTCCCCTAAGGCTGATGTATCTGGCACCCTCAGCGTGCAGAAGGCCTGGCATGGTGTTTCTGGAGGGAATACACTGGGCACAGTTTCACTGTAAAAAGACTCTCCCTAGTCACCTTTTGGCTGACTCTATGAGAATTAGGATGGTGCCATGAATGGGCCTCTGGCTGTGCAGAGTTCCCAGCTTTGCTGCAGGTTTCTGGAGAGTCCTTGGACAAACCATCAGAGGTTGCTTTATCTCTTGTTGAGAGCAGTGTAGTTATGCTTAAAGTTTTCCTTAAAGGAAAAAAAAAAGGTGAGAACAAAATCAGTCTGCTTTTCCTCTGCTCTTCATCTGGAAAATGCAAGTCATAATTTTCTCATAATCCTTTCCCGTCTGGTTTCTAGATACTGGAATTTGTGCCTTAGCATGTTTTCATACAGTCCCTAACCTAATGGTTTCTTGGTCTCAGTGATGACCCTCAGGTCACAGGAACTTTATGGTAATTTCTGTCAAGAGACATTATTGCACTGTCAAGTGCCTTCTGTGGGGACTTAAGGACAGTCAGTGCACCACCTCCTCCCCTGGAGTCTCCAGTTGTTATTTCCTTTTGTGGCACCAGGTAAACTTTTGTTTTCTGTCAGCCCGGGTTAGTTCCAATGATGATTTGGTTACAAATACACCCGTGTGAGTTTTGGCACAAAATGTGTGTGAGCCTTAGCTTGGAAGGTTGTGATTCCAAGCCAAGGAATAGCTGCCTTGAGGTTCCCTCTTAAATTTCTCCTTTCAGTCACTGGAACTGTGCTGAAGCTGCTTTCTTCAGATTGCAATAAATTCCTGTCTCGGGAGAAGGACAGGATTTTGAACTAATGCTGGACTACACGAGTGGAGAGGATTTTTTAGGAGTGAGAACTTTTGTAGAGATTGGAGGAGGGTGGTTAACCTCAGGAAGAGCATTTGCAATCCCATCAGCAGGGATATGATGTTACAGCAGACCAGTCAGTGCTGGGGAAAGTGCAGGAGGAGCCAGTTCATCAGAGATGTGGCAGCTTAGCCAGTGGATCTCTCCTGCTGCTGGTATTTTGTGATCTTTAAAGCCAGCTGGCCATGGATATTGTGAGAAGTTGTGTCCCTCTGCCTCCCCTCCTTTCTATGCACACACTGGTGCTGGCAGAGCTTTTGGCAGAGCTCACCAGCAACCAGGAGAGGAGCAAACCCAGGTGTGCACACAGGGATGCACAGCCTCAGTCCTGCTGGGGGACCATCAGTCATGGAATTGCTCAGGTTAAAAAGGACCTCTAAGATCGTGGAGTCCAAACATTCCCCCAGCATTGCCAAGGCCACCACTGATCAATGTCTCCCACATCCACAGGGCTTTTTATGCCCTCTAGGGACAGGGACTCCACCACTGCCATGGGCAGCCTGTTCCAGTGCCTGACCACCCTTGTAGTCAAGAGATTTTTCTGATATCCAATCTAAAGCTCTCCTGGCTGAGTTTGAGGCCATTTCCTCTTGTCCTGTTCCCTGGGAGCAGAACCTGAGTTCACCTGGCTGTCCCCCCTGAGCCTCTTTTTCTCCAGGCTGAGCCCCCTTCTCAACTCCCTCAGGAATTCTCCAGCTCCTTCCCAGTTCCCTTCCCTTCCCTGGACAAGCTCCAGCCCCTCAAGGCCCTTCTTGTAGCATGGGGTGCAGAGCTAAACACAGGATTTGAGCTGAAGCCTTGAAAATTCCATCATTAAGCTTCACCCCTGGAACTCCCAGCACAGGCACAGACTGCCAGCAGGTGATGGATTTTTGGGAACATTGTGGTGTCTATTGAAGCTAACAAGAGTTTTAGGGGTTTTTTGCGATCCCAGTGAAGCGAGAGGTGTGGAAGTTCTGCTGTTCACTTTTTTCCTTTCAAGAAGGTTTTTATGTCTCATTAAAAAGAGGAGGGGTGGTCCAGGACACCCTGGATTGGGTGTGTTTGTGCTCTGCCTGAAGTGCAGTGAGAGCCTCCTTTGCTTCCCCACCCTCCTGGCGTTTTGTGTGCGCGTTTCCCTCGCCGTGACCGAGTGTTGCTATAATAAGATTAGGCCTGGACTTTTCATTGCTGCCTCTCAAGTTTCTGTGAACATGTTCTCAGATTGTAGGCATCTGCTCAAATACACTTCCTGCAGACAGGCTCTGCTGCCCTCTCCCCTCCTGCAGAACGAAAGGATTGAAAAATGACAATGCTGCCTGAGTCCTCGTGTTTCCTGAGGAGATGCTGGATCTCATTGCAGATAATACTCAGAAGATGCCTTTTCTTTTTTCTTTAATGATTTGATCGACAATGGACAGGAAGAAAAGGTTAAATAGTAATGAGAAACTCCACTAATTGCAGTTTTGAGGAGTGGTGCTGTAAGTGATTACACGCGTGATTGAAAACCATACGTCGGCTCCACAAATACGGCCTGACCTACCTGTATATTTTCAATAAGGAGTAATGTCTCCTATTTCTAAGAGAAACTGAAAAGGAACCCCCTCACCCTGCTGTTTTTAGCTATACACAAATGATAAAAGCAAAGACATCAAAGTGTGCAGCCTTTCAACTCATGCTCAATTAGAATAAAAGTTTGGTGGCTGTTTTAAACATTTCGGGCTAACTAACTGTGACAGCATCTCAGCTCTGCAAATGGGATGATTTTGGATTGACTTTTGATCTGACTGACAGTTTCTTATACACTTCAGTGTTGGTTTATGGCGTACAAGTCTGCATTTGAATCCACATGTGACTAATTAGAAACTGTTTATGGGCTGCATGTATGCATTCACACAAGAGTAAAAGGGTTATTTTCAAACTGGAGCCATGTTATTAATGAAAGAGTTAATTTAACAAGGTGCTTGATGTGCTGTTTTTATAGTGTCAACAACAAAGATGCAAAAAATAAAACCACAAAAGAGTGTGTTTAGCATAAAGAGTGAATATATATAAATGCTAATGTCAGAGATGGAAATTGTAACAATGAAAATCTCTTCTAAAAATCATCTGTAATTGTTTGGCTGTTGGAGGAAAACAACAGGTTGAATTTTAGGCACGTTTCAGAGTACTTTTACAGTTTATGGGCATAGTAGAAATTCCCCTGTAGTTTTATTTTTTGCCTTTCTGTATAAAACGTGACAGAAGAATGCACATTTATGTTGATCTCTTCAAGAAACTTCACGGGAAGGGCTCCTCACACCTCAAGTGGTGCAGTGGCATCCGTGCCCCCAAATACACCTGGGGGGCTGGTCTTCTGCAAAGAGGAGTTCCAGGATGAACACAAGCATTAATAACATTTTCCTGATAAAATAATGCTCCCGTGTCACGGAAAACGGAACTGTCAGCACTCCTTTGTCGGCCTCTCCCAGGCTTAAAGAAAGGGTCCTTGACAGTTTCAGCATTGCCTTTAAATATCTTATTGAAATGTAGATTAAGACTGTACATCTTATAATAGTTGGAAAGCCTTTTCATTTTAAGTCTTGTAGAAAAGCAAGTATTAAATAAGTATTAACTTTAGCAGTTATATTTTAGCATTTTTCCCTCAGGTTGATCCCTGCTAGACCTAATATTTAGATTTATTTCAAGAGGCAGTAGATTACCTGCCAGTACAGTAGTAGGGCATTGTGCATTCCTCTGAGTCTCCATAAAGTAAGATTAGCTGTTTCTTTTATTAGTGCCATCATCTCTCCTGTATTTCACAAAGGTGTCCTGGGAGTGGGTGCTGCTTTAATCAATGATGCCTCAGTGTTCCTGGTTTAGCATTTTCAAATGCTTCTTCTGCCATCAGTTTAATATTAACTTCTTTTAAATAAAATGCTGCTGAAATCCTCTCTATAAGTAGGGCTTTTCCAGACTCTCCTGTAACTCAGAAATCCTCATTATCCTGTTCTTATAATTTAGTGATGTTAAACAGAGTTGAGTGTGTATTGTACTTATTAGTCTGGACTCTGCTTGATGTGTAGACTGTTTATCCACTCCCTATGTAAAACAATGCTATTTTAAACCAGTTTGTGGGGCTCAGTTTCTGAGTGATAATTTTGGACTTTTGGACTTGCCAGAAAAACTCCAAAAAATCCATTTCCACAGGTATTAGTGTCTTGTTTTACCTTAGACAAAGGTTTAAATTCCCTACAACAATGAATCATTTGTGCACCTCATGTTTGGAGATGTAAATCTCCCCTAGAACTCTAAAACAGTGACCAAGGTCACAGGAGCCTTGACTTCTAGGTGGTGACCTGGATGTGACAAGGTAGCCTTGTTATTATCTTTATTTCTTAGATAACCCTTATTTATCTTATTCATATATAATTTACACGGTGTACATAATGAACTTGATTTTTTGCAGAGCTTGGCTATCAGAAGGATAAATTCCAGCTGCACAGATGTGATGCAGAGCTGATTGAAAGCCAATAAACACACAATTTATACACCCTGACCTTTCAGAATGGGTCCCTGCCTTAAACGAGTGCAAGAAATACTGGGCTGAGATGGCACTTGGGCAGTTCATACTTGCTGAATATAAAAAAAAAATAAATATTTGAGTACAGACGAGGAGATATCAGCCTCAGCTCACATGAGATGAGGACTGGGCAGCAGAAGGAAATGATTCATGAATGAAAAGAGAGACTGAGCAGTGCAGGAACTCGATTCAAAAGAATATTAAAACACTCCCTGGGAGTTCCTCAGTCCTGTGGTAGCAGCTCAGACCCCAGATGGCCAATTCATAAAATTCTGCAATTGTGTGGGAGATTCTGCTGGGTATATTCATGGCCTTTGAAAATACCAAGGTATTTAAATATTCCAGAAGTTCCTTGTTCTCTTTTTCCTTCTGGATGCTTGGGTGGGCTTAAATACGAGCCCTACCCTTGAGTTGGGTATTTGGACTTTGATTCTGTCAAGAGCAGAAGGAAGAAAAGTTTTGCTGGGATTTTTAGTGGATGAGTTAAAATTCCTCAAAGATGCAAAGACTGGAAGGGATCTGTTTTCCTTTAATTGGTGGAATATCTGTCTCAGGACTTTGGGTGTGAGCAGTGTTGGTGAAGAAGAAAACAAGGAGATATCTTTATAGAGTAGTCCTGGAGATGTTTAATGTACACCACACTTATCAATTGAAATTTTTTTGTGATTTTTTTTTTCTCTCCTGTGGTTCTTTTCCTTCTACAAAATCATAGCCCTCCAAACTGCTTGTGCAAAAATATATTTTTAAAAAAAATAATATGTTTTATTTCACAGGGATTTGGTTGGTTTGGATGGGGAACAGAAATACGACAATTAGATTCTGTGTTTTGGCTGAATTTTCTCCTTTTGGGAAAAATAATCTAGAGTGGGATATTTCACTGTTTTAAGGCTCTTCCATGAGCTACTGGGGGTCTTCAGAGAACTTCATCATGACTAAAGAGCACAATTTTGTGTGATTAATTTAAAATGGTGGGAAGAGCATAATCTTTTATGTCCTTAGTCATGTAACTGTGTTCAGCCCTCTGGTAGGGATTTGCAAACTGAAGGATAACAAAGTTTTTTGCACAGGAACTAGAGGAATGTTCAGCTCCACAATTTTCATGTATTCATGGTGGAGTTGTTTGGGTTTTTTCCCCCCATTTGAGCCTTGAAATGCACATTCAACTTTTCATTTAAAATGGGATAACGCTGGAAGAGCACCAATAAAATCACTGTTGTTCCTCTGGGTTTGTATCCAGTGATATGAGGAAGGACTTTGTCCTCCTGATTGTGCTTTGACGTTCAAATCAAACTGAAATGTTGAAATGAAGCACACACAGAAATTGCAGTGTTCTGGTTGATATGGAGCCAAAATTATGAAAAATAATTGAATTTCTCATAGTTTTGATTAAAAAACCATGAATGGTTCCAAGCTCACTCAAGCTGAGTCCAGAGATTTCCGGCAGTGAGATGTGAGGAATTCTTGAAAAACTTCAGGAATTCAGCAAATTTGGGATGAATGTGGACTGAGGTTTGTGTTTAATTACAGAATCTAAACCCAAGCAAATTTTGTCATTTTTTTCAGTTATGTAATGAGGTTTGACCCAGGTTCCCGACAGAGCTGCTCATTTCGGATGGATCCTGATGAGTTCTGCTGTGATTATTACATTTTATTATGAGTTCTGCACTGAACATGGCCAGAAATGCTTTGTGGCAGTTACTAAAATAGGAGGTTACTCAGCATCATGATTAAGATGCCTATTTTAAGAAAGTTGTTTGACTTTCTGTTTGGTGAGACAGAGCTTTCCAGCTCTTCATCTCCCCCACTAAATTCTGGGGATTTGGGTCTGATTTTTTGGGGTTTTTTTTTGTCTCAAAACAACATGATTACTTTATATAATTTTTAAGTATTTGTTTCCTGGTGAGAATATTCAAGAAAACAAACTCCCCAATAATAATGATTGGATGTAAGTAAGGATTTTTGGTAGTCCTTTAACATTTTGCTGTGTGCTCTTGTGCTCCCTCTACTGACTTTCCACCTGGGAATGAGAATTAATTACTACAACAGAGAATTTCCTGACACCATCCCTAGCAAGAATATCTTGGGTTTTTTTTTTAAAAAGACTTTCTTTTCAAACTTCCACTAGTTCTTGCAGTTTTGGAAACACAAGAGGGAAATTAAATGGATGTTTGCAGATAAAGGAGAAAAGTGTCCTCTCTTTTCTGATATTGGGGAAAATTCAAAAACAATGAGGAGAAAATAAAGAGGCAAGAGACTCTACTAATTGATTTTATGAGATTTGATGGACAGATAAGGAATTATAGGATAATATAGAGTGTAGAGAACATAGAAGCCATTGGAAGGAATCTGTTTCCTCTGTTCAGTCCCATGAAACCCCAGGAAATTCTTCAGTGGAAGTATTGAAATCTGTAGTGAAATTTGGGGTTGGAAACCTGGAAATTTTTCATTACAGCAACAGAAACCCTTAAATTTCATAAGAAATTAAGACTAAAATAAAAGTCTCTTAACTTGTCTAGACTGGAGCTGCTTTCAGTCAATGAAAATGTTATGTGAAAAAAGAAACTGATTCAACAAAGACATCATATCTAAGTACAGTTCTGATATTTTCTTTGATGTGGTCTAAAGTCTTGAAAGCTTTTTTGATTTTAAAATCTCTGTTGGAAAGAGCCTTGGAGACATTAGAAAGCGGTTTCAGTCCACAACGTGAGTTACACTCGTGACTTAAAAAAATTCAATTTCAGTAATTTGAAGAATAAACCACTCTATGTGTTGGGGTTTTTTTTGTTCACCTTCATATGTTTTTGGTAGTTTTTTCCCTCTAATTAGTGTCTAGTGATGAGATGAATTCTGGGAACAACAGCAACTTACATGTGGGGATGGGAAATCTGCCCTTGGGCTCTTGGTGGTACATTCTGTCTGCAGGAAGGGGCAATTGTGTAATTTTCTGTTAGTTCATTAGTCATGAGAGTTAATTACCTGTGAGGTCACATGAGACTCCTCTTTTCTTGGCAGGTCACCTTGTTGTGACGTGTTGGGTGTTTTTTCAAGGAACATGGGTTGGGTTTCACCTCCCTGGCTTTGCCTGTCTGTACTTTACCATGGATATCACCTGGGATTCCATTATCATGGAATGGTTTGGGTTGGAAAGGACCTTGAGGGTCACCTAATTCCAGCCCCAAATGAGTCAGCAGAGAGGGATTCTGCCTTCTGAGGTGTGGTAAATAAAGTGAATTTTGGCCACGAGTACCTATTCAATGAGGAGCTCCTGCTGCATCCTCTGGTGGTGCTGTGCTCCATCCCTATCCCCATGTCCTGCCATTCACAGGATGCACAGATCACCCTGTGGGGCACCTGAATCAACCCCTGCATTTCTTTCTTTTAATTAAATAAATTATTTCCTGGAGGTACCTCTTGATGTACATTGACTTTTGAGGGGTTCAGGAATGACCAGCACAGATACCCCGTTAGGTAAAGAAAACCACCAGTGTATATGAGATGAGCCAATTTTGGGGTGGTTTTTTCCTGCTTTTTGATGTTTAGGTTCTTTATATTTTAGCTCTATCTGATGATTCATATTCCCCGTTGCTTTAGGGGAATTCTGGCGCCCTAACACCAGGTCTAAATATTTTTATTTCCAAATGAACCCAAAAACTCAAGTGATGAAAACACATAGCTGTAAGGCTGACAGTACCACAAGATGTGCAATTATTTGGGTTCCTGTCATACTACATTAATATAAATGTTAAAATATCCCTAATGTGATTTTGGAATAAAATTAAAATATGTATATATATTGCAAATAGAAGTTTATGAGGCTTCTGAACAACTTTGGCATTAAATGGAGGGATTTTAAAACATTCAGGATGCTTCTGGCACCTCCAAAATATTTTCTCTTCGAAGACTGAAACGGGGTACTGCTAACATTAGGTAGAAAAACTGAGACACTGACTCTCATCTGCCCTAAATCCTCCAGGTTGATTTTTCTCACGTGATTATGTCACAAATCTTTCTCTTCTCTATCCCTGCCACGCTGGGACTGGAGGAAGGAGAAAAGACCACCCTGAGAGATTCTCCTCCTCCAGCCAGAGGTGAAAATTCACTGCAGATGCTGCGCTTAAGTCACGAGCAGCGACCGGCTTGAAGTGTGAATCTGTCACTTGCCGAACAATTTGTCATGCAAAAGTCATCCCAGATTGCTTTTCCCTTTTTGCCACTTCTCCCAAAATCCCTACAGGGAACCTATGGTGGACTCCAGGACCCCAAGACTCACAAATGTATATAAGGATATAATTTTGTCTCGCATAAATGAAGCAAAACTTTCTTAAATCCAAAATACTAAAATTCTCAGAAGATTCATGTTTTACTGAAATATTTAATTTTTAGATTAAGATTTATAAGTCTACTGCCTCGTTTTGACCAGTACTAGAGTTGTTAGGACCATAAGTGTTTTTTCTGAGTTTTCTTGCTTTTTATGTGAAATATCAGTAGTAAGCAAACTTCAGATAGAAAGAAAAATTAAAAAGTAAAAAGGAGAGAGAATTTTCATTGAAATGCAAAACTAAAGTGTTTGTGTTTCAAACAACTCATCTGGGATCCTATAAGTTATGCACCAGCATTTTATTGAAATAATAACTAAATAGGGAATACCTGAGGTAGTTTTCCAGTTTTCAGCTTTATTTTCATCCTTGACTCTCCTTTTTATTTGCCATGGATTTCAGGTTTCTTTTCTTTGTTTGGAGCTCAAAAATGGGGCTGATTTTCTATCATAAGCTACTGGCTACCATTGATTGTTGTTTGGAGGTAGTTCAGGTACAATTTTGTGTCTCTTCCCATGGATGACTGATCCACCTACAAGAAGAGCTGGGAGCTGGTTCATCCTTCAGCAGAATACTAAGCACAGGCTTGGCTTTTAAGATTTATCTAATTAATAAAAAAAAATAAGAAGAAAACTTCTGCCCAGGGCCCAGAGTTCTTCAGCATCATTTGTCTTTGCTGCTTTTCTCTGTGTTGTAGAGAGGTATAAAAAGAAAGGGCAACAAAAATATATTGGTTAAGATTTGGGTCCGCTTTCAGGAATAGGTTGAAATAATAAATTTTTCTTCTTGTTAGATGCTGCAGATGAGATTTTCCTCCGTGTTGCACTTGCCTTTATATGAATGTAGCTGAGAAATCTCTCAAATTTCCTTTCTGTTGGAAGAATATATTTAATTATAATTGTCAGAACGGCCTGCGATGATCCTATTTGCTCAGGTGGAGTTATATTTGTTTTGACTCCTGTATATTTAGTTTTGCGAGTATTAAAGCAGCGACCCAGTGATTCTTTATTATTACTCCCTCTGATAATACCCTTTCTGTCTCGTAAATAATAATAAAAAAGTGAGTCATCGATACTTTGCAGCTTCTTAGCTACAAGGTGTCTGTAAGAGAAGTCAGTGCGTTGCCCCGAGGGAGTAGATTAAAGGGAAAACGAGTGTGTTTCTGCTTACTTTCTTGGCTCATTGCTTTATGGATATGTGGGATCTAAGGAATAAACGGTGGTCAGAAAAGAACAAACACATTTATTAGGGCAGTTATAGAAGGAGACGCTGTTTTCCTGCTTGCCAAGGTCCTTCTGAGCGGCACGTTTGGCGGCTACCAAACGACACGGGCCCGCGCGGAGCTGATTTTTGACGGAGCCTCTGGGATGTGTTAAAAAAGTAAACGAGAGCAAATCACGCACTGGAAAGCATAACTCAATCAAGGAAAAATGTATGATTAAGGGCGACATGGGCAAGGAAAGCTTTGCCAGAGCTCAGGGTAAATATTTGTATCAGTGTGAAGTGAAAGCTTCACGTCGCTGATGTCAAGCAGCTGGAATTTTCATTGTTTATAAACTTTTGTTGTTACAGTTGGGTTTTGGCAGAAAAGGTACCAAAGAGGGAACCGTTTCCCAGCGAGAAAGTTTGAGTTTTGATAGAACAGCTTGAGCAGATAGGAATGTAAAGATGCAAAAATTTGTGGGCCTTTTTTAAAAAAATAACATCTCATGTGACCAACAGTTGCCTTGTGATGTGCAGCTGACTCGTCCTGCAGGTTTTTGTGTGTTTTGTGGGCAAAAAAACCCCAACAAATAAGGCTGACCACCAGCCTCCTCTCAGGAAGGTGAGCAGCAACAGTCAATTTGAGTTTTAAATACTTGCTTTAATAATTACATCTTTACCTTGTTCTGAGCCCAGGGTTTGTTTATCTTCAGAGAACATTGCCAGTGTGGGTCAAATATTTTCCTGAGAGAAATATGACCTACTTGGGGATTCAACCCAATTTTTGGGTTCTATCCAGGAGCCTTAAGATAAACTAATAAGGCTTTACCCCCCACCCCTTACCCTCAATGCACTCAAACTGCAGCTATGGGCTTGTGTTGCTGTATTTTACACCATGTTTTTATTCAGCAAGAGTATTGTGGGGATTTTGGAGTTAATTTGTGATGATATCAATCTTAGGGTAGAATTTTTTTTTTCTTCTACAAAAAGTACAAGGCTGGTTTTGGTTATTGTTCTCTAGGTTGGGTCTGTCCTTGCAATACAGGAGGG
This sequence comes from Pycnonotus jocosus, assembly GCA_013400435.1. NCBI lineage: Eukaryota > Metazoa > Chordata > Aves > Passeriformes > Pycnonotidae > Pycnonotus > Pycnonotus jocosus. The sequence goes on along the minus strand of VWYP01001864.1, from coordinate 288,515 downwards.
AAGTTGGGTCACTGAGTGGATATTTTTAACTCTGGAGGTCCTTGTGATCTGGGTCTTAATCCCAAAAGTTTGGTATTTAGCCTTTTTTGAAGGTGAATTTACAGCTGAGCAACACTGATTCCTCCAAAGAAGAGGAGAAAAACAGAGGTATTTGAAAGCTCATTGGGAGAAAAAGAATAAAAAATGAAAGTTTCTCGAGTGAAAACTGGAGTTTAGATTCTCAAGTAATGAGTTATTAAGCTTTAAAGGAACCTGAGCTCTGCTGAAGAGTTGGATGTGTATATGAAGAGTGTGTGTTTTTGTTACATATATGAAGATGCTTCATTTTCAAGAGCTTTATATTTTTGTCAGGGTAAACCAGGGGCTACCCCTGCCAGTGAGAAACAGAGCTCTGCAGAAACCTAACAACATTACCCAGCTGCACTAAGAATAGAAATCAAGCCCCTGCTGGTATAATTAAGAAATCTTCACTTCCAGTCCCTGGGCTTTTGAGACCTGGATCACTAACTAATTCCAATTTAGAGAGCTTTTTTGATAAGAGCTTTTGTAAACTAGGAAATAAGCTGAGAATGAAAACTTTTCAGTGCGAGTATTTTAGCTGCGCACTCAGCCTGTTCAGTGTTAGTTAATGTTTGGTCTGTCCTGGAGGGAAATCAGATATATCAGCATTGAACTGAAGAAATACAGCACACTCATGCTCCTAAGGGTTTTGTAAAAAAAAAAAAAAAAAGTGGCACTCATCCATGGTCTCGGATCTTACATTTGGAAAAGAGCAGCAATTTCATTCATAAATGTAGGGCCTGGCCATGCAGCCTTGTGGCAAAGTAACCTCCTGTGAGTCCTGGCTGCTTGGAGCTCTGGGTGATGTAGGGGTACAAATTCAGGCTGCACAATTTTTTTCTTGATTAATTTAATTTATTTTTTTTTTTTAATGAGAACTTCCTAGTTGATTCTGGTCTTGTTTGTGCTGGTGGGGGAGCTGTGACAGGGAGTTGCTCTTGTTGACAGTGATGGGAAGGATCAATGTCACCTGTTTTATTCTCCAAACAAGATTAAATATGTGTTTATCAATATATCCTCTCCACAAATGGAAACCATTTGCCAAGGATGAAAATCATCAGAAGCTTGACTGAACATCATCTGCTTTTTTATATACGAGTACTTACTCTTGCTTTGTTTCCATTATAGCTTCTATTCTGCTCGTCTCATTCTTGTTTCAGATTTTATTCATTTCTTTTATTCCCCAGTTTCTTTGAGGCAGCAGGCAAATTTGGTGCTACTTCTGTGTGATTCAAACCTCGTAACCCACACATTGCAGGAGGTTTAAAGACACTGGTGAGATCACCCACCCACTCATTACTTATTATTATTTTATGTATCATGGTGTAACAGGTCAAATATCTGCCTCGTAAAAGTGTGCACGGAGAGGGAAGAGCTGCACAGGAGATGGAACAGAGTATTCCATTTCCAACGCTCCTGTTGGCATCCAAATTGCTCAGCCTTTCCTACTTGGCTTTGTCACCCAGGATGAAGGAATGGTGAACCCCTGTGTCATTTGGGAGCTGTGTAAATTTTGGACATACCGGCCCATGAAATGAGATAATAATAACAAGGTTCAATAAAAATTCTCACTAGAGCTGGAGAGTTTTTAAATTCCTTGTCCGCTCTTTCAAGCAGTGAGCGGATAAGAGGGTTTTTCACAGGATCACAGAGGGAGTGAGGCTGGAGGGGACTGCAGTAGGGTCATCTGGTCCCAGAGCAGTGGCACAGGATGGTGCCCAGATGGTTCTGGGAGACTCCACAGCCTCTCTGCCCTCTGTCCAGAGCTTGGGCACCGCACAGGAAAGTTCTTCCTCCTGTGCAGAGGGAATTCCTGGGATTCCTGCCTGTTCTTCTGGTGCCACTGCTGACCCCTGGAGCAGAGCCTGGCCCTGCTGGTCCTGCAGCCAGGGACAGACAAGGATGAGGATCCCTCTCATCCATCTCTTTCCAGGCTGAGCAGCTCCAGTTCCCTCAGCCTTTCCTCAGCAGGGAGATGCTCCAGGCCCTTAATTTGTGTTAGTAGATCATGGTAACACCCAAGAACCTTTTATTAATTAACAAATTAATGATCTCTACCTTATTCTCATTGAAGTTTTCTTTCTTGTCTTGCTTACCTCCTTTCCTCCTTCTGTGATTTGATACACCACCCTGATTTGAATCTTTCCAAGCAATATTATGACAGGAATAGGAATGTAGGCATTTCTTTAATGGAAGGGAGCTTCCACTTCTCAACAGACCTGGAGACTTGGAACCAAATGGAGCTCCCAGATTTGATCCAGCACAGGGGCTGGGGTGGGCTTGAACTCTCAGAAAGGAATTCAGTGGGCTCCAAGTACCTGTTTATTTTATTTTTGGTTTATCCTGTCATTCCAGAAACAGAGCTCCTTGTGTAAGGTTCCTACACAAGGTGTAGGAGATGGCAGGAGATCATGGAGTGGTTTAAGTTGGAAAAGACCTCTCAGATCCTTGAATCCAACTGTTAAGATGAGTGGAGGAGCTGCCCAGAAGCTGGACCACACTGTTGGTGCTCTAATCCCTTCTGGGCCTGGTGAAGAGGAGTTTTGGCTGTAGCTCTGTCCTGGTTGCCCAGCTGGTGGCATTTCCTCCCCATGGATGGTGTGGGGAGCCTGGCCTTGTGCTGGTGCCCTGCTCAGAGAAATTTCTGAAGGCCAATGCCTGTGCATCCAGCTTTTTTTTCAGGAGGGATTTCCATCTCCTTCCTGGCAAAGCTGCATCCCAGGCAATGGGATGGGAGGGACCCCGTGGGCACCAACACCAGAGCTGGAATTTGTGTCCAAGGCTTTTTTCAAAGTAGAAAATAAGAATATTTTCCTTGATGCTTTCAGAGGCTGGCTACTGCTTTTAAAAGTTGCAACCCCAGTCATGTTTGAAGATTGATTTAATTTGATTTTTTTTTTAAGGAGGGCAAGAGTACAATTTAGGCAAACATTTTTTTTATTTTTTTTTCCTGAAATGATGAAACTACTGCACTGCAATCAAGCTGCAATAAAAATGTGAAATACTGTCAGACGATACGAAGCTGGTGCAAATGAAAGCCAGCGATAGAGACAGAATCCTAAAATAAATTCCAGGAAAAAGCAGGCTATTTACTTTCAAAATACAGAAAGTAAACTAACCTTAAAAGTACTGGGACAATGCGATAGCTTTGACTGTGTGCGGGTTCAGCTGAAATAGAAATGCAGATCGCTTGTGCAGTGAAATTAATTGTTAAAAAAACTAAAACAGAGATAGTAAAAATAAAATAAAATAGAAATTCGGGAGCAGGCAGTGGAGGGAAGCCAGGGCTGGAGGAGTCAGCTTTGCGAAGGGGACTGTAGGTGGAGCTCGGATCTGCGATTCCTCGCTCCGGCTCCACAAGGAAGCGATTGTTTGCTCGGCAGTTCCTGCTCGCCCCTCGGTGCTTTTTTTTTTGGTGATAGTTGTGTTTATTTAGAGGCGCACCTTTGAGCCGGGGCTGTCCCGGAGCGCCCGAATCCCTTGGGGATGGATGGATGGAGGGATGCAGGGATGGATGGATGCGCAGCCTCGGGGCGGCAGGAGGAGCGCGGGCTATTCCCGTGACATCCCTGGGCTTCTTGGAGAGCCAAGAAAACCTTCTCGGGAACACCTAATCCTTGGGCTGCCTCCAAGCACCACAATCTCTGTGCACAGCTGACAGGGGCCGCTCGGGACGCTTTGAGGGCTTTAGGTGTGTCTCTCTCCCTCTGAAGTCAGCCCCAGCCAAGCCATGAGGCAAATGTGCCCAGACCAAAGAAAATAAATTATGCGGGCTCCGATTTTCAGCAGTTATGAAGTATTAAATTACACATCTGAGGAATTCGCTCGGGGGTTAACCCTTGGGATCCCGTACAGGGAAGGTTCTGGTGGCTCCTCCTGCCCCGTGTTTCAAAGGCACGCGGGTCATTGATCACGGGGCTGGAGCGCTAATTGAAATGCGTGCCGTAATTAATTGTTAACACGAAATAAAGGGAGAATTGGAACATGTGGAAGAGAGACCTGGTACCTGTACAAAAAGATGTGGGGGGGTGGAGAAGCATCTCTGTGTTCTGCCGCTTCTCAGGTGCATCCTGAGCGCCCCCAAACTTTAAATAAAACTATAAAGTTTTAGCCTCTGCTTTGGAGCCACGAGTGCAGCTTCCAACACGACATTAGCAGGCACTCCAGCACAATTAACATGGCCTCTGGAGCTGCATCTTCATTCAGGTTTGCAGAAGTGCTCCTGAGCCGCTGCGATTCTGCTGAATTTCTTGCTGAAAAGGCACCAGCTCTCGGTAAGAGATGCAAAAAGTACAGCCTGCCCTTCCTCCCTCAAGTATTTCTGGTTCCCCACAGCCATCTGTAACATCAAATATCTGATACGTTGTGTTGCTGAAACTTAGAAGTGTAAACCCCACGCTGGAAAAAAAAAAGGCTTTTTTTTTTTTTTTTTCTTTACGAGAGGATTTTTAAAGGTATTTTCTTAAGCAAATAATTAGCCCATGGAAGTGATAACGATAAACAAATAGACAATTATTCAGAAGGAGGCTTTGGGCTTGTTCCCCCCACTCCCCTGTTATTGCACTAATTAAGGTTTGTGGTCTTCTCTCAAACCAATCTGAAGCTGAGTTTTGTAATAAGTCCAGGAAGCTGCTTTGTTGGTGAGTTCACTGAAGTTGATGCACCCTTGCTGCTGTCTCCTGGCACGTGCAGTTTTCCGTGGATAAAAATCAGTGTTTGCAATCATTACATGTTTTATTCTTTTTATTTATTTATTTAATCCTGGAAGGACTTGATCCTCAAAACGATGAAAAACAGTATTTTGTCAGAAATTTGGGAGATAACATTTGATCTTCAGAGGCAAACTGGGATGATTCCTCCTGCTGGTCCCTGCCCTGCCTTACTGGTGGCTGTGTGGTGGCTCTCTCCCAGAAGGGACACACTGTGGGGCTCATGGATCATGAGGATGCTGGCCTGGCCACACAGGAGCTGGAAGTGGAGTGAAAGGGGCACACAAAAAATTTGGAGGTCGCTTCTGAGGTCTCAGGGAATGCCGTGGCCCCGTTGCCTGTGACCTCTGTGGCAGGATGGAAATGACAACGACCCTGTAAGATTTTGGGCTTCCAAAACGCCGTGTGTATCATTAAACTGCTTTTCTGCCTCGTGCACCTCTTAGAGAGGACATGTTTGCGTGGTTTGTATTACAGATGAATATCTCTCTGGCCTGAGAGTGTCTTTCCAAACTCCCTTATTTCTCATTTCCCGTCCTCAACGGCATAATAGATTTAAAGTGCAAGGTAATCTTCCACCTCTGTATTTTTAGAAAGGCTTTCACTAAAGAATAGACCCAGTGTTTGAGGGGGTGGCAGCTGTAAGCATCAGTAAAAGATGGAAGTTGTAGAAGATAAGGCATGGAGGAGGTATAAATACTATTTCTGTGTAGATTGAAAATGGCTTCAAAAGTGAGGATATGTTTCTTTTATAGTAATATATTCTCCTTAAAGTCTGCTGTAGTAGGGAATGAATCAGGACATTCATGTGTGTGTAGGGGGTTTCCTTTTTTCATTTTTTTAGGGATCACTTATTTTTTGATGCTTCTTTCGGTAGTGTTACAGTTTTCCAAGAGTTTCCAAAAACAACTTGCTGGATTCAGTGTCTAAGTATATTTTTTTCCCCCTAACTGATATGTGGCAGGAAAATTCATGTGAAGTGGGAATATTTGAAAGTAAAGAGAGGGAAGTACAGTACTGGAGGGATACCATGAAGAAAGTGAGTCTCTTCTGTGTGTGCAAGCAAATGTCCAGCAAGAATAAATGACTTTATAAATAGTCTTAAAAGCTTTTTTGCTAAAACTTGGTAGAGAAACTATGGTCATTTCTGAGGCACGTGGATTTTTATTAATTACTCTCAGTCCATTGCTGTCTTTGGACCATGTTGTATGAGGCTGCTCTACACAAACAACCCCTACACAACTTTTTTTTTCTTGGGTACCGAGGAGGTTTTGGGTCAGTGTAGGAGCTCTGTCAGAGCTCAGTGCCCAGCCAGTGTTCTCAGGAGGGCTGCCCAGTGCCAGGTTTGTCAGAGAGACACAAATCTTGTGTTCTTTTAGTTCAGCAGTCCAGGATAACATACACATCAAAGCCAGGTCCTTGTTTGTACCCCTAAACCCCACCAAACTGGAATTCACCCTTAAAGACTCAGAAAGTGCAGGAATTTTGGCTTGTTATAATTTATTGGAGAAAGCTCTGCTTGCTGGGAGCAATTTGTGTAACACTTTTGTCACCTCCTCTCTTTCCCCATGGGGATCAGGTGAGAAGGTCAGGGATTTGTGACACCGTTGACATCAAAAACATGACAGTGGAGTCATCATTGCTTTCAGGATCAAACACAAGGCATTTCTGGAATGTATGAAAGTCAGGGGGTTTTGTCTGCTGAAGAGAAAAGAGGATTTGGGGAGCGTGGAACAGAGCTCTGTGCAAGGGCTTTAATGCAGATTAGAACACCAAAGCATTTTGGCACGTTTGGGGCTGTGCCAGAACATCCCTGGGACGAGGCCAGATGAAAAACCTGTGTGTGTAGAGTCTCTTCCCAGCATCCCCAGTCTGATGGTGTTTTTAGGTGGCTGGATCAGCTCCAGCTTTGGGGCAAGCTGGTATTCCCACGTTCTGGTGTGAGGACCTGGAACACGTGGATTTTCCAGCTTACGCGTTTAAGGGACTCAGGAGATTTTCCGAAGCTTTCCTGAGCTCCACTTTTGAACCTAATCAAGCTCTTTTGTGGAATTTAGAGTCAAGTGGAAAGTGCAAAAACTGGATTGTGATCAAGGAAATGCAGCGAACACTTGAACTGGGAGGTAAGGGGTAAGGTGCCTCCTGTGAGTTACGAGATCCAAAACAGCACTGAGGATATTCTCTCTCCTGTTCTAAGAAACCAGATCCAAGTGGTTTCTTTGCTCTGTTCCCTTTGTAGAGTAGCTATGAGGAAAATTACAGATAAATCTCAGCCAGAAAATCCATCTGGTATGAGAGGAAGGGGCCAAAGAACAGCTCTTTGAACACTCAAGGCTGCCTTCTGTCTTGACTAAACTATCTCCTGCCCAGTGGTGGGGTCTCCCATTCCTTTTGACTCTTCTCATCAGTTTTATCTTGTATGTGGGTAGTGAAGGTGCTGTGATAAAACCATTCTTTAAATTTTCACGGATTTAGCATGGTGTTTCTTGCCCTTGCAGAGGTGTCCTGCCCATTTCTCTCCCCAAGATTCTCTTGGATCAGGTTGTGTCCGGGATCATTGGTATCAAAGTCTGGGGGCCAGGGCAGATTCCTTGGCAGGTCTGTTCTTACAGCTGGTGCTCTTGTCCACAGTTGGTTCCAAATTTTTTACCCCCAAAAATGTAACAGTCACTTCAGTTCACAATTTTCAGCCAAAGTTAGGACAGAAGAAAGCAGGGGGTTTTGCTGCATTTTGTATTCAAACTGTAAGGAAAAAATAGGAGAAGTTACTTGAAGCAGAGAGATTCTTTTGAAACTCTAAAGCTGAAGGGTTCTTTCTTGCTTGGTAGAAGACAATTTTCAGTTTGTGTGCATTTATTTAAAGACAGGTTTACACTTGCAAAGTCTTTTTTCTGAACAAAGCAGGATGTGGCTGAGCTATTTCCCACCTCTTGCCTGTGGCTTCAGCTGAAATATTGGCAGGGGGTAGAGCAGAGCAAGCAGAGAAGGACCTGCTCCTTTCTAGGACATGGTCAGCTCAGGAGCCTCCTGCCATCTCTCCAGCCCTTCCCCTGCTGCCCTGGATGGAGCTCCATGCTTGGGGTGACAGCAGTTCCAGGTGGGAATGTACAAGTGACTTGTTTCCCAAGCCTGCACTCTGCAGTGGCAGTCACCTCTAATTAAACACTTACAAGAAGTTGCTTTCAGGCAGTTTCAGGGCAGCAAGGAATAAACTTGCTCAAAGGTAGAATCAGGCACAGCTGCAACAACATTTCCCTGAGGGCATCTAACGTGCATGCAATAGAAGTTGTGTCTACAGAGGTTTAAACCTCTCCTTTAGCTTTTCTTTGACCCAGCTGGGAAGGAGATTATTCCAATTCTTACATGGCCACTAATGCATGCACATGTTGCAGTAGGATCATCTCAATGATTTTTCTTTTATTATCTTTTTTCTTCTGCTTTGCAGAGAAAAGGTCTTGCACTGGTGCCAGCCAGAATCTGGTGATGCTTGCTCTCCAAATGGTCTTTTTGCTGTGTGGCTGATGGAGTCAGGGCTGCCAAGGCAGTTGTGGTTTGGAGACCCCACACCTATCCTTGGAAGTTCTCAAGAGAACAGAGTTTGTTCAGCTCAGAAAAGAGAAGCTTTGGGATGAGTTAATTGTGGCCTTTCAGCCCATGAAGGACCCAACAAGAAAGATGGAGGGAGATTATTTATGGGGGCATGGAATGCCAGGACATGGGGAATGGCTTCAAACTGTGAGAACAGGTTTAGATTTAGAAAAATTCCTCCCTTGAGGGTGGGGAGGCCTTGGCACACAGTACCCAGCAAGCTGTGGCTGCCCCTGGATCCTTGGAAGTGTCCAAGCCCAGGTTGGACAGGGCTTGGAGCAACTTGGGACAGTGGAAGGTGTCCTTACCCATGGCAGGAGGTGGAATAGGATGATGTTTAAGGTCCCTTCCAACCCAAACCATCCTGGGATTCTGTGATACAGGTGATGCCAGCTATAGGAAATGCAGCTGGAATCTGCAGTGCTGGCCTCAATCTGAGCATGTTCATCTGTAACTGTCAGTAGAATCACAGAGTCCCTGAAAGGTTTGGGTTAGAAGGGACCCTAAAGCTCCTCTTGTTTCAAACCCTCTGCTGCAGGCAGGGGTGCCTTCCACAACACCAGGCTGCTCCAAACCCCATCCAGCCTGGCCCTGAACACTGCCAGGGATGAGACAGCCACAACCTTTCCTGGGTACCTGTTTCAGCACCTCAGACAAGAGGAGGAGCTTGTGTTTCTGCCAACAGGGAGACACCAGGTTATCAGTATTGAGTGCTGTGACTCTGCACTGGTGTGCATGTTTGTGCAAACAGTGTGACACCAGTGCTTTACTCAGCAGAGGGGTGCAGGGAGCTCCAGCAGCTCCTCCTTGGGCACAGACCTGGCTCCAGGCAGGGCCCCAGCTCTGGGAAGGCCCTGGAATGTCCATGCAGCTGTGATGGCAGCGAGATGCGAAGGCTTCTGGTGCTGTGTGCCCTGCCCAGCTCTGCCCCTTTGTGACAGCTCTGCTCACCCCCTGCAGTGACAGCAGGTCCCACTTGAAACCATTTCAGAGCCACAGATGACACGGAGAATCAGGCAGCTGACATTTGCAGGGAGATTGGAACGATTCACTGTTCTCCAAGATGCGCTGCTCAGGGAGAGCCCCGCTGCTGTTCGTGCTGAGAACTTGTTTTGTCTTTTCTGTCCTGGATGCTGTGGAATATTGTACTCTTTTGGCAGATTGATTATAGCTTGAATAATATCTCCTTGGCCTTTTTGGTGAGGCTGCAGTGGTGCTCTTGGTGTGAAAGTGTGCTTGGGATTTGGGTAATGGCTGTTTTGTTAACTCTGTGCTAACAGAGGAGTAATGTGAAGGCAGACTCTGTCCCAAGGAGACTCTGGATTTAGCAGCCACAGTGAGCCAGGAAGGGGCAAGGGATAAAAGATATCCTTTGCATGGTTCCTGTAGTTGTCCCTTCATGCTTCTAGCCCATGGCATATCCCTTGAGCGTTGTGGACGTGAAGGGACAACTTCCTTTCTTCACCTCATGTCAAAGGCAGCAGTGATGCTGGGTTCTGCCTGTGAAGGAGCTCTCAGGAGAGATGTCAGATGGGCAGTCTGACCAGGTCAAAGAGGCACAGGACTGTTACCTGTGCATTTCCACATTTATTTATTGCTTTTTTCCAAATGAGAGGTGGAGCTGGTTTCAGAGGATGAGGATCTGGGGCGGTTGTTAGACCCATGAAAAGGATGCGGACCTGGGTAAAACATTTGCTGTGTGCAAACAAAACCCATGTCCTTGCAGTCTCTAGGAAATATCAATACCCGCTCTCTCTCTCTACTCTGAGTTATTTTAATTAAGCTAATGAGCAATTAACTTCATTTTGGGTGCTGTGCATGCCCTTTTCATGCCCATGGATCTCACCAGGCCCAAAGCACACACCAAAGGCAGCGAAGGTGATGTTACTCTAAGGCTCTGAACTGTCTTAACAATGCCAAGGAGACAATTTTCCTCAGTAAATGCTGCTTTTCTACCTCTTCAGAAACCCAGAGGATTCAATAACAAACATGCTACAATAAAGGATAACAAAGGCTGTGCCACAAGATCCAAAGTGCTATGAGGTACCAATAAATAAGTTGAGAAAACTGAGACTGATGTTGTAATCACAGGGAAATACCTACAGATTGCAATCCATGGAGGTGTTTTTCATTTGCTTTGGTGCCTTCCATAGCATTCCCCTGCCATGGTTTATTTCAAGGAAAATGGTTTTATTGACATTGGACTGGGACCATTGCCTGTTTTGAGAAGGGACTGGGGACAGGATCAGAGGTGGTAATTCCTTACATTAAATTCCATCCCATGGGTCCTTTGCACAAGTGAAATAAAACCTGAGTGAACAATACTTGTTTTGTTCTATGTTATTTTAGTTTTGTGCTGCTGTGGTTTTTGATTGGAGTTTCTAATAGAAGGAACATCAGTTATAACTAAAAAAAATCTAGCTTTAATGTCTATGTCATTGAAATGAAGGTATATAAGGAAGTAGAGAATAATGAGGTGCCACATAGAGCTGCACCACCCAAATTTGGGGCTTTGTGTAAGAAGACCTTGAAACTTTCCACAGTGCTGGAAATCACTGTCCTGCCTGCAGCCCATGGCTCTCCCAGGACAGAGGCCCCTTCACATTCCCTCAGGAATCTCCATGCCTGCTGGAGTGGCACTTTTCTCAGTCTCAAACCACCCTGGGTTTAAAGGCAAAACTTGTACCGTATCAGGTTTGTAAGAATGGGGCTCAGTTAAAAAAAGACAGAGTTTCTTTAAGGTTTCTTTAACCCCATTAACACAGCTGTTAAGAACATAACCACCAGACTGTGTTTATTTTTTGTGGGAATTCTTGGCAATCACTCAGGGGATGCTATTTCCCCCACTTATTTGCTTCTCCCTCCACTAGAGGCAGAAATTCAGCTTTTGCTCTGTTGAAGAGAGTCGGAGAGTTGCCATCAGGGCTCTGTGCCCAAGTCACAGTGGAGCAAAAACTGTCTGGTTGCTTTGTGATAAGATGCCCAAGTCAGGTGTTCCTGAACCTTTCATAGGCTGTTTCCTCTGACAGAATGGACAGATTTGGTATTTAGGGTCTGAGGACCAAGATGCCTGACTGACCTGGCCTATTATTGCATCGTATCAGAGTTATCACAGAATGGTTTGGGTTGGAAAGGACCTCAAAGCCCATCCAGTCCCACCCCTGACATGGACAGGAACATCTTCCACCATCCCAGGCTGCTCCAAACTCCATCCAGCCTGGCCTTGGACACTGCCAGGGATCCAGGGGCAGCCACAGCTTCTCTGGGCATCCTGTGCCAGGGCTTTCCCACCCTTACAGGAAAGAATTTCTTCTCAATATCTAATCTAGATCTTCTTTATATATGTGTCCTCCTCTTAAGCTGTGACACAAAATATTTGTCCAAGCATTAATGTGGCCTTCTCTCCCTGATTTCCTTTCAAGTCAAATGAGAGTTTTCTGGTTCTTTTGCTGAATTTCTGACAGGTGCTCACATGAATCTCAATGGACTGAAAGCCATGTAAAGCCTTTCCATCTATCTCTGGGCATAGAACAGGACATGCCCAGAAAGTAAAAAAAGAATAACTCTTAATCAATAAAAATCTTTCTAGGGAGTTTTCTATATCTAGAAGTTAATTTTCAAAATGTCTTAATACTCTCCTTCACCTTGACAACCTCATCTTTCACTGGTTTTGACTTCAGTCACTGTACAAGCTAGAGTTGAAAGCAAAATCATTTATTCAGTTTTCCCCTCCTTTTAAAAATGTACTGTATACTGGGTAGACAGTAGCATTATCTTGTAAATTTATTTTTTTTTCTGTCAAAATGTTTCTTGTGGTTTTTAACATGGAAAATGACCATATTTCTGAAACTTAATGCACAGTAATGGCTTAGTAAGAGAAACGAGCCTATTCTAAAGATGGATCATTGAAAAATAAACACTGAATATATTGAATACTCTTAAATTTTTGGCACCTGAGCATAGTTTGTTAAGAATGGGGCTAAATGTGTTCTAATGTCCATTATTTCCTGTTAATTTTTCTGTCATCAAAGAGGGTGAAACAATCCCAACCTTATAAAATGTGACAGAAATATTTTTACTATGATTATTTAAGGTCAATTCTTGGAGTAAATGTGGGAGGGAATTGAGCTCAATCATCAGATTAAGTAAACCTAATCTTGAGATCAGAGCTTAATGTAACTAAAGATTAAATTATTTCATATATTCTTGAGATGGTGAATGGTTAAATATTTTCCTTTCTAGGAGAAGGAACAGTGCTCTACAAAATTTGGGTTCTGCACTGCTTCCTCTTCCTAATCAGGTATTGGGGGTGTTTTGCACCTTGTGCTGCTTCTTTCATTCCCAGTACAGGTTTAGGGCTGTTGTGCAAGGTCAGCCTCCATTGTCTATTGCAGTTCAGCAGTTTGAGCAACCTTGGGGAAAGAATTTTAGCCTTAGAGCCCCAGTGGTGAGTTAATGATGCTGTTACCACCTTCAGATGCCACAGCTGCACAGGTTGTCCGAGGGCTGCTGTGTCCTGCAGAGGTGGTGGCTCGTGGAATCGCAGCAATCTTGAGAGGAACTCTCTGAGATGTTCAAAAGGGACAGTCAGCTAATCGATTACATCCCTGTGGATGAGGAGCAAGATGGTAAAATCACTGCTGTCTACAGCTGATGGTCTTGTATTGAATGTAATTACTTTAAGCATACAGCCACGCCTTCACCCACGCGGTTGCGGTTCGAATTGTCAACTCTCCATCGCGCTGACACCTTGACCCCGTGACTCATAGAAATAAGTCACTTTTCAGCTTTTTAAGTCTGATATCACTGGATCCTGCATGTGCATCCCATGCTGTTCTTCCCTCCTCCTGATATTCCTCTGACTATCTTGCCTGGTTTCCCGCTCCCTGTTTCGTTAGCGGTGGCGCTCCGATGGTTCGCGTTTTATGTCCACCCGGTTCTGACGTTCCCTTACCATATGGTCATCCTGATGTTACCATTTGCCTCAATCATCCTTTTTGTAGCTGCTTGAACATCTTAATTGATCTCCTGAGCTATGTTAAAGATTTATAACAGACGTCGGCGTAATTCATTTCACGAGCACGTAACCGCGCCTTTCCGTCTGATTGGATGTCCACACCTCTCCCTCATAAAAATGCACAAAAAAGCTTGGCCTTGTGTCTCTGTGGTAAAATAATGGACATCTTGAAGGATATCAGAAACCTTGTACCACTCTACTCCAGCCAAAAAGATAAGCTGTGGCCCCTCAGTTGGTGCTAATAAGGTGTTCTCTGCTCTCTCTTAAACAATACCTTGAACTGGAGAACTTTTCCTTTCTCTGCTAGTAGCAGAGATGGCAAAACTTTTTTTTTTTTTCCTGAGTAAGATTCAAAGCCATGTGTTGATAATATTGTTAAGCTGAAATGCATATATCAGAGTGGTGATGGTGCCAGGAATTGCTTTTGGCCAGGCCTGTGTTCCTTAGTATATGCGGCAGAGGCATGTGCAATTAATGATGTTGGCAAAAGAAGCACTGTAGGAAGAGCACACGAAATGAGAGGTTTGATGGTTTCTGCAAAGTACTGTGCCCATCTTTTCATGCAGAAAATGAGTAAACCATTACTCTACATATGATTGGAGCAGAACAGAGCACTTTCTGATGGGGTTTGTCAGAGAGCATTCAGAAGAAGCTGTATATTAGAAGATAAATTTCATCACCCAGTTGAAGAAAATATGTCTAAGGGTAGATAGGAAAAAGATAGGGCACGTCCTTTGTGCCATTAGAGGGGCGGATTTTTGAGTATAAACGAGAGCCAAGTCTGTCTGATGAAGAATTTTCATCAGGATATCCAACTATGGTGTAACTGTTGAAAATTATCTTTGGCCAGATATTTTTCTCAGGAGTTGTAGCCTTTGTGACTTCCTTTCTCGCCTGTGCCTCTGCAAGTGAGCTAAAATATTCCTTCTGTTTTAGTCTTGATTAGAAAGTGTCAATCTGGTACCTTATTTTGCACTTCTTTGGTAGAACCTCTTTATAGCAATTCCTGGTCAGACTTTACTGTACACTGGCCAAACTTACTCAGCAAAGTAAGTTGGGTGAAGAATTTGTCTTGTGAAAATTTTTAGTGGATGTGTCCAACCCATTTACTTCACTATTCCTTTGCTAAGAGTCTCTCACTCCGTTCTCTTTGTAGTAGTAATATATTCGAACATTACTTTGTGTCCATGCAGGTAGTTGGTATTTGTTCAAGTTGGGTTTGTTTGTTTGTTTTTGGGATTTTTTTTTCTCTGTTCTGTCATGTCACCAGCTGAAGATTTCTAGCAGTAGTTTCTTTCTCATTGGTCATGTCTGTTTTAGGCTGAAGTACTTCTGGTCTCAAATGTCTTGTATTTCTTTTTGGATACAGAGGTACCTTTGGTGGGAAAATCATAGTACTCTAAAGCTTTGTGCAATGTATAAAATTGGGATGAAGCACAAACTTGTGTTTCAATTCTCTCCCCTGTAAAAAGAAATAAAAACTCTACACATCAAAGGAATAACGTTAAAATATTAAGTTAAACTTTGTTGTGAAGTCAGAGAGTATTAATTAGTCTCCCTAACATGTTTCAATAATCTTAAAAGCTGTATAAAATTTGGTATTTTTTTCCCTAAGAAATGGATTGAGCCTTTGGTCTTAGCCTTACTGTAGTATGGCCATGGTTCATGGACAAGGTTGGAATGAACTCTGTCAGGCTGGAAGAATCTCTTTTTCTGAGCAGTGCAGAGTAACTTATGACTTATTTTTGAGGTACATATTGGTATTTTTCTTCACTTTGAAATACTTCAATTTTTAGACATTTGTGGAGTTTAAAACCAAAAAGTGACATGATCTGATAAAATAATTTAATAAGAGCAGATCTTTCTTAATTGTACGACAGCCAAGACATTGCTTCTGATTCTTCAGTTCTGTTTCTCCTCATCTCCCCAAAACATTTCGCTCTCCAAATAAGTTTCTATAGTGTGTGGCTGTTCCTTTGGGGACAAAAACAGTGATTTTATTGCCTAGGTAGTTATATAGGAAAGGTCCAACTTCAACCCAAGGAAGGTGTTTCATAGTTGACAAAAGTCTTTATAAATACTCCTCTATTGTGCTTGAAAATACTGCAGAAAATTCTTCTCAGTTTTTGTTTCAAATAAACCTCATGAAGTAAATATGAAGGAAAAAAAAAAAAAGAACCAAACTTCAAGAGTGTCATTAAAATCATGGAAGAAAGCAAGCAATAAATGTGTGTGCTCACCTTGGCAGTCAAGTTTGATGATGTGTTGTCCATCATTCCTGCCTCCTCCAAGGAAGCTGCCTGTGGGAGTGGCAGCTGAGCAGGGATCCTTGGAAACAGAACAAGCCCTTGCACCAGGCCTGTGTTTGTACATAGCTCTGGAACAGCTGGTTTGGATTTTAAAAATTCTATTTTTATTAGAACACTGACTCTTGTTTATCGTTATTGATTTTATTGGGTTATTATTGACTGACTGCACCCCATGGGCCTATTAGTGAAGTGCTAGTAAAGCATTAAAGGAAGACTTGGGCTTTTCTGTGCTTTGTACTTACAACATTTGCTTTTATCGTGACTTTTAGCCAGCTGCCTAACTACAAACATGGGCAGCCTCACCCAGCAGAGACTGAAAGGAGGAAAAGAAAGCAAAGGATTTTCTATTTTTTCAATCTTTAGAAGAACAAAACAAAGTTTTGAGGTTATTTACTGTTTTGTTGGATTAATTCTCAGGGAAATGTTTACATCTTTCTCATCTCCCTAAGATTCCTGCCTAATATTAGAAATAGGACAAACTCATCAGTCTTACTCAAAAAAAATTAAAGTTATTGCAGATTCTTTTTATTATTATATGCTATTTAATCTTTCTGGGTGGTAAGGGAAATTTATTTTCGGATAATATGAATCAAATGACACACGATATCCAATTTCAGCCAGATCAGAGTTGGGTGAACCCTGACTGGTTGTATGTCAAAATCTAGAGGCCATCCTAATGAAATTTTAGGCATCATTAACTTTCTCCTAAAGCAGTGTGTCTTCTCATAGTACTGTAATCTCTGGATGCTCCCACTGATCCAATAATCTTTTGCCTGTCCCTTTAGCATTATTTTTCTCTCCTTTGCTCCATGGACATGAAGTAATCCCCTTTATCCAGTATGCCCCAGTAGAGGGTTATGGGCTGGCCTTACTGAGCTGTAGCAGCATCAGGGGAAGAGGCACTGAGCAAGGATTCATTGTCTCATTTGTGAAGATCCCATCCCAGGAAGTGTCCAAGGCCAGGTTGGATGGGGTTTGCAGCAACCTGGGATAGTGGAAGGTGTCCCTGCTATGGCAGGGGCTGGGATGAGGTGAGCTGTGATGTCCCTTCCAACCCAATTCATTCCAAGATCTTGTGATTTACAAAATACTGGAATAATCAACTTCACAAATATATGAGGGAACAATTTTCACCAAAATATCCCCTCATGAAATGAAGAATTTCAAGAACAGTTTCCTTTCGGGTAAGGAGAAAAGGAAGGGATAGTAAAAGAGAAACATAGGAGTTCTGAAGAAAGGAAACTGCAGAAGCCATTGGGGAAGCAGTAGAAGTGTCCTGGCATTTGAGCACGATGAATGCTCATATTCCACATGGAAGCAAGACTTTGTGTTCCCAAAACTGCAAGCAGACAATCAGATTGGGATGGCAAAGAGGTACCAAACAGGTCCATTTTGCTATTGATGGTAGCCTTTTGCTGCTCCTGACTGCTAAAAATGTGTTACAAGATAACAAAAATGGGATAAAAATGAGAATCTTCTGCTCCTCTCTAAGAGCAACAAAGTCACCATGCATTAATTATGAAACTAATATTTTTCTCTGTCAAACCTACTGCTGTGAGTAGTAATAGCTTCTCCTGAAAGCTGTCACAAAGTAAAAACAGTGACAAAGAGATGTCTCTGCAGCATGATGTCAAGCTGAACTGGTGGGCAAACTTTATTCTGAATGTGAACAGTGTGTTTTTGGGGTTGTGATAAGAAGACAGTAACTAGAATTGAATATACAGGGGTGAGCTATAGACATGGTCACATACCCATAGGTTTTAAAATGAAAATTAAACAGATTTACTGCCTTGTGTCAGAAATAATTCACCAAGTTTATGTTTGTATTTACACACCTTTGCTGTGAACTTTGAGGATGGTAAGAGTCACAACAGAAAAGAGGTGCTGAAAATCAGCTTGGGATCTTAACTTTATGCAGGAGGAAAACTTACCTTAGGATTGTTAATCCAAAGGCAAATTTGTTTTTCAAAATGGTCTTTAGTGCAGGTTCAGCTCACAAAGGAGTCTCTTGGCCACTTCCAGCCAATCCAGTGTGTGAATGTGCCATTAAACGCAGGAAGAATCCTGGGAACTTTGTTCAGATACAAACACATTTTGTTTTAAAAACAATCTAATCTTGTCTTTGAGCTCCACGATGGGTGCAGCAGACAGCAGCCAGGCATCACCAGTTACTGTTTAATTTGCTGGTACAATCAAACAGTGAGATGCTCTCACAATTGACTGTGCCCACAATTTTGTGCTTGACTGCAGGTGCAAAATCGAGGATGCAAAAATCAGAACACAACTTGATGATCGCTTAAAAATTTGGTCCATTCCTGTTCAAAAATCTTCAACTTTTGTTTGTCACATAAAATATTTTGGGGTTTTTTTTTTAATTTTATTTTTCAGAATTGTTCATCAAAATTTACTTTGAGGGATAAAAAATCCACCTGCAAGCGGATACTGTGTTTAGACTGTAATTTTGAATGGAAATAAAAAAATTAAAGTGCTGAAAATAAGGTGTTTTTATAGCCTTTATCCAGCTTCTCTGCCTCCCCACTCCCCCAAATAATTAATTAATTTATCCACTTCTCCCAGGTAAATTAGTGTTTGGATTGCTCCTTTTTTTTCAAGTTTGTTTTTTTTTTTAATATAATACACAAACAGTATTTAGCAAGTCCTGTCATAAAAATTAATGTTCAGACAGTTTTTTTCAACAATAATCACCCCAGCAAGCTACAAATGTGATGAAAATTGGACGTTGCATTTTTATCTCACAAAATATGCATATTAAAAAATGTTTTGATGATGCTTAGACAGAAATATTGTGTTGTTCAGTAGCAGCAGCATTACACATTGACTTGTGTGAAATACAAAACTCTTCTGATAATGATATATTTGGCCACATTTGGCAAAACTACCTCAGTGTCAGCCAAGTAACACAAGTCAGGGACTGCTTCCTTATATATGATTGAAATGCTTAATATCGTTATTATTTTATGGATGTCAAATGGTCTGACCACAGATCAAATGGTACAATTTTGGTTTATAAAGCTAATTAATTACTTCTGGATAGTAGCAAGGTGGATTTCCCAACTAGTCTACTTCAGAAAATGAGTTAATATTCAGAGAAACGCTTTTACTGTCACAAGCTTAGATTTATGTCGTATTTTTGATAACAATATAAAAGCACAATACACTTCTGTAGCAATATTTTGCTTTCATCAGTGGAACTGAGGCTGATTTGTTGATCTACCTCTCTTCATTCCTGTGCAATTCACAACCCCTCCTTTATGTTGAGGGACATCTCTGCTTGTGCTGTTGAAAGATTGAGCACGGATAGTTGGGGAATGAATTTCTCAGTTTTGTGCTCAGTATTGCAATGGGACAATGTAGGACAATGCTTGGTGTAAGTCAAAAAACAGAAAGTGAAGATGCAGTTTGTCTATTTGGTTTGTGCTTTGTTTTGTTTATCTATCATTCTACCCAAAATATAGATTTTTATTTTTTCTTGCCTTTTTTTTTTTTTGTAGGGATTATTTTGTAGAAAGGGTGATATTTGTCTATACAAATACTCCTGTCTGTCCAAGGGAAGTCTGGATCTGCTCTTAAGGGTTCTCAGAAATGTTTTGGAGTGACAATTGGAGTTTATAGGACATGACCAGTGAAAGAAAGTGTCTGCAAGAATTCTTCCATCACTCTGTTGTTTCCATGTTCATGACATTCCCAGAGCCCAGTATTCTCCTTTATCCCAGTTCTTCTTCATCCCTGTTCTTCTTCAAGTACCTGGGTTAAAGTGGAACTCTTGAGAGCAGTCTTACTCCTTTTCTGTTCATAATTTTTTCCTCTGCTCCTGCTGCTACCTCTTCCAAGACTGCTGGAATTTTTAGTGGGCACTGCAACTCTGTTTTAATAATTGTTCTTCACTGAAGAACAACCAGCCAATCCAACAGAAAAGGTGCAGGGGAATTTGGGGGGTGTTGGTTTCTGCTTTTTTTTGCTTTTCCTCCTTCATATCATCCCATTTCCTTTCCTTCTTCTCCGCCCCGTTTCCTTTTCCCAGTCCTCTCCTCCCTTCTGTAGTTCTATCCCTGCTCCTTTATTAATTCTTCTTCCTTGCATTATGTTTCTACTCCCTCCTCTCCAGCCCTTGCCAGTTTTTAACAGCCCATGATTTCAGATGGAAAAATCTGTCGCCAGAGCCCCTCCTCCAGCAGCATTAATGGCCACTCTCGAAAGCCTGCCCTGCCCTCCGTCATCTAATTTCAGACACTGAGGGGGCAGACGAAACAGATGGTTGGCACAGGGCTGGATGATTCACTGCTTGAAATCATGGTGCAACACTGCTGAAATTGGTGAGGGAGAAGGAGGTCTGACATTTGACAGAGCCGCGTAAAAATTGCCTGATCCAGGCAAAGTTCAGGCTAATCACTTGACTGTTATTTTCCAGATGCACCGATCATATGACTGTAATTGTAAAGATGATATCGACAGTGCACCCTTTCCCAAACATGCTGCACTCATTCTTAACAAAATGGTTCTCCCTTGGGATGCTCAGGTCAGGCTGCTGTGGGGAATTGTGTGCTGCCATTTATTCATCTTGAATTTTCTCTTCTTTTTTCTTTTTTTTTTTTTTTTTCCTTGAGTGGGTTCATTCATCCACTTTCCCATCACAGGAAGTTGTAGGTTTTCAGGTAGAGTCAGTAAAACTGAACAGTAAATTTGAGCACTTCCTTTCAGGCAGGTTTCTTGATGAATTGGTCTAAAGTGACAAGATTTAAAAGCGAAAAATAAAGAAGGAACATAAATAAGCAAGGGAAATTGTAAAGCATCAGCTTTTCAGTGTGTGTCTGATGAAAGTTGAGTGGATTATTGCAGTCATGGAAATAGATCTTCATAAGGATGGTAAGACCCTGGTGGAACTGGGGCAAGTATAAGATCATATGGATTCTCTGGATAGTGTTTACAGTTAAAATTGTGGAAATATCAAAATTTCATTGATTCTTCATAAGTAGCTGCTTGCTGCTGGTCATTTTGGATGTCCACAACAACCACTTTGAAGCAGAGCAGGAAATTTGCTGTAAAACCTTTTAATCAGTGAAGGGACAATGATCTTGACCATCATGGTGGAAATTTCTGTAACCACAACAAAACCCAACCTCTTAACTGCATGAATTGAAAAATGGCTTGGGGCATAGAAAGAAAAGAAAAAAATAAGGTGAGTTTTAGATGAACAGTTAAATTTTTGGTGCTCCTGAGACATTCTAAGCTCTTGCTCAGCCCTGATGTCATTTGAAATGTCTAAGTATCGAGCTAAGTGAAGTTGCTTATAATTAGTCTTGCTAATTTTTATGAATTTCAAGGAGAGCTTCCCAAATGTTCTCAGCCTTCTGCTGCTCCTATTGCTCTAAGCGCGGCTGCGAATCTCGCTACTTATTTAGATGTCAAAGTGGTAACTGAAATATCCTTAAATGTCAGTGCGGTTTCTCTTTAACACCCTTGAAAATCAGGCCTTTGTTCACTCAAAACTGGGGCTGAAGAAGGAGAGAAGAGGTGGAAGAACTTTGTTTGCAGTTTTCAGCTACCTGACTCCTTGGAATTCTGTGGGTGAACGTTATAACTCTGGTTGTTATGGGTAAGAGTGTTAAAGGATGGACAAAGCCCCAGACCATCTCCCATGGTTTTTTTTCCAGCTGAAAGGCTGATTCCATTGTCTCTGATAAAATTAACACCTGGAGAGCTTCAAACGTGAAGGATGTATTTCCCAAGGGGTTCAGATGGCTCAAACTCCTGGAGGCAGAACAGGTCTGAACACATAATGAGCTGCAAAGTATGGGGATAAGTGAAAATATCCATCTTAAAGGAGAGATTGATATTTTCTTATGTGGGCATCTGCAAACAGGGAGGAGCAGGAACATGGGGAAGAGTTGAAATAAATTTTTGATAAAAAGCTTGTGGGCTGATAACTTCTAGGAAATAAGGATTATTATCATTTCCTTCTGCTTATGGACCAGGGGACCTTTTCCTCTGGTAGCAATAATAGTGAGGGAAAACTAATTAGGAGACACCTGGAAGAATAGACAGAATCTGACTGTGGAAATCCCTACACATGCCTCAAATCCCCAGTATTTGAAAAAATGTTTTACTTTTTACCTTTACCTTTGGTGTTTGTGTGTGTAGATAAGGGTCCAAGTCAGGGCTACCACTTGAGAAATTGCTGGTTGTGTGGTTTTATTGAAGAGTGATGGAAATTATTGCTCTAATACTTCTTTTTTGACTGAAACCCTGCATCTTCTGAGCTTATAAAGCTTTGCTTGCTTTTTGTTTGCTCGGTTTGGGTTTGTTTGTTTTGTTTTGGGTTTTTTGGTTGCTTGTTTGTTTGGGTTCTTTTTAATCTTCATGTGTAGTTGAGGTTTTCTGGCAGACTGGTAGCTGGATTCTGTTTCAGACAGAGATTCCTTATATGATTTAGGTATTTAAATTTAACAGTGAGATCTATTCAATACATTTCAGACCCACCTAAGCCAGGCTTTTTACCTTCTGAATTTCTTTGTGCACTGTATGAACTCTGTTGACTCTTTCTGACCATGATGAGCTTGGATGAGAGCAGGCAGACAGCAAAATATCAATGCCTTCAGCTGGGGCTGATATTTTGCTGCTGTGTCTCAATTCTGAGTGTTTTCTGTTTTCAGATTTAAAAAAAAAAAAAAAAAAGGATTCTTGGCTACAGGGAGAATTAACTTCCATGGGGCCACGAGTGTGAGGACCTGCTCCAGGACAGGGACCAACTTCAGCACCTTGTTAGAAATTTCTTCTTTTAATTTAAATCTTTTTTGGCTTGAAAATGTCTTTGGAATGAAGGTAATTGAAGCTGTAGGGTTGTAATAACAACCCCCAAATTCTCATTATTTAGTGTAATTGATGGAAAAGGCTGAGAGGTAGAAAAGGAAAATATTGACTTTCGTGCATTTAAGTTTTATTTATGTGATGCTGGTCCAAAATCACCAAAAAAACTCATGACACCTTATGTATAAATGTGTGTGTGTGTATAACTTGGGTCATTTAAAAAAAAAGTAACTTTCTCAGTCTCCCAAAAAGGAGCCCTCTCACAGTTTATGGAGGAGCTGCAGACACACTTTTGTCCTGTCCCACTATTCCCAAACTTTAGGACTTTATTTGGAATATAACTTAATGATTTTTCTCTCTCTTCTTGGAATCTCTTCGATCTGAATTTGATAAATAAAAGAAGTTTTTCCTCTTCCCTTGCCTTTTAGGATGGGATTTTGAATAAACAATGCTAATTTTGCGGTCTCAGCAAAAAAACCCAACAAAACCAAACCCAAAAACAGAGGAAAAGAATGCAAATGGCAAGTTTGGATGAGAGAAACTGATAAAATTTGATTTGGCAGCATTTAGCTGGGAATTTATGAATGTCTGGTTTACTTTCTAGGAATAACCATAACTGCTTTATAATGTTTTTAAGACTTTTTTTTCCAAGATATTGCTGGCATTTTCACTTTTATGACTTGAAGAATAGGTATATTTATCACGATAGGCAAATGTTAATACAAGTTTCATTATTTTCAAGCCTTTAAACTTAAAGGAACTGTCAAGAAATTATTAACTGTGTTTAAAAATGTTCCACTTTTTGCTGGGATTTGTGTTCCTACAGAGAATTTCACTTTATTCTGAGATATAGAAATATTTTAATGCAAGTAGTCTTTTAATAGCCCATTACACAAGTTTCCATTCCTGAAAATGTTTATTAGTTGATAGATTATGGGAATGTGTCTTTTACAGGAGTTGGCAAATATGACTGAGGTTCTTGATGATTAGAAAACTAGCTTTAGATCTGAATTTCTGAATTATTTACAAGCAAGAATATTTTTAAAAGAATATCCAGGATTTGCAGAAAATGTGCATTGCAGTTAACTGCTCTGATTAACCACTAAACTTATCAAAGAGAATAATAAATAAAATACCATTTGGAGGATACTCATGTTTCAACAGAAATTTTTCTCACCTCTAGAAATCATCTATGTGGCACTCCTTCTTCCAGAATTTGTACAAGACAATCACAGCTAATTAGGAAAAATGAGGCTTGGTATTTATTTCTCTCTTATGGCTGAGTATGTACCAGGCATTTACTTAAAAAAAAAAATAAAAATCACCTTGAAACTGCATTTGAAGTGGAGAAAAGAGGGAGTGGAAGGGGAGAAATTGGATCACATTTTGATAGTGAAAGCAGAGAGTGTTCTGGATGGAATCTTATGGTAAAACATTTAGTGGCTTTTTTACCAATTAATTTTGGGCAACTCTGAGAACTGGATCAGTTTATTACAAACAAAAGCTTGTTCATGAGTTTTGGTATTCATTTAAAGATAAAAATCAGCTTCAGCACTCAGTAATATTTCAGAATAGGAAAGAGAATGAAAGGAGGTATAACTATTATATATCCTGGGATATAACTATATCCTGGTTTTCTGAAGGGAAATCCTGGAATCCCAGAATGGTTTGGGTTGGAAAGGACCTTAAAGCACATCCCACTCCAAACCCCTGACATGGGCAGGGACACCTTTCACTAGACCAGGTTGCTCCAGGCTGTTTTGCCATTTCATGAGGTTTTCCTCAGTATTGTGTGGAATAAATGGGATAATGGGATAACTCATCCTAGTTCAGGCTTTGGTGATTGTGTGCTACAAAATGCCCGTGGAAGGCTCACTAGGAAACAGAACAGAGAGTAGAATTGTGGAATATCCTGGGTTGGAAGGGACCCACAAGGATCATTGAGTCCAACTCAGTGCAGAGACACCCCAAAAATCCACCCTGGGCATCCCTGGAAGCATTGTCCAAACTCTCCTGGAGCTCTGGCAGCCTCAGGGCTGTGCCCATTCCCTGGAACCTGGGCAGTGCCCAGCACCCTCTGGGGGAAAACCCCTTTCCCTGATACCCAACCTCACCCCTCCAGCCAACACAGCTTCATGCAGTTCAAAGAACATCAACACAGGAGGATGAACTCACACTGTTTCTCTTTGGATTTACGCTTTTCTTCCTATTTTTAAGTACAGTTTGGAACCGCTCATCCCATTCACGACACAAAAGCCAAGTTCAGAGCTGGGCTGCAAATTAGCAAGGAAGAAGTGCTGGGATTTCCACAGCGAGCCCAGAAATCTGTTTCACATCACTCAGCCAGGCAGGGCACTGTTGTGAGCTGTAAATGTGCTTTTTTTCCCCCTGTGTGGGCAGTGAATCAGCAAAGGCTCCGGGAGTTCAGGGGGAAATGTCAGGTGGTGTTTCAACAGCTGAGCTTTCACAAGCTCCAGGGTGGGTCCTCAACTAGGGACCCACCTTGGAACTGGGACCCAGTGGCAATGTCAACGCCCTTATCTCTCCCCCTCTCTGAAGTGGGAAACCAATGCCTCCCAAAGATGTGCTGCCTGTTTTGGTTAATTGATGCCTGACCACAAACTGCTTAATAAATAAGTTCTGTCTGGAAAATATTATGTCCTGAAATCATGTCTGAATTACCCAAAAGTCAAATTAAGTAATTGAGAAAGCATCTGCTGTGTGGAAGGATGTTTGTTTGTTTGTTTGTCCTGTGTTTTGTGGTAGGCTTTTTTTTTTTTTTTTTTTTTTTTTTGGTTTACCAGGACAATCACTGGAGCATGTCTGGGAGAAGGTTTATTTGCAGAACCACAGCTCAAATCTTGGGATGGAGGGAGCATTACAAAGAAATGGCATGGCTTTCAAATGAAGCCTACAAATAGGTTTGCAACTTTCTTCTGCCTTTGGTAAATTACCCAAGTGAAGCCAAATCGCATTCCTAAAGACAGTCCCCTGGCATCCTTCAATAAACAGATTTTGCCCTGTGTATAAAATGTTTAGCTCAGTGCTTTATGAAGTAAAGGTCATCTGAACAGAGATGTTGCAATAAAGGGCTGCCTGAAAGTGCTTCCACTGAGCGTGAATAGCAGCAATATTGCCTTGAAAACTCTGGGCTAATTGATTAAACTTCCAACAAACTAATTTTAATTAGCCATACTAGCTTAACTTTCTTCTTCCTTTTTATGATTCTGAAGGTTTATTAATGGTGCATGTACAGCTCCAGTTACTTATTAGAAAAATTGTTAAGGTATGAGAGAGAAATATGAATATCATGCAAACTTTGAGTGTTTTATGTGAAGGTTTTCTGCTAAAATGCACCTGCTTTCAGCTAGGAGGTAAAGGACAAAGTACTTTCTTTTTTTATTTTTTTTTCATTGGTCTTTAACCAAGATTTCCTGTATTTGCACCCTAAAATTACTCCTAACTCTGATACCCTTCTTGAAACTCTTAGGATACAATCACTGCACATCCCTAAGGTACATCTTTTAGTCCCTCTTTATCTCCTATTTATGTCTGTAGCAATTCAACCCTGTCCAACCTGACCTTGACACACTTGATAACTTTTCATATCTTGCTGAAGAGTAAAACCTCTGGGTGCCTTGGATCTTTATGCAAAAGCCTTGACTTGAAGTCATAAAATGATAAAATCAAATAAAGACAAACCTTTTGCCTCAGTACATACATAAAGGTGGATTTTAGCTGTAAAATGTTCATGCAGTGGCTGTAAAGGTGGCATTTTTCTCACCCTTTAATCCATCTTTCTATGGAGGTATTAATGTTTGAGACTTGCATGGAGATGGGATCTAAGCTTAGCATAAGAGGTCTAGAGGGCTGTGGTGTGAAGATACCACCAGTAGCCTGAAATTTCAGTGTAAGAGCAGTGTGACTCTGTCATGGGGTTTAAAACCAGACCTGCAGCATGGTCTGCTCCTTCCTCTGACGCTGAACTTGACAGCGGGCACAGAATCCTAGAATTATTTGGTTTATTATTTTTGGAACCTTGAGGATCATCTAGTTCCAATCACATCACGAGCCTGCTGCCCTTCTGTTGGGCGTGTTTCTTCCCGTGATGGATTGGGGAAGTTGTACTTTGTGTCTTCAGGGCTAAAATGTTTTGATCTCCTGACAGGACACGAGGCAGCAGCAGCACGCTGTGAGGTTTTTATGGTGACAGGCCATGTTTTTAAAGTCTGTATCACCAGGCAAGGGATGTGGTTTAAAGGGTTGTGGGATTTTGGCAGGAGACATTGCTTTGTGTGGGGGTAAGAGGTGACAGATGTGCTGCTCCTGCAGCAGGACAGTGGGTCTGGTGCTGGGTGAAGCCCTGGCACGTTCTGTGAGCAGTGGTGGCTCTTCATTCTGCATGGAGTGGATACTCTGAGCTTCCTCTGAGGTGTTCACACCTACAAACTGCTGCTCCACAAATGGAGAAGAGTGGGAGCAGTTCCTGAGCAGAGCCAAGCGCCCCGTGTCGCTCTGAAACCTCATCCCGGGGCTGTGCTTGTCAGCTGCCCGTCCCTTCTGCTGCTGAGGTCAAACCAACCCTAAATTCATCTCTCTGAATTTATCACTCGAGGTGACAGGAGTGTGACATCCCTCCAGATGTGCCGTGTGGAGCAGGGACAGCCCTGACGTCACGCGCCAGGCGGTGCCGCGCCGCCAGCTCTGCCAGGCGCCCGCGGATGGCTCCTGTTTGTTTTTGCTCCAGCCCATCTGCTTGGGAAGGAGCCGTGTTAACGAGCTGCTCCTCACTCAGAATTGGAGTTGGGGACCAGCCTGTGGTGGTGGGCACAGCCCTGCTGTCCCCTGTCCCTCTCTGAGGGGCAGCTCACGGGATGCCGCTGCCAGCGAGTTGTCACCAGGCTGCTGGCTCAGGTTGCCCACAGGTACATGCTGGAGACTGTGGAAATGCTTTAGGGAATCTGTGTTAGAAACAGCAGAAAAAGAAACCTATTCTGGGACTGTCATTTAATCTGAATTTCAAGGTGGTTGAAAGAGAAAAGCAGGGAGGGAGGGAAGCCGCCACCACGGTCTCTGCTGTGGGCAGTGGGAATGTCACCGAGGGCATTGAAGGTGTTCAAAAGCACCTTCAAAATGGGACATGTGGACAAAATAAACTTCAATGCCTCTGCTCCCTGCTTTGATTTCAGATGTGTGCCCTAATGCTGCAGTGGGGCAACAGCCAAGTTGTTTCATGAGAGCTGGACTGAGGAAATGTTTTGGTTAAATGAGAATAGCCCCGTTTATTTAGGTGTTGCAAATCTGGGGCCAAGGCTACAACTATCTTTAAATTAGACACTGTTAGAGGTGTTGATTGTGCAATGTGGACTTGGAGCTTCAGTGTGTGAGTGTTAAATTTATCACAGTACCCTCAGAGCTGGGGACTCTCTTGCCAAATAGGCTGATCCACTAATTCACTTCGCTTCGAGCTGCTCTCAGAACAAAACCAACTTTCAAACGTTTTCCATTTGCAATTGTAATCAAAGGACAAGCAGTGATACAAGAAATGAAGCAATGTGGGTGAAGTAGAACAAAATCATTTAGTGGGCTACTGGAGTAACAATTTTAAATGTTTAAACATGCCAAAAGGAAGGAGGGGGAAGACCAGAATTCCACTTTCATGAACAATGTATCAGAAAATGAGTGAAAATAGCAAGTGCTGGCTAGAAATCTAAGGTGAGGGTTTTCTGTTTTGTGTATTTAAGGATTTAATGCATTTGAAAACTTGGCAAGCAAGTTCCAGCGTTGGAAGCATGAACTGATGTCGTGCATGGTTCCTCAGTCCAAGGGAATATCTAGCTTGGGTGGCACAGGGAACAAATGCCAGTTAAAACAGTGTTAATGAGGTTAAAGAGAGCTGATCAGGGATCAATAAGGGTTCTTGGGAAGAAGCTCTGAGGCGGTGGAGAGATTTTATCACCTGATGGCTGGGTTAGAAATGGGGATTATGGTGAGGACTGGGATTTTACAGGACTGGTGGAATTTGTGGTCTCTCTTCAACCACACATTCTCTAAAACCCTTTTTCAATACAGTCTACAAAATGTTCGTGAACCAACTTCTTTTTCTGTCTTCTCCTCAGTCCTTTCTTTCCCCTGCAAATGTCATAGGAAACCCTCCAGCCTCTTCTCCAGGCTCAATTAGTGCTTTCAGTTCCTATTAGGTTTTGGGATCCATCTGACCCTCCCTGCAGCCCTCTTTGGCCAGAGCCTTCCCACCAGCAGAACTCTGCTCCCTCCAGTCTCTCCCAGGCAAGCTTCCCTGGAGGCATGGATGGGTTCTCCTCTTGCTCTTAATTGCTGCTGATTAAATAAACCAAAAACTTCTTCTATGTTTGATTTGTAAACATGTGACTGCTGCCTTCTGTCCTCCAGCCCATGGGTGCTGCAGGTGGCTGTCCCAGCAGATCTGCTCTGTGGTCAGTGAGGTGTGGGAAGGGGTAAAAAAATACTTACCAGGTCTTTTCCTGCTCAATATTACTGCTTTTTTTGAGGGGGAGGTTGGTCATTTGGGATTTTTTTTTTTAAATTTTTAGGTTTTTTTTTAACCTGAGGATAATCTTTCCAAACGGTGGTGTAGTCTCCAAAAATGAGCTCTGGTGAGTACAGAGGTAGAGAAAGGGAATAAAGCAGGCACAAATCCTGTCACAGAGAGGCTGAGAAGTCATTCTCTAATTTCACATGGACCTTGGGAATGTACATTTATCACTGGGTGTTTAAACTGAAGACCTTGGTGCAGATTCACCTCCTTCCTCCCCAAATGTGAGAGGGCTTTGTGTTCATGTTTCACTAGCACAGGTACTAAAGCTTACCCTGTGTAACTTTGGCAAGGGCAAGAAGAAGAGACTTTCCTGAGAGATTTCTGAGTATTTTCTGACTGATTAAAAGCTGCAGAAACTGATTTAGAAATTATGACTATTTGGTTTGCTCTCAAGGTTATTTTAAGTTTTATTTGTGGGCACAGGTTCCCAGGGAAGCTGTGTCTGCTCCATCCCAAGGCCAGGTTGGATGGGGCTTGGAGCAACCTGGGATAGTGGAAGGTGTGGGATGAGAGGATCCTTAAGGTCCTTTTTGACCCAAACCATTCCAAGATACCTTTTTTGCTGATTCAGATTGAAGATCACAAAGGGGAAGGAGACACAAGTGGGAAAAAAAAAAAAAAAAAAAAAAAAAAAAAAAGGTGTTGCCAAATTCTCCTTTTATCCTCCCTGAACATTTTGGTGGAAATTTTAGTCCAAAAAGTGGCAATAATTCCATATTGTCTCTTGAAGCAATTATTTGAGTGTTTTACTGCCCAGGAGCTCCTCTTACCTGGGTAGTGTTGCACATAAACCCCCTTAAGCACCTTTTAATGAGGAGCTGGATCTGATTGCCCTGAGCTGCACTTGGAGCCATCAGCCCTTCCCAGATGGTCATTAATCCTCAGATGCTCATTAAAAATAATATTTTGTAGCTTAAAAAAAAGCCCCAACAAACCCTCTGTGCTGCTTTTCCTTTAGGACACTTGTTATTCTCCTTCCAAGGAGGTCCACCCTGGCAAATATTGGGCTTTTTTGCACCCCTGTAGCCCCTCTGAGGATCAGGCTGGAGCTGAGGTTTACAAAGCAGGACAGTTCTTAAAAGAAACATGTATACATAATATTGCATACATAATAGATGGGAATGGTTCCAAAAACAATCTATTGCATAATTACCTAATTAATACAATCTGTAATAATTAAAAATCCTTTGGAGAATTTGTAAAAACATTTTACTATGCATGTGTCATAGATAATTTTTAGACTCGGTGTCTCAGCTGTTTGCTTTTTATTTTATTTTATTTTTTTCTTTTTAATTTGGTCTTTCAAATTGCCAACAGTCTTATTGCTGCTTTGTGGCCCAGGCACTTAACAAATTTCATTTCTCAAATGGAAGGGACTGAATTTTCTCCCCAGAAGTGCAGTTCACAGGCAAGGGCAACATTCAGCACTAACTTTTCTTTTGCAGAGACAACAAACACAAAAGGCACGTTTAAATAAGTGTATTCCAAGGGCTTTCTCAACTGTTGGGGTGAGTTAATAAAGCAAAATAAAAATTTCAAAGTAACAAAAATTGCTTTGGGCTCGACTTTTAAATCAAGAGAGAAAAATTGATTTTGCAGATGCATTATAACCCTACTCATCTCAAAAATGGTCCCACAGTGCAATTGTATCAGCAGTGCTTATTTATATTTATATCCAGCAGATATTCTGGAGCACTGTATGAGCCTCTGCTTCTGTAAGGATCAGCTCCATGGCCTGTGGAGTGTTTGTGTGTTTGAGACAGGCAGGACACGAGTCTGGCCCCAGGATTGCTTTTAACTCATCTGGAGGTGTCTGAGGCTGGGGTCAATGAAACTTAGAACAACCTGGGGTAGTGGAAGGTGTCCCTGCCCTTGGTAGGGCTGGAAGGAGATGGGTTTTAGGGTCCCTTCCCACCCAAACCATGCTGTGGTTCTGTTCAGCAGAGCAGCCCTGCTGCAGAGCACAGGAGCAGTGTTTGCCCCCCAGATGCCCCATTCTGCCTCAGTTCTCCTTTCTCTACCTCTGAGACACCATGGGAAAGCTTTTATTTCCCTTTCCATTTCCTTTTTTTTTTTTTTTTTTTTCTCCCTTTTTCTAAGAACCCGAACAGGCATCACAAGTAAAGGGGAATGATGAAATCTGCCCTGTCCTGGACAACCCCTGACTGCAGCTGATCCAGTGCTGCAAACAGAAGGGTTTTTTCTCATTTTTCTCTCTCTGTGGTGTGTAAACTAAAATGGCTTTGATTATGTGTCAGATCTGGTTGAAAAGACTCTGTCTACCAACACTTAATATCAGGAAATTCTTCCCTGTGAGGGTGGGCAGGCCCTGGCACAGGGTGCTCAGAGAAGCAGTGGCTGCCCCTGGATCCCTGGAAGTGTCCAATGCCAGGCTGGAATGGACTTGGAGCACCCTGGGACAGTGAAATCTGACCCTGCCCATGGCAGGGGATGGAATGAGATTGTCTTGAGGATTCCTTCCCACCCAAACCACGCTATCATCCTGTAATTATTTATAATTTGTGCATCCTGAGGTCTGTAATCTCAATTTTATTGTTACCAGATCACCAGGAGTTCAACAGCCAAGCAGCAAACCTTGCAGACCCCTGGTTCTGTGCTGTTATAACCCACCCTGACTCCTTATCAGGGAGAGAAATTTCCTTTGAATAGATGATTAAGCATAGTGGACAGCACTAAGTGTGTGGTCAATGCAGGAGGTGCTCAATGAATAATTATTAGAAAATAAAGGATTTTTGCTTCATCGAAGTGTGGGGTTGCATCTAATTGATTCTTAATTGTGAAATCCATTTTTCACCTCAAAAGAGCCACTGATGGTTTTGTCAGCTGCATTTGTTACTCAGCTTTGCAGGATCTGGAGCCTTCAGTACCTGAAATGAAAAGATTCAGGTGAATCCTGTACTTGTGGTTTTTGGAAGGCCAGCAAATAATTCACTTTCCAGGCTGGAGAATTTGGCCTTTTGGGCTCATTAGTGATCACTGCACACCAGCTGATGGACAAAAAGAAAATCTCAAAGTAACAAAGTGAAGAGGGATGGTTGGAGCAGGAAGAAGGCAGGGGATGATGCAGGCTGAGCTCAGTGTTGGGAGTGACACTGTTGTTGGCTTTATTTAGTGTCAGCAAAACTGTGGGGGGAAAAATGCAAAGGGGAGGTTTTGAAGCACGGTCTTCTGGAAGAGGTTTTTGGGTTTATTTTTGCTTTGCTGATGTTTTGCCTGGGTGCTGAACACTGTGTGGGATGTCCTTGGTGTGTCAGCTGAGCATGTCCTCACATTTCCTTTCTGGAGATCACCTGTACCTCAGGGATCAAACTCAATTTGGGCTGTTCCTGGCGGAATTGCCTCTCCAAAGCAAAGCAGTATTTCCCAAACCTCCCTGACAAAAGTGCATGAGCACCAGTTTTGCACTCAGAGTCGACAAACCAGGGTCAGGATCAGCCCAAAATGGTGCTTTCTGTCCCCAAACCCACAGCACCGTGGGTCACTGGCCATCTCTTCCCTGCACAAGGACTGTGAGGAAATCCCCCTGGCTCAGTGCCACTGTCACTGCTCCCGTGACAAACTCTGCTCCAGCTTCTGCCAGCCGGGTTCAGGCAAGTCAAGGAACTGTTGTGTTCTCCCCAGATACTTTGTGTACCTCCAGATATTTAATTCTGGCTGCAGATGTTAAGTAACTTCTTGATTTTTTTTTTTCATAACTCGAGTGACTAAAATACTTTTATTTTTTTTAATCTCTGTTTTGCAATCACTGAATCATATGATCAGCCTTAAGGATATAAAATTTGCAAATGAAACCAGATTATTATTAGTCTTGGCTATTTCAGCACGGGGAGGAAAGGAGAAAAAAAATAGTGTGTACATTTTTTTTTTTAGACCAGTTGCAGTTTGTTTTGCCAGCTTCTCAAACACAGAAGGTAAGAGGGTAATGACCACATGAAATAGGTTTTTGTGCCCAGAGTGGCTGGTACAAGTGGCAGCTTGGACTAACCTGAAATGCTACTTTTAGTCCACAAAATAAGATATTAAAACAAAACTCAAAGAGTATTTTGGGTTTAGGTGAAAAGTAAGACACACATTTCTATGACTTTTTTTTTTGTCATATTTTTTTTTTCCTTCCCCGCTGGCAGATTTCTTGAGAGGAATTGTGCCAGCAAATTAGCATTTCCAGTCCTTTAATATACATTCCTGGAGGTATTCTCTTCCAAGGAGAGCACTTCTGGGAATGACAGCAGCAGTGCTTGGTGGTGCTCCAGCTGTCTGGCACCGAGGGGTGCCCAGCATCTCCTGCCTTTCCGTGGTTGTTGGAAGACACCTGTGTCTTATTTGCTGTGTTACACCTTGGAAGTTTTGACTCCTGAAAAAAGCCAACATTCCTGCCAGGGGGGGCTCCTGGGAGCCTGCCAGAGCTCAGCTGCTAAGCTGTTCCTCCTCCTGAAGTCACCACTCCGCTGTCACAGATCACTTGCAGTAATTTTTCTTGATAGCCATAATATGGGCGTGCCTGGTGTCATTCTTTCTACCCCCTCGTTGTTTGTTTTTGTGTGCCTTTGCAGGCAGTGACACTGATTCAGAATGAGCTCTGGCTGCTCACACTGTTTGTGTCCTGGTGCTGTGAGAGGATCATCTCAAAGGCTGCAGGATGTTTTGTGGCACCGTCGTGACGCGATGTCAAACATCCCGTGGCAGCTCTCCCTGCACAGGTGTCACTGCACTTTGCATCAAAAGGCTGGCAGTGCCTCTTGGCACTTTGCTAATTGCCTTGTCTCCCTGCCTGGGAGTGGCCATTGGCCTCACCTTGGTGCCATGGAGAGGAAGGAAGGTGTTGGTGCCTCTGCCCTCACACCCAGGGCCACCCTGACCCACACCAGCTCTGCCCTGATTTGGGGCACTCTCGTGCCTGGTGCTGGCTCCCCAGTGATTTTATATCATTTTATATTTAATTTCATACTTATATTTTATAAAGGCTGGGAGAATTGGGATTGTCCAGCCTGGAAAAAAGAAGATGAAGAGTGACCTAATCCTAAGGGTGACCTAATTGAGGCCTTGCAGAGCGTGAAGGGAGCTGGCAACAAAGATGGGGAAAGAACACTTATAAGAGCATACAGTGACAGGACAAGGGGGGATGGCTTAGAGTGGATTTAGACTGGCTACTAGGAAGAAATTTTCCCCTGTGAGGTGATGAGGCCCTGGGACAGATTTCCCAGAGAAGCTGTGGCTGCCCCTGGATGCCTGGAAGTGTCCAAGGCCAGGTTGGAACAGCCTTGGTTCCCACCCCAGGTGTCCCTGTCTGTGACGGGGGGTGGAACTTTGACACAATGATCAGCCTGTCCAGTGGGGAGGGAGAAAATGTATTTTTTTGGTCTGGAGGGGTGGTGTAACAGGACATCTTAGGGCTTCTTGCTCCTGATAACTGCTGGTAGAGTTGGTAGAGCCCTTCCAACAAATCTGAGAAAATGAAACTGTGGATAATGACACTTGGTGTGCAAGGAAAGAAGGAAGGCATCTGAACTTAATGTTTAGGGTGTGCTTTTTTTTAAGTTCAATGGCTGCTGCTGCTCAGAAATACAGTTTTACTTGTTGCACAGAATTTACTCTGCAAAATGCTTGGCAGGGCAGCAAGAGTTTTCATTTACACTCAGCCTTGTCACCTGCCATTGTCTCAAAGGCCTTTTACAACTTAGAGGATTCTATGATTTTATGCCCTGTTGCACAGGGTGGGTCTGTAAGTGGCACAGTTCAGAGCTCTCTTCTGGCTTCCTCAAGTGAAATAGACCCACAAAAAGCTCTGAAAGTGTTTTTCTCTGAAGCAATCATTGCATCAACCAAGGGAAGTCCATCTCCAATATACAAAAACCCCCTTGTGCCTCTCCCCCAAGACCTATTCCTCAATTTCTAACTTTGTGTAAAGTTGAAATACTTAACTTGGCCTGTCGTAAGCTTTGCAAGAATGAAGCCCAACATCCCTCATGATGATTTATTTGTGTCTGGGGTAGAAACCTTTCCCATCTAAGATCAGTCTGGGCATCACGGACTCAAAGTGAAGCAAGCAGAGCGTTACATATGGATCAAATACAGCCCATAATTAACCAGTGCTGGCATTTCATTATTACTGACAATTTACAGTTACAGTGCATTTGCACAGTGCTTTATGCTGTGATTATCCCATGGAAATGTATGATAATTATCACTAAACCTTATATTAAAACTTTTTTTCTTTTTAAGCATGAGAACAAGAGAAGCTATTGGAGAATTTTACAGGTGTTAGGAAAATTGGTTAAGGAATTATCGTCGGTGTTTTATGACTCGTGTTGTTCCCCACCCTTTTCTTCCTTGTAGGAGCATTTTTGCTGGTACCTTTTGATAAGAATTTTCAGGTAATTAGCAATCTGTGACTCCTGGCTCATTTCAATGTAACTCTAAAAATATGCACATTTAAGAATTTTTATTTATTTGCGTAATTTGATACCAGGAACTTTATGAAAATCTCCGTCTTGAGACTGAAACCTCTGATTCAAACTTGAAGCAGAGTTTCTTATGTTTTGGGATAAATCACTTCTTGTGATTTTACTGAGTTTTCTCCTCACTCTTCCCAGTTTATCTAAAAAGATGAAAAAAACTCCTAGGTGGTGTTTTTCCTCTTCTACACATGGTGTGATGGAGCAGAAACTCACAGAGAAAATGAAGTCATGAAACCTCAGACAAAAGCAAGTAGAAATAAATGACCAAAAAAGAAGTGAGGTGTGAAGTAGGTAAATTTTTAGTAGCTCTGAAATGCAGATCCCTGGTCCATTCGTTGCAGATGACATGATTCATATAGTTTTATTGCATGCAAAGTTTATTTGGCAAATTATGGATCCTTTGATGCCACTGCAATGGGTGCTTTAGGAATCCTGGAGATACTGGATGGATGCAAATAAACCAAGCACTGAATAGCAATACCAGAACAAGGCACTGAAGGGTTTTATGTTGGTCAGGGACTAAATTTTATCCTTCATTTTAGAAAGAGATATTTATTACGAGGAAGTCTTCCTGATGATTTTTTTCCACAGTGTGCAATGGAGCATTGTTTAATTAAATGCCATATAAGCTGGACAAGTGAAAGTTCAGCAGGGCAAGAGCACTTGGGATGCTTTATAATTTGTTCCTTAATTATGAGTGTACTCAGCATGGCAGGTTTCCCAAATGAGGAATCGCTGCCTCTGGATGCAGGAAGAAACAGGATTTCAGGCAATCCACAGGTCCAAAGGAAAGGGGATGTAAATCTTCATCAGGATACTTCTTTCCTTAGAAATGCAAGGAGGCTGAGACATCTTTCTTTAGGAGAAATGAGATGAGCTCACAGTAAATGAGTGACACAATGTTGAGGCTGGGGATATCAGGGTTGCTTGGGGCAGGGTTGGAGGTGCTGAGAGAAGAAGCCAAAATTCCTTCTAACAACACAAGCAGGCTAAAATTAAGATTGTGATGGTTGTTTATCCAAAGTTTCCCAAAAAAAAGTATCAAGGTTTGTTTACTTTGGTTCTGGCAGTATCAATTTGGCCATTTAACCTCCAGTCTTTACGTTCAGGGAAAGATACTAGTGATGACTTTTGTGACAACATCACTGAAACAGTCACTGATCTCTTGCCTCTCAAGAAAAACCCTCAAAACCTGAAAAACCCAAACGAAAATCCCTTTGCATTACAAAAAGTGAAAGGCCAATATGCTCCCAAATGCTGTTGGAGTGCTTGGATGCTCATCTGAAAACATCTGAGAGTGATGGTAACAGAAATTTGTGGTGAAACCCAGTGCGCGCCATGGATAAATGAACTGCACAAATTGATATTAAAAATACAAGTTTGCATTTAAATTGGGAGCTGAGCAAAGGCTTGTCAGGGTTAAACAGGTCAGAGAGCCTCTGGCTTGGGCAGTTTGATATCCAGGATGCTGCATGATGAAATTCTATGAGCTAAAGTTTAATTTAAGACATGGTTCTCTGTGAAAATGAAATCTTTACTTGGAGCACTTAGGGGGAGGTATTTTTCATGCTTGTTCATCCATAAGTGTCTCATTTCATTCTGCATAAATTTTGCTGTGAGTTTGACCACAGCCATGGGGTGGAGTGGAATCAGAGCACTGCTAATCCTTTCAGTTGTCTGATCAAAAATGTCTTTGATGCCTTTGTTGAAAACTTTAGGGGTATTGACACCTCCTAGAATGAAAAGGAGAGGGGAACTGATGGGGATAGAAATAGTGAGAAAATCAGGAGTGTGTCAGAAAGCCAAGATACCTTGAATTGAAATCCTTAACTGCTCAAGTTAGAACTGTTTTCTTTGGGGAATTATTTAATGAAACCATTTTTTTCTTAGAAAAATTATAATTTCTTTCACCTGAGCAACTTGCTGAAGCTCCATTTTACTCCTTGCAGACATGCAGAATCAAGTCTTTCTTTCCCACCCGTTGAACAGCCCTCCATCACTTTCTCATGCCCTTCTCACATCCCCCTGAAGTTGCCCAACATCTCTGGGACGTTCTCATCCATTTCAGAAGATCCTGCCCCTGTACCCAGAAAAGAGTTTCATTCTTAAAAATCAAACCCTTGAAACCAAGGGTTTCATATCAACAAAACAGGGAAACAGTGCAGAGAACAATGTATGTCCTAGAAATCAGGGTTGTGCCTGTCAGCAGTTTTGGGCAGCGGCAGAAGTTTTGCTGAACCACTGAAAGGAACTAACAGTAACAAGAGGAAGATGAGCAGAAAAATGTATCACTGTAATCACATCTGATTGTAATGAGAGCATTAAGAAGAATCTCTGAGTCAGTTAAGCAAGAAAATGTCTTTTTTTTTCTTTTCTGGAAACACTTTAGATGGGGAAATACTGAAAGTGCTAACAGTGTGCTCGGATGTGGAAAGCCTACTGACAAAAAGGAACCAGGTTTGCTAAAATACCCCAAAAGAAGGATACCTGTTGCAACACAAAGAAGTGTTATCCCTTGTCACAAATATATTTATATGTTCTGCAAACCACTAGTGATCCATTCTTTTTTATGTATTTGGTCAAAATATATTTTTTATTTTTGAGTCTAAACTGAAAAAAAATTTAAACTAGACAGGCATAGCAGAATTTGAAGGAAAATTATAAATAGATCATGTGTTCAGTGAAGAAAAGCCCCTCCCTGATGGCACACAGCATTTAGTGAACACTGGTGGAACTGGAATAAACCCCAGCAGAGTAACACACAGGGTTTCTGCGTGGCTGGAGGTATGGGAAAGGAACAAACGAAATCCTGGCGCCAGCCAGGACAGAAAGCGAGCACTTAGGCCAGCACAGGACATTAGACAGCCCAATAAAACTCCATGGTTCACAGGGCTGAAGGCAGCTGCAATCTCTAATAACATGAGTACAGTCAAGGACCCTGCACCAGAGTTAATAAGCAGATCATTACAGACTCTGACCAAGGCAGTCTCCACACTGACCTAATCGAAATCCAGAATGAACATTATCCTAACGTGCATGATGAACCAATTAGCCCGGAGCTGGGTTGCTTCCACCTGCTCTAGTGTCTCAATTTAGAACGGCAAATTAAAACCAAAAAGAGACGAGAGAACATGTCAGAGGTTGTTTAACGTGGGAAGATGGGCCAGGCTTTAAGAAAGCTGGGTTCCTCTGAGGCTGCAGCTCGGTGCTGCCAGGCAGGCCAGGTTTTTATGGATCTCCATGCTCCCACTGAGATGGGATGGCCAGCCCCCAAAATTAAAGATGACTCATCAGGGGTTTTTTTTGCTGGCTCCAGGGTTGGGAATTCACAACTGTGATGCCTGAAGGTTCTGCTCTGTGGATCTCTAAGTTTTCCTCCTTCTCGAGGGTGTTTTCCATCTCGCTGCCCTTTTTCAGGAATTGTTGTGACCATCCAAGTCAGAAAAAAATTCACAAAGGGTTTGGCCAAGCTTGCTCACTGTGGATCAAGGGGTCTCACAGGAGAAGTGGGAGGCTGCTTGTGTCTCTGGATGCTCTTTGGGCAGGATTTGAATCTCCTCCTGGAACACTGGTGTGTTTTGTTCTGTTGTTTGATTAGGAAAAAGACTGTGAATAATCTGGAAAACCAGGTTTGCTCTCCTGTCTCATAGTCCTGGCCAATCTGGGGTGTGGTCTCAGTGAAAGGAGTGTGACTTTTGCTATTTCTTACCAATTATCCAATGCATCTTCTAAGGGGAGTGAGCTGGAAAAGTGGAAGAATGTTGTGCATGGATTTACCATGCAAAGGAATATAAGAGTTGGCCTTTGCTACTTGAAAATGCACTTTGGTCCTTTCCTCTGTGTGAGGATCCACCCATGAGCACCAGAGTTGAGTTAACAGAGGTTTGAAGAGTCCAGAGGTGGATGATTGGCACAACCCCCATGTGCAGACAGATTTATTGGGTCATGACAGCTCAGGGCAGAAAGCAAACACGCAAGAATGTGGCAGAAGTAGACCCAAGCAAAACACAGGTGATACTTCTTACTTTGTTTTAGGAAAATTGGTAAAAGGAAAAATAATCCACGGTCTACAGCTGGCTGGAAAAATGCAGCTACCAGGTGATATTTTCAATACTGAACTTAGCAACTAAGTGTGATATTTATGGATGCATTGCTTTAGTACTGTTCAGTAAAGGTGAATTTCTTGCCCTTTTCTTAAAGTTATTTGTTGTCTTTCCTTTCAGAGTAACCACACCATTCGACTGTTCTGCCCTCTGGGTTAGCAGATTTTGTTTCTAATCTGCCATCTTTCTCTGGTTCTGGTTTGGTATTCATTTGTTAAACCTTTTATTCAAACCCTTTAAGGATTTGTGCCAAGTGCATGAGTTCTTGTAGAGCAGAATCCACATTAACGTGTCCCAGCTCACCTTGCACACAGAGAAAAGTTGCTATCACCTGTGGGTGCATGTGCTTGATATCCAGGAAGAATGAGTGATCTACTGGTAGATTATTATACGTATTTCATATTATACTGATTTTGCAAAGCTCAGGTTTTTGTCTTTTGTAGCTTTTACAGTCAGCTGGGGAAAAGAAAGGGAGGAACGGCTGCAAAGAAAGAAATGAATCCTCAAAATCTCATTCTTTGGACGTTGTTCTGTAATCAGAGGGCAGACATTCCCTGCTCTGCAAACTGCCCACACCAGTGGCCTCTTGCATCAGGCAGTGCTGCTGACTCTGGTGATTTACTGAGGCTCTCGTGACTCTGCGCGTTCGTTCCTTTGCGGTTTTGGAGGAGAGCTTGAGAATGAAGTCTGCGAGGTTAAACAAGAAGGAGGAAAATTAAAACCTATAAATGCACCACTTTGGAGGTGCCTGTGCTCTGCAGAGTGGGTTTGGGGTGGGCAGAGGATGCTGAGCACTGGTGGCACTCCCAGCACTGGGCACCAAGTGCAGATGAGCCCACGGTGATTGGAAGTGTGACAAAGGACACGAGCAGCAGGATGGCAGTGGAGGCTGACATGTGAAATAGGTGGTGAGGAACAGGGAGCACAAAGAAAGACTCCAAGCCCCCGAGTACACATACATATCCTAGAGTCCTGGCTTTAGCTGGGAAATGGGAAAGGTTTTAATTTAAAATTTGATTTAAGGGAGAGAGACTTTTTCATTAGCGTAGCAGTTA
Organism: Pycnonotus jocosus; assembly: GCA_013400435.1. NCBI lineage: Eukaryota > Metazoa > Chordata > Aves > Passeriformes > Pycnonotidae > Pycnonotus > Pycnonotus jocosus. The sequence continues at coordinate 247,796 of VWYP01001864.1, read as the reverse complement.
CTCACTCAGTTGGGAGCTATTGGAAGAAATTAAAGTACATTTGGCAATCTATATGCTTCAAGCAGGAATGGGATCTATCTATCTATTTATCCACCTTTCTGCCTAATCACATAAATTCCATGATATCCAGGGTTACATTTTCCCTTTTCTCAACGGCTGCAAAATCTGCCTGCCTGAAACCCCACGGAAAGGAGAAAGTTATTATCAATGTCAACCGCTCTCTTAAGTTTTTGTATTACTGTTTCTTTCTGCTGTTAAGGGATGGGTTTTCTCTCAATCAGCTGAAAAACCACACTGGAAAACATTTTCTTATTGGCTTTTTTCTTTTTTTTTTTTTTTTTCATTTTCAATGACATTTTTCAGGAAGGGAAAAAAAAAAAAAAAGAGAAGCAAGCAAAAAGAAAGAAATGCAAGTCAAAAATCTTAAGACAAAAACCAGAGGAGAGTGGTTTGGGGAAGTGTGTGTTGTGTTCATAGCCCTGCTTTAATATGCAGTTACCTCCTTTCTCATAGAGCTTAGCATAAAGTTTTGTAAGTTGTGGGGCTTTTTTTTTTTTTTGCTTTTCCCTCTTTTGTCAAAAAAAATTATGAAAGTGTCGCTTTTCCTTTGCGGTTAATTCAGGAGAGATCCTCAATTCGAGCAGGGCACATTTTCATGCAAATACAGCAGCACAGTTTCCAGCCCCCTAATAGCTTCTTACAAATGATGTGCCATTACAACGAGGTTTATTTAAACAAATTTAATACATCTTTAATCAAGCTGGAGAGCATTTTCAAAGGTCACGCTCCAAATCAGGATCACTGTTCAGAGCTTATCAAAGTATTAGCTTAAGGGGGAGGGAGAATTATTTCTTGGACAAGTAATTTTAGGCAAATCTTTATTTACATTTTTATTCAGTTATTAAATTTTATTCCTTTCCCTCCTCCTCCTAGTCTCCATTTATGAACCTATAAGAAAGTCTGTAAATGGAGCCATAAGCATATCACAGCAGTTACTATTTCCAGGGGCTATTCCTTTGAATCGACTGGCCCCATAAAAGCAAGGATAAAGTCACTTTTTTTTTTTTTTTAAACACAAGCTCTGGTGCATCCACTTCATACAACAAGCCCTCACCCGAGGAGCTGATATTAGGATAAATACATTAGATAGATTTTTAAATTAACGAAACAAGTTAAAAACAAATTTTGAGCATAATGGGTGTTTAAAGGTGCTCGCCTGCGTTCCTGCTGCAAGGGGATAATTGTTGATGTGAAGTCATTAGAACTAATGGGAGCTGCACTAATGGAGCCCAGGAATCCACCCCAGCTCACACCTCTGGTGTCATTCACTGGGTATTTATCTGTAAATGGGTCACGGAGGGTTTAACTGGGGCACAGCCAGCTGTCCCTGCACAGGGCTCTGAGTGTCCCTGGTGGTGGCACCTCATCCTCTCTCCTGCCTCTGCCCTCAGAGCTCACACTCGTGTGCACAAAACTCAGTCCTTTGGCCTCTGCTTTACAGGAGGAGCTAAAAAGGCACCAGGGTTAAAGGGGGAGTGAGCCCAGACAGAAACACCCCTGAGATTTTGATGCTCATTAGACTCAGGAGCCTTCAACCTTTTCATGGTGGGGAGGTGAGGCTGGACATCTCTGCAGGTCAGGAAAAGAGCTTGTGCAGGCTCTGTTAATTCTTTTTTTAGCGCTCACCTTGCAGCTGGGATTTGAGATGGGGTTCAGAGGGAGCTGTGCTGAGGTACATACCCAGGCTCTCATGGAAATCTGATTTTTGCAGGACTAAAGAACTGCCCTGTACCCAAACCTTCAAGAAACCTTTGCATTTAGCCCCTATATCATCCACGTGGCAAAATAAATAGCTGTGCTCACATCACCCAGTTTTCTCTGAATGTCAACAGTTTTTAATTTGAAATATTTAATACTCACAAAATAATTTATCCAGCAGAGCTATTTTTTCAACTTCCAAATGACACTTCTCTGTAGTGGTTGTGGATTTTTATTTATTTGTATTTTAGTAATCATAATGATTTTTTAGCAATAGTTTTTGTGTTTGATGTCTACACTTTGCTGCTGGTGACATAAAAGACAGGATATTGTTTACTTTTAATGCTCAGAAGGGTCTTTTAAGAAGGAGGACTTGAAGAATCTTTGAACTTCTGAGCAAGTTTATAGAATTAGGAAGTATCAAAGGACATTTAAGTGCCTGAAAAGTCTGGACTTCTCCTTTCTCTGTTGTCCATGGGTCTGTGGATTCAAATCCCTTGGCTTCTGAGACTCTTAATCTTTCATTTTTTCACCTGGATAAAGAGAGAAAAAAAGCAACAAAAAGAGGGGGATAATTAATGAAATATAATAACTATGCACAGGCTTCATGCTGAGTTTTATCAGAGTCATGTGACGTGTTTGGCTGTTTGGGCATTAAAAGTTAATAAAGTTTGGTAAACCTTAGAACAGATTAAATAAACCAGAAAAAGAAATGTTAAGGAGTAAAGGTTGAGGGAAAAGTAGCTGCAGAAGGCATAATTTTGGGGCTGGACAGGAAGAAGTGAGCACACAAGGAGTTCTGACCATTGTAGGTAATCCCAAAATGTGGGTACTGCACTGAAGGGTAAATGAAATTCTGTTTGTTGTATTTGCAACAGCACATCTTCACTCTGATCAGCAACTGATAAAGGAACAGTTCAAAACTCCTGAAAACTCCTGAAACTTTCCTTTTCCTTGGATTTGTTTTGGTGGTGATCCATCTGCAGCGACACCGAGATTCCACTTGCGATAGTTATCCCTACCAGCTCATTCACCCATTTCTTTCTCTTAATGTTCAGAAATTTTAAAGAATTTCAGTTTTAACACTCTTCTATGACTCTTTCTAAATTACATGACTGGCATGTGGTTTGCTTTCATTGCATATTTGTGTTGTGCTGGTTTTAGTTCCCTTTTTTTTTTTTTTTTTTTGGTTTTGTTGCGTGTTTGTTATTTGGAATTTGGTTCTCAGGAATATTTTGTTTGACCATAATGGATTGTATGACCTCTTTTGGTTCCCAGCTCACAGCAGGGAGGTGGCACTTGTGCTCATAGCAAGGGTTTCATTCCCCTGCTTTGACCAGCAGTGGCTCTTCCCAGTACATAGTTGGGCGTATATATTAAAATATTTCTGCTGCAAATATTAATGTAAATGAAGCTCTCACCACTGTTTGTAAAATATGAGGAGGATAAAGTATAAACTTAGGTTGGAAGGGAAAAAACTTGAACTCTAATCTCATCCTTAAGGATCTACAGAAGAGAGGTAATGATCAAACTCCGAATTGAACGTGTACTTATGAAAATAAAATAAATAATAGCAAACAAACCCAAACTGTGATGCCAGCTTGCTCCAAGTTCCTCTTGGAGTTAACCAGTAGGAAAGTGTTTGTGAAAAACTGGAAATATTTAGTCTGAAGGCACTTACTGGTGTGTTGTTTGCTGTTAAATTGTATTTTTGAGAAGAAATAGATTTGGAAAGTTTGAAGTTATATGGAATATTCTCTTCTGAAGTTGTCTGAATTAAGTGTCGTATTCAGCCAATCTGAATCTTTTGTCAGATTTTGTGTTCAAGGAATTGTGTCTAGCTTGGGGTAGAGGGTTTTTTTTAAGAGCTCAAGATTCCAGGATAAGATGAGAAATCTTCTCATCCTTCCCATTTTCTTCTGTACCTTCTCCATTATTATAAATACCTAAATATAACAACTTCATTCAACTAAAGGTAACTTAGTTGGCAAACTTTCTGTTCATCTCCAGTCCTTTAAAGCCGCAGAAAAAACCCCCTTTCATCCATCACTGATAATATTTTTCTGCCTTTTTACATTGGCAGCACTGAAATGGTGTGATTTTGGTTTGAAGAAAAGAAAAATAATGGCTGGGATGGCATTGTGGGCACTCCCTTGATGCGTATGAATCGCATCTTCCAGTGGGCACAGCAAACCCGACAACGTTGCTAAAATTCTCTTTTTTTTTTATGCTCTGTGACAAAACTTGATGAGAATTAACCGAGCCCCCTCTTGATCTGTTGAATACGTAGTGGGCTGGGCAGAAAAACAAACAGCACAGGGCAGTTGACACTGTAAACCCTAAGGGTTCCTTCTGAGAGAGGCTGAGTTGGATGGGAGTAAATAAATAGGTCAGCAGCTCTGCAAACGGCATCCAGGCCCTTCCAGGATGGCCTGGCCCATCAGGCAGTCAATAATTTTGGCCAGAGAGTGCCTTAATATGCTCTGGTAGAGCCAAGAAGGCTCTTTCTCTGGAAATAACCACGGCAGCAGCACTGTAATGGCCCCGTTTGTGCTCCGAGGGTCGTGTTCCGTCATGTACCGTGATAAATGCTGAACACGTTTGCTGTAATGCTGTCGTTCATTCCTTGTAATAATCCAAGGAGGTGATGGTTATTATTAACTGAAAGCATCCAGGATCGTAGTGGAGGATTTGTCTGGCATCTTCTAAAAAAAGTGTAAAAGGGGAAAAAGGAAAAACAAAAAAAAATAAAGCAGGCGTTCTTCGCGGTTGTGGCGTTGAATTTGCGCTGCTGGAAATTTCAGAATTTAAAGAATGAAAATTAATTTGTCAGTGCCAAGCAAGGCACGGGGCACAACATAAGAAATAAAATAGATGTCTAACCAGAAAGAAAGCAACAGGAAATGAGTGTACTGAATAAGATTCAAATATACACATTTTGATCAATGTACCAAACATGTGATATCCAAAAATTATGTTGACTTGGTAAAAACAAGCAAAACCACCTCTGTAATATGATATTGATCTTGTGACAACTTTTTTTTATATTATTAGTGCCCTCATATATCTTTTTTTATGAACTTCAAGTTTATAGCCTGTGCTATAATGAAAATTTCAGGACTTTTACCCAGTTTTCTTATACTTTATTGGGAGAAGAGTGCAATTATTTTCCTCTTTTAGCATGTACCTCCAGGAAAGACAGAGATGGGGACGTAGAAGTGAGTTTTAGCATGTGAAAATAAAGAATATTTGGTATTATAACCCAACCAACCATGCAAATAGTGTTTATCATGGTTACAGTATTCAGGAATAGTAGGGAATTCAAGAATTCCTTGGGTCTTTTTTCTGGAAGGTCAGAGAGTTGCTTTGGATGAACTCTGGATTTTTTATGGAGCAGGTTTAATGTCCTGATGTTGGGATGCCCACAGTCACATTGGTGTAGAAAGTGTTTCTACAGGCTGCAATTCCTCTCTGATTTATAGCTTTGGGTCCTGCTCTGAATTCCCACTGTACTTCATTGAGAAATTGTGATGATGTTCATCACACATATGGGTGTATATATTAAAATATTTCTGCTGCAAATATATATGATGCTCTAGCCGTCATTTGTAAAGTAGGAGGAAGGTAAAGTATACAGCTGTCCTTCAAAAAAAGAAAATTTTTGCTTTTCTTCACATCTCTTCCCCTTCCTTGAAGGACAGAAACCAGGGTGTGGAACCAGTGTCCACTGATAGTGATTATATAAAAGAATTTTTAAAAGAATTTGACATATGTCGTCCTACAGAGGTGTGCTAGTCCAAATTAAATGCAGTTTTTATTTCTGTAACTTGACCATTGTTCTTGTGCCTTTTTTCCTGGGCCAAGTCCAATTCTGAGTGAAGTAATGCCCATAACCCTGGGCATCAATGTTTTCTGTGCCAGCACTAAGATCTGATCTCCACATTTAACCTAAGTTATACTCAGTTTCTCTTTATATAGTTGCATTGTGATTTGAGGAAAAGTTCTGTTTTTCTTCAGTTTTTCCTTACAGAAAAACTTCTACACTTCCTTACCATTTTAAATCTCTGGGAAGATTAAGTATCAAAATTTAAAAGTGCCCAAAACTTAAATTACTCAGTGTCTGAAGTAATTATTTTAGAAAGCTGAGGCTTGGTTTTCCCCTATTTTTCCTTCCTCTCTATGAATCTTGACTTGATGGGTATTTTTTTATTTTAATCTCTGGTTTGAGAATGATAGGCCAGTTGCCTGTCTAGTGATAAGCATTGCATTTTCAAGATTATGCCATGAATAAGTATTTCTTAAGAGCCTTTATTTTTCCTCTTGCAAATCTCTCAGCACTCTTTTCTTTCCCTCCTGCTCCTCCCAGCACCCAAAATGCTTTAACATTTAACTCAGTGCCACTCTGACAGCAGGACAGTGTGGGACCTTCTCCCACCCTTCAGCTGGAAATCATTTCCTTGGTGGGATTGTGAAATCATTGGGGTGAACTGGGACAAAGAGAAGGAAAAGAAGGAAGAAACACAGGTTGGAAGCAACTTGTGGAAGATGTCTGTGGGAGGGAGTGGAATGAGATGAGTTTAAGGTCCCCTTCAACTCAAATAATTCTGTAAGTAAATAAATCCAAACCAAACTGTGTGCATTGCATCAGTAGTAATCACAGAAAAAAAGAAAAAAAAAGGTACTGACGAGTACTTCAGTACTTGGTGTGTAGCTTAAAGGAAATATTCTGAATTTACAGGCCAAAAAGGCTTGTAGCAGTGCCAGCCTGGATAGGAGGTGTGGAAGAAATGGCTCCAAACCTGCTCAGGGTGGCAGGAGAGGAGAAAGCAGAGCCAGGAGAGGAGAAAATCAGATAATGTCCTCATTGCCTTCATGGCAGCACCAAAATGCTCTCAGGGGTGTGTGAATGTGCTCACGAGGAGCTCAGCATCCCACACTGAGGCAGAGGATGTTCACAGGCACAAACAGGCCCACTCATAAACTCTGTGTTCAGGCAGCAGTGAATAAGTGAGGGGAAATCTGTCCTGAAATGCCCAGGAGCTGGTTCACTGAAGCCTTCAGGAATGAGTTGACAGAGGGTAAAACACCCTTTGCTGTGACCAACCCTCCCACCTGAGGTTCCTGGAGTGTCCTGAGTGGACACAGGGATGGAGGAGACCTTGGCATGGCTGCTGATGGAGCCAGGAGGTGACTTCCCAGCTGAGGGAGCGTGAGAGGAACCTCAGAGGCATGGAAAAAAGGGAGGGAAATGAGGTGGTACAAAACAAGAATAGTTATTTTGGAAAAGAAACCCTCATTCACTCATGCTTTTCCTTGTGGGGAGGTTGGAGAAGACAGCCCAGGAGTGAGGAGTGACCCCTCTGCCATTGCCCTCTCTCTGAGCTCCATGGCTCTGCTCCTTCAGGGAAAGCATCCCTGCCCTTACTGTACACGGAGAAACATCCCAGTTTCCCACATTTTAAATCAATCTCAGGTTTAAGTGAAGGTGCAGCCTTAAAAAGTTATTACAGCTCCACTGTTTCCCCTGATAAATTACATGAATAACATTTGAGACAATGCATTGTTAAATATTTATGTCTAGTACTATAGAACCAGAAAAAAAAAAGCACAAGAACCCCTAGAAGAATAAATATATTTACCTAAATAAATTACCAAGACAAATATACTCCTATGTGCTCTGTACCAATAAACAGTAGGTATTCACTAAATTGTGGAATATAAATGGCTCATTTCCTCTAAATGTACACTGAAAGATCTATAACATGTTACACATTTCCTGTGCTTTGCATATATATTTCAATATTCATCATGAAAAGGCTTGCTTATGTGTCAATATACATTACTTTGCATACATTAAGAAAATATTTTTTTAATTTTGCCATTACGGATGTGCTCGGCTGTGGGGGGGTGCTGGTGAGAGCTGGGGCTTTATTTCATGATTAACCCTTTGGTGGCTCGTCCTGTTTTATCAACGTGACATTTGCACAAAATGAATTGCTTGCTTAGACACAGCTAACTAAATAAAAGCAGGCCAGAGCTGATAGTATGAAAAATGGATTTTCATTACTGTTTCATTGATTCTTGTAAATAAGGGCCTGAGGCCTGCTCCAAAAAGGCTGCAAACAGTAATAATTTAATCTGAGGTGACATAGACCAAAATGTATGTGGACAAAAATCATCCTTGAATATTAAACAACAGCCTCAAGACAGAGAAAAGTGTTGCAGGCGAATTTAAATGTATGCAGATCGGTGGGTAACATATTTAAAAACAGAAATTAAAGATTCCTGTCATAAATCACATTTGCTGCCATGGATATGCCTTGTTATGCTGGCGTTTAAGGAAACCTGAAAGGTTAAGGCAGTCGGTGCATTAAATCGTACAAGGATAATTAATACTTTTCTTGTGGCTATTTATAAGAAATGGAAAATATAGTTAGATCAGCTGTGGCACCGTAGTAATTTGAGGGGGAAGAACCGAAAGTATGAGTCAATAGTTTTAACTGGACGAATGTCAAAAGCTTAATGAAGCAGCCTCCTAATTTGGAGGCCTTTTAAAAGTTGCGCGTGGAAATAAGGAGGCAAAATAGTTTTGTTCTTGTGTTGCACGTAGGGTTTGTTTGCCTTTCCAACATTTGCAACCTGTTTACTAAAAATAATTGAGAATAGTTTCTCTGACTGAAGTTTAAAAGAAAAAAAAAATGGGATCTGTTCCATGGAAGCAAAGTGTAAATCAGGTCTTGACTCCAGAATCATGAACTTTGTTTTTTCTTATACATCTTCTAATTAAAAAGACCGCTGTATTTTGCTATAAAATGGCCTGAAACTACGTGTAAGTACATTATTTCACTTATAGTTTGACTTATTACGGTAGCACCTAATCCTCAGGATGGCTCATAGCAAGACTAATGTAGAAAATAATTTTCCCCTTCAACCTGCTGAAGCATTAATCCTTTTTTTTTTTTCTATTTTTTTAACTTGGGGTTACATTCAAACAAACCCTTCCAACTACTGTAATTCCCCAGAGGAAAATACTCCTTCATCACTCATTGAGCTCAGGTTTATGATCAGCCTATTATTTAAAATTCTTATTTTTTCTTTTCTTTCATGAATAAAAACAATAAACTTTAGTGGTATCAAACATTATTAAAGGGTCTCAGAGCAACAAGACAGAAGGTTTATATGACCAAACTCTCTTAATATAAAGGAGTTGTATATTTTCAGATGTCACTGCCATTCATCTCTTCTCTCTTTCTCTCTCTCTCTGCCCCCCTTAAGCGAGGAATAAAGATCCCATTTAAAAAATCTCACCAGCATGTAATAACTTTTCACCTGTTTCATGAAAATTTAAACATTTGGAATACAATTTGCCTTGCTGCTTTTTTTTTTTTTTATATTCTGAATGAAAGCAGGAAATATATTTTTTTTTCTTCAGAAAGGATTAAAAGAAAAGAAAGGCAAATCATCTAAGAAAATTATTTTCAATCTAAAGATGGCTTGCTGGGGGCGGAAAGTATTTCTCAAACCTCATTTAATTTCTCATCTGTTTGAAGAACATTTAATCTATTGTTGTACCAAAACCAAAAAAAAAAAAAAATTTTTGATTTTTTAATCTGGTTTTGATTTGCAAATATTCATAAAAATTGCCATGGCTTCATGCAGATCTTTGGAAACAAATATTGGTGATTTTTTTTTCTCACAGCTCTAGCTAGAACACGCTGTCTTTGGCAAGTTTCTGTTTGCAACAAACAAAATGTGATACTTGATAGGTTATAATATTCATCATTACCCTGATGTGTCATTGGTATGTGGTGTCACGCCCTGCTACTTTCTGGACAGTGTTTCCAATTTGATTATGACAGATCTTTCCTTAAAAACTCCACTTAAATAAGAGATTCCACTAATCTAAAATAAAGAAAAATTCATGTTTCCCTTTGGAGGGTTGCATTGCAAATAAAAGATGGGATGGGAAGTGCATTCAGCATGCTGACTTTCCAAGAATTAGCTGGAAAATAGTCCAAATTCAAAAAAAAAAGAAAGAAAAAAGTGTGAAATCAGAAAATTCAAAATCCCAGACCTCCAGCTTTATAAGGCTTCTGTTAAAATGGAGAGATGGAAAAGTATTTCTTCGTAGTATTCCTTAGATAACAATGTGGATTTAGTAAATGTGGTTCTGATGATAGCAGTGTTTCGTTGTTTTGATATCTGATATTTTCCTTCTGTGATGATATAAATGTCTGAATATCAGGAGCTGAGCTGATTATGGACATTTAAAAAAAAAAAAAAGCATAGTATAATGATCTGTTAAATAAAACCACTTATATTTGGTCACACCTTCCTAATTCATGGACCATATCTTCATAGCTGAACCATCTCCTACACTACAAGCAATCAACAATTGGTTCTGGAGGTCGGAGCCTTGCAGATATTTAATATTTATATTTTTTTTTTAAATAAAAGAAAATTGTTTCACAGCCACTCTATCAATAAAAGCAGCCTAACTTTTTATCTCTGGTACAAAGCACACTTTCCATACAATAACTATAAACTGTGGGCAAAGTTCTTCTGACAGCGGTATGTTCAACAGAAGGAAAATGTCTCAGACATTATATTTTGATCTAGATAAACAGGCAAACTGCAAAGAAAGATGTAAGGCTCACGTTCGCTGAGCAAACAATTTTTTTTTTTTCTCTTTCAAAATTTTTAAACTCGTAAACAAACAGCGTAAAGTCACAGGATCCAAAAAGCCTGTAAATCTCAGTCTAGAATTTTAAAAAGTGGTTTGAACCCAACTGTGTTTATCTTTATTTTGCCTAGACATCTGCCAGTACTTTTTAAGCTGCTGCTGCTCGTTAGGCCTGAGCAAATAACTTGTAATTATTCATGTTTTCCTTGAATTTATACTACATTTTCTGTGTATGAAATATGTGAAGAAGATCATGACATTTTCAAATGTCTTTGTTATTGGAAGTTATTTATGAATTTTTCCATGGCATATTTTTCCCCGTGGGTGGTATTCACTCTTGTGCATGCACAAGGACTAAGCAGTACTTAGACCCCACTTAAATCTTCAAAATATGTCTTGTGCAGAGGATTGATTTTCATGCAGAGGGACTTGTATATTTGATCAGAGGGATATTCATTTTGCTATTCAAACAGATAGTTCCAGGAGATAAGCTGTGATGCAGCAGCTCGGGATGTGCAGTCCGGGCAGCTCTGAAGGGGCCACATTTAAATCAGGCTATTTCTATAAATAATGCACAGTTCTTACAGGGAAAAACTTAAAAAGATGCAGAGCAGCAAATTGTACTGGTGGTGCTCTCGTGTTAACTCTCAGCAAATACAAAGCTCCCCACGAGCTGCAAGTTTTTTGTTAAAGAGCTCTGTGTTCTCCTCCCCTTTCAAGCCCAAACTGCAGCTTTTGCTGTGTCATGGGTGGTTGTATTAGGAAGCCAATGGTGTAATTAATTTATTTTTTTTTTTGTTTAAATTAATGCTCCTTTTCATCACATGATTGGAAAGCATCCAGATCAATCAAGAGTCTACCACTCCTGGGCTCGGAAAATAACGAACCCAAACGCTGCTTTGAACCTTTTCAATGAGGAGTAAAAAACATGGGCTGTGTGTGAGTGGCATGGCCCAGAGTACTGAGAAACAAAATCCCTCCGTGCCACAACCCTTTCCAAAGGCAGAGGTGATGGGGAGGAAGCACGGTGACATGGGAGGACTGGGAACTCCAACTTCCACATGGAAAATCCCCAAATCCCACAGCAAAAGGGACTGTGGTTGCTGGAGCCAGAGGGTTCATTCAGAGGTGAAGGGGGTAAAGGGATGCTCAGAGCAGGAAAAATTTCTCTTACCCCAAAGCCTTGAGGTCAGGCATGACTTTGGCCACGCTCATCTCGCTCCTCGCTTAGGCTAACTCGGGCCTCGGCTTTTTCATGCCAAACACCGAGGCCTACACCTCTCCCTTTAATCCTTTTTGGCAGTTTTTTCCTCTTGTGGGAGGCTTTTTTAAATTGGTTTCTCCTTCCTCAAGCCAAATGTTGTGAGCTTTCTCTGCTCCCCTAAGCACCAGGGCTGTTGCTCCAATGTCCACTCCCATTAGATGACTCCCGTTACCAGTTCCACCTCAAGCATGATTCATAAAGTTTAAAGCCAAGGGGAATGATTAGATCATCCAGTCTGACCTCCTGAATACCACAGGCCATTAAATTTCACCGAATTACCTCTGGATTGATCCCAATAAGTTTTGTTTTTCTGAAGAATATCATGGAGAAATCGCCCAATCGTTGTTTTGAGTGGTCAGGGGCTGGATTGTCCCTGTTTCCTCTCAGTGGATTATTTCTGTGGTGAATTACAGTTGATGGCAACGAAAGGGCCTAGAAAAGCATTAAAACAGAACTTCCAAAGATTAATTAGCATCTTCTACTTAATCTGTGAATGATAATCTGTTGTAGTTCATGTCCTGTTTCACAGAAGCTCCATGGAAGCGTGATATGTTGTACATAAAAGAGCAGGGATTTTTTGGTCAGAAGCATCTCTTTTCCCCACAGTACTTCTAAACATTTTTTTGCCAAGAAATCCAGGAAAATATGTCATTTTTATGATTACGTTACAGGTATGAGTGAGTGCATTGTTTCACTTCTGTGTAAGGTGTGACTCCACAAAGATCAGCCCAAAGCTGATCACTAGCCTCTCTCCAGCAGTTGTGAAGGAAAAGAATTAGAGGTGGGCAGGAGGAGATTCCCCTTGGCACACCCTGCTGATCCTGGCAGTGAGGCAGAGGTGACGAGGCTGTGGCCATATCACTGTGTTCTGTTTAGTCCACTGTTTCTGTTCATTGCTCAGATATTCTGGTGATTAATCCCATTTAAAGCTCTCATCTTTCCTGTGAGTTCACAGCTCAGTTGTGCGGTGTGTGTCTAAAACATTTGATTTTCTTAGGTTTCAGCTTGGTCCCTCTTGTCTGAGTGCTGCTGATTTCTTGTTTTATTAGATGCTCTAGGATTGGGTTTTTGATCTCTCATTGTACCGTTCACACTTTGGTGCAACTTCATGCAGCTTTTCTCAAGTGTTTCCAGTGCTGACCTATTTGGATCCTTTCTTTTTGAGAAGTGATAAGCTCTGATTATCCTGATTTCCCTTCTTTATTCCACCTTGGCGTCTGTCGTGCATTTTTCAAGGTGAGGGTGATGAGAAAACTGAGAGTTCAGTATTTGAGACATTGGAGGACAGCAGATAAATTAAAAAAAAAGTAATGAATTGTCATAGAATTCCATGGTGCTTTGGGTTGGAAGGAACTTTAAAGATCCTGTTCCACCCCTGCCATGGGCAGAGACACCTTCCAATATCCCAGGGTGCTCTAAGCCCTGTCCAGCCTGGTCTTGGACACTTCCAGGGATCCAGGGGCAGCCACAGCTTCTCTGGGCACCCTGTGCCAGGGCCTCCCCACCCTCACAGGGAAGAATTTCTTCCTAAGATCTCATCTAAATGTTCTCTTTGTGCCTCTTTTGTATTTCTTTTCTATTAATATTACCTTCAGAGTGCACCTGATCACTGTGATATCACCTATTTGCCACCCATGAGTGATTTAGTGACTCCAAAACTTCTGCTTTAAAGTCTGACATTAACTAAATGGATCTTATCGTTTAGAAGAAGTATTTATATATGTTTTAAATTGTTTCACACATGAAGTAAAATAATAGCAATTTGTTCAAATTAAGTTATCTTGGGGATGCCTTTGGCACTGCTGTGATCTGGTTGCTCACTACTCCTTTAGTTAAGCAAACATTTTCCCTATCCTGGATTTCATCCAAAGAGGGCTGCAATAAATGACCAAAAAATTCTCTTTAACTGTTACTCTTACAATTGCCATTGTGCTTGAAATGAAGCACTTCGGTACTCAAGACACACACACACAGACATTCCAAATAAAAATCCCAGAACAAAGCTAGAAAAGCATTTAATTCTCATCTGTAAATAGCCCAGTTAGCTCTGAAAAGCAGTAGAACACATTTGTTTTTACACAGGAAGAAGGAGCTCGTTACGCGTTGGTCCCCACCCCTCTTTCTAGACCCATGTGGAAATACATGTGTTAAATAACCCACCACTTCAGCAATGTGCTCTATTTATATTTTATATAAAATAATAATCTGGGCCGTGGTGCTTTGAGTGCTTCACAGAAGCACAAGAAGTCATTAACCTAATCCGCAGCATAACATGATGTAAATCATATAAGATGTCATGCGTTTTTAGGGGAAGTATTATTTTGAGTGAATACAGACACAGCTATTTGGCATGATCTCTTGAAGGGGATGGGAGTGTTGTGACCCAGAAAATGTGCTGCATTTATTGCTTTGACTCAGGATGTTATGAAGCTTCACATAAAAATGGAAGTTTCAAAACAACAATTTAAAAAAAAAAAAAAAAAGTTAAATACCAGGAATGTCTTTGTCTAGCTCTAGATTTGGGCTGTGCTGGAGTGAGCATTCCAGCTTCTTGTATTCATGTCTTTAACAAGAGTCACTTCAAAGTAAACTTACAGAAACCAGAAAATTCTTTATGGATGACAAAAGTAAATTAATGGTACTCCTTCTAGTGCTCGAAAAATTATATTTTTTTCTTAAGAATGAGAAAAGGAAAATCTGAGTAATTACTTAAAGGACACTGTATGTGACTCATTTTTTGTCATCACAGCTGTCTACACAAGGTCTTAAAAATCTACCTACTCTTGAATGTGCTTGGGTAATAAAGATACAGCCCATATAAAGCCCAGATCCAGAGCCTGCTGAAATCATAGCGAGGCTTTGTAAATATTCCAGAGCTCTTGGATGCAAGCTCTGCAAATCAGGATGTAGTAGGATCTTTCATATGAGTAAATCACATAATATTTTTCATAGAAAGTGAAGTATGTGCAAAGGGAAGATGCTGCATGCTTGGATTATGATTTCAAAGCAGTGGAGCAGTCATCAACAAGTCCCTGGCTGTGTCCCATATGGAAGCAGGATACTTGCAACCTCAAAGTGGTAAATTCCACTCTTTAAACTTCCTTGAGAAAGAGTTACAAATCACTGCTTTTGAGCTTGTCTGGGAGTAACTTTAGAAGATCTTTATCTTCATTGGGGAAAAGTTCTGGTAGACTTCCATGAGTTTTATCACAGAATCTCAGAATGGTTTGGATAGGAAAGGACTTGAAGCTCATCTCATCCCACCCCTGCCATGGTGCCAGGTCATCTTCCACTATTCCAGGGTGCTCCAAGCCCCATCCAGCCTGGCCTTGGACACTTCCAGGGATCCAGGGGCAGCCACAGCTTCTCTGGCACCCTGTGCCAGGGCCTCACCATCCTCATATGGCTGCACTTGCCCCTTCTCTGTATTCCATGGCAGGAAATCAGTATTTTATAGTGAAAGCATGAAGAAAACAGGCTCCTTGCTCCACAGTGATGGAAACCAAGTTCCCCAAAACTCTCCTCAAGCCCTCAGTAAGAGTCACACATCTGAACTTGCAAATGCCATGTAGAGCTATACAACAACTCTCCTGAGTTGCTTCCACTCTCCCTAAGATTTTTTTGGTTTTTTGCTTGGAGGTAGTTGTTAAAATCCTGACGCTGCTGGCCTTGTGGCAGCACCAGCAAAGTTTCTGCCCCGTTATTCTCACCCAAACTCAGGCAGGAGTGGCAGAGCTGTAGTTCCTGCATCAGCTTGCAGCCCACTTGTGCAGGCTTAAGTGGTTGATGTAGTTAGGGCTCTTACCCTAATGCGCCAGCACTCAGCTAAATGGAACCTATGATCTCCTCTGAGGTTCATCCATCATTATTCAGAACCTCTGCTTTGTGCCGTCATGCGGGCAAATGCTTTCATGTATTTATTCATCTCATTGTAAGAATTTCTGCAAGCATATGCAGACCACTAAGGCCAGCAGTGATTAAAGCCATGCAGCCTTGAGCAGATGTAGACACTTTAGTTCACCCTATTCATTCTGCTGAAGGAGTATAAATCAAGTATTTTCGGCACCAGGAGGAGAGCTCATCTGTTGCTGAAGATCGCTGCTCTCCCCAAATATCTTTGTTAATCGTTGTCTTGTTATAGTGCTTGCCCGTTCCATGATTCCTTTTGTACAGAATGGAGCAGTGAAATGGATGCTGGACTTTTCTCACAGTCCCTGTGTCTGGGTGGCTACAGCAAAATCCTGCTTTTCAGGAGGTAATGAGAAGGAGCTGTGAATCCTGGAAAAGGGAAGAAATTTTATCATTTTGATAATCTGTTACCTTTCCAAAACCAGAGCTGTGGAGGGGAGAATATGAGGACGAAACAGCATCCGTGGAGAGAGAGGATTCAGCCAAAATAATTTTAATTTTAATAGGTGATAAAAATCCAGGCTGAGACTGGCCTGTGACATACAGAGCTGCTATTTGCAGCAGCGCACTTTTAACCGCGGCCGTAAAACATGTTTTTCGTCTAAGGAGCATTTCTCTACTTGGTTAATTTTTGTGAGCCTTTCATTTATACAGTAGGTCATCCTCCCAGACAAGCTTTCTGCTGGCCCTGGAGCTCCAAAGGAGCATTTGATTCTCTGCTTGGACCCTGTCCTCTACCTCTGTTCCTTGCCAGCCCAATTAGCCTTGCACTGCATGGCTGTCAGTAGCCTAACTACCTCGGAGCCATCAGATTAAAGTTTCCCTTTCCCAACTACTCTATTCATCAGGAATCCAGCACAGCCAAGGTTTGTATAACCTGCTATGCTGAGCCCTCCCACTCAATTGATTTCTGATCCCTAATGAACCATAGGCTGATGGACAATTACTCATCTTGCTGAGACATGTGGGGACTGTCAAAGGCAGGGTACTCGGCAGCTTGTGAAACTCTGTGCTTTCTTATTTAACATTAGCTGTAATTTCTGACACAGGAAGGATTATAACAGGATCTGTTAAACATCAACCAGACTATCTCGCTAATGGCTGAAATTGTTTTTTAAAAACTCTCAGGCCCTTTATTATTTACTTGCAGATAAACATGTAACAATGAATTTTAACAATCTGGTACATTTAGAAGGAAAAAGTTACAAGCCCCCGAAATACCCCACGGTGGAATATGACATTAATAGCTCAAAGCAGCTCAGCAGTGCTAATGTGGACTGTTCTGTGTTGGGCTGTAAGTCAGATGGATACAATTAAAATGAGAGTATGATTATTGCTGTTACTGTACTGTGTTATGACTGCTCTGAAGTGTTTCAGCAGCCTCAGCCAGTGCTTTTAAGCAGGGCTTTGCCACACCGAGTGCGTTAAATCTTAGCCCTGATGTGTTGATGAGGATAACGATTGGAATGTTAGAAAAATCATCTATTGCTAGACTTAAGCACTTTAATAATTAAATTTGTTATCCCCGGGGTCATCAAACTCCTTGGGGAAATAAATTATTAAAATCTCCCGGTTTGTAAAGGGTAAGGTATGTGAGCCGTGCTGCTTTTGAAAGAAATGGCTTCAAAAATGTCTGTCTGACTTTTGGCTCACTTGGCTTGTTCATCCTTTACAACCAGTGACATCATTAGAAAATGCACCACTCATACCAGTGATTTCACTTCCAGTTTAAGGAAATGGCCTGCAAGGAAATGAACAAATATATAACTTCAGAAGCAGTTGTGTTATAAACTGATTAAAATAACAAAAAAGACCCAGGACAGTAGTTTAGCAGCACACTTCTAAGTTCACCATGTAAATAGAAATATTTGCCCTCTTTATCTTCTGTGAAGATCACATGAGCTGATATACAAGCAATTTAAGGTGATATGATCACTCATTTGTGTAAATAGTAAAGACAAATGGAAGAGTGATTTTTATTTCATTTTCCAGTTTCTTTCCCATTTTATCTTCCAACCATCTATCTGTAGAGTCTGAAATGGTTTGCCTTACAACCTCACTGTCCTCCTTGAAATCCATTATGCCCTTTTTATCATTCTCCTTCAAGAGCATCCCTGCAGACCTGGAACAGTTCAATCCTTAAAACTGGGTGCTCTGTTGTTATACAGAGGGCACGGTCTTAAAGACTCTGAATGTGTCTTCATTCATGCTCTTAAAAAGCCATTATGGCTATTGTTATTTTTAATTATTTATAGGGGTCCCTATAGATGGATACTGTAACATGTAAATAGATAAGTTGATGACCCTTCCCCAGCAATTCTGGTTTTAAACTAAAATATGAGATAATGAGAAAAGAGCAGCTTATGGAAGCAAATACGAAGAGAAGTAGGGAGCAGCAAAACTAATATATTCTTTGGGTTATTATTGAACGTGTCTTGGAAATATGGAATCCCAGAATAGTCTGGGTGGGAAGGAACCTTAAAGTCCATCTTTTTCTACCCCCCTGCCATGGGCAGGGACATCTTCCACTATCCCAGGATGCTCCAAGCCCTGTCCAACCTGGCCTTGGGCACTTCCAGGGATCCAGGAGCACCCACAGCTCCTCTGGGCACCCTGTGCCAGGGCCTCCCCACCCTCACAGCCAAGATTTTTTTCTAATCTCTAATCTAACCCTGCCCTCTGTCAATTCAAAGAGTTTGCCACTTGTCCTGTCACTAGACAAAAATACTTGGAACATTTCACAAATTTGTGAATATACATGAAAAAAGTTCTTGAGTTATTTCAACCAACTGTTCTTATCCATTTCCTCAGTTTATTAAAATCCATTTTAAGACTAAGAGAGCCAAACCTACTCCCTGTTGTTCCAGCCTTTTACCCTCTAGTACACAGCCTTGTGTCTATTTTAAATCTGATTTCTCAGTGGCAAATTATTCTTATTCTATTTGTTTTAGTGTTGACATCATCCTTCAGAGGATGATCCCTATCTTTAGTGCAGTATCCTCAGCATGGCTGGATCCTAGACTCCAGCATCTTTCTTTTGGAGTACAAAGGCAAAAATCTTCCCTTCTGTCATTGTCTTCTAGCCCACATCTGAGGAGTAGCACCCACTCTTCAAATTGAATTGATGCTTTTACAGGTGTCAGAGTGGCTTTTCCTGAAGGAAAACACTTTACAACTTGATTTTGTCTCATAGTCAGAAGAAACATTCCCCTCGTCCCTCACCACCCCTCCACCATTCCTCACCGCCCTCTCAGACCATGCATGTGAGTGGGCTGGCACAGCCCCAGATGTGGCCACATCTGGGCAAGAAGGCAGCTGTGCTTAGGCTAAAACCAAAATTGTATAAGGAGTGGGCAAACTGGATTGCCCAAAAGAAAGGCATGAGAAAACTGTGTCCAAAATGCAAATGAATTTTTTTATTCATGTGGAAATTTTCATTAACATTTATGAAAGATTTTGAAAGGAGATGTGTTTGGCTGCTTCTTTTCCCATACTGATCTTGCCATTAAAAAAAAAAAAAAAATCTGCCTCTTGTTTGGGCTCTGAAATTGAAGGGTTTCAATGGCAGGGCAGAAAGCAAGAGAAATGTTGCTTCCAGAAAATAGAAATTTCTGCTTAGTGTTGTTGAGTTGAGGCCTCAAAAGTTTAAAAATTGAATTTAAAAACAGACTGCTGTTTGTATGAGCTTTTTGATTTGTCACCGATTTGTCTCTTTTAAACACTCTGTTTTATTTTATTGGGACTGGAGGGTAAATGGCAATTGCAATTCTGGTGTACTCCCTAACATTCCCAGAAAATCATGTTGGATGATGAGGAATAACTGGCAGGTGTCCTGGATGATGTGGTGTCTGCCCTTTGTGGATGACAGCTTCCATCCCGGAATCTCTGCCTGCATGGGGGATAAAGATGTGGTCAGCACTCACCCTCAGACTGGGATCAAGCTGTGCTGCTTCAACTCCTCACTTCTTCTTGGTTGGAATCCTTCTGATTCAGCCAACCCTGAAAACCAAATGGGTTTAGCAACTCTGGTGTCACAGGTAGAATGTGCTTGTTTGTAATTTTAGGAGTATTTTAAATATTTTTATTCTGGCCAAACAAGTGATAGCAGAAGGCCTGCTTGTTTTCACCTGGCTGGAAGGAATTCTAAGTCAAGCCCAGGACACTCCTGGTGATCAGCACCACACTCAAAGCAAATGTTTTGGTGCCAAAATCGTTCTTGTAAAGGTAAAGCTGCTCTGTGTCCTCAAGCCTTGCTCTTACCATCAAAAACCTTGCCCTAAAGCCCAGAGCAGCCCCACAGCCTGAATTTAGGGAGGTATCAGAGAGAAAACACCTTTCCAGGCTGTGAGCATTTCTCAGAGCAGCGAGGCCAGTTCCAATGCTCTCAAGCTCCTTGAGTTTCCCAAACCAGCTCTCCAGCTTATTTTTTTCCCCCAAGATCTCAGCCTGTGGGATCATGGTGTTGATGTTCTCCTGTGCCCTGGTGCTGTGGGACAGCCTGTCCCAGAACCAGGCTGTGGTGGGTGGAAATGGGGACACTTCTGTCACTTGGACCTTGTGCTAAATTGCAGAGATGGCGGCATCACCAATGGCTGGGATCCCTTCGGATTGTGCCAGGATGTGCTGGGACAGCCTGGAATGCTCTGTGGAAATCTGTCCCTGCCCCTCAGGAACGTTTTGTTGCTGGCAGCAAGATTTTGGCTCTTCCTTGGCACCAGGCTGGGGGTGGAAAGTGTGAGAAGGGAACTTGGCATCAGAGTTACCTGGCTGTGCTTTTGGGGGGTCCCTGGTGGTGGGGAACTCCTGGAATTCTGCCCTGGAATTGGGAATTGGCTTGGCTGGTGGTGATGGGTTTGGGGGTGAAGTGTAAATCTCCTCTTCACCTGTAGAGTGTGGCTTCCTATGCAGTCTCCAGTTTAAAAAGGGGATTTCCCCCAGTGAAATCAGGCTCATAGATTAGCTCACAATACCAAAGAGACCTGCAGACAAGCATTCTTTTAAAGTCATGTAATAAGAACCTTTCATTTTTTTTTTTATTTCGTCCCTTTTCAATTCACTCTCAGGTCAGGTTGTGCTGTGTGTGCTGAAAATAAAATCCATGCCTAATACCTGAACTTGCAAACCAAAGGTAATCATTTCAAAGTTATTCAATTGAGAATAACTTTTTCATATAGCAGATATACTGAGAAGTGAGGGAATCTAATGTTTCACTATCATTAAAAATTACTATAATTACAAGTGCATTCTGGAGCGATTTTATAGGATTCACTACTTTTTTTCTCCCATAAAAACAAGGAATGAAAGTTTCCTTGAAAACTGACTTTCCAACCATCCTGGTGGGAGTTACTCCCCATGGTAAGCAGTGGGTGGAGAGCTGAGTTAAAGGTCCCAGTCAGGGAGAACTGGAGTGAGCCTGTCCTGAATTGTGAGTTTTGGAGGCACTGGATGGGAAAGTTGCAGGATCCGTAAAAGGCCAATAATGGAGCTTTTCTGTCAGTGAGGGTTTAGTGATACCTGCATGCACCTGGTGGAGATGGAAACCCTGGAACATCTGAAGGGAAAAGGGAGCCTTTTCCTGGTTATTTACTAATTCAACAGTCAAGAGTTCCACTGCACATTTCTAGATCAGCATAATTTTCCTCCTTCTCCCATCTGACGCAGTCTCAACACTCACTCTCTCTCAGCTGTGTCTCCTTTCCTCTCTCATTCCTCCACCATCTGCTCCACATGCTTTCCCATAAATTCCTGACTTGGACTTGGCTCTGAGCTTATCTGTCTCGGGGTTACTCGCTGGAGCCATCAGAGAGGCAGCCCAGAACTTTCTGTGTGAAAAGAATAGCCATGGCAAAACCTCCAGAGGAGTTTGGGAGGTCTCTCTCAGGGTCAGAACTTAATTTCTTGTTTATTTTGAGGGTTTTTTGTGGTATGGGAGGACAAGAGAGGTGTCAGGAGTTAACAGAAGTTTACATGATTAATGTTCTCGTGTTTTGAATGTTATTCCCAGAGTGGATTCAGATGGAGGAAATTAAAAATAACAATAAAAATATTACCCAGTTCTCATTCCTATTGCAGATAAAAATTATCTTTTCTTTCTCTCTTTTTTTTCCCCAGCCACTTCTTTCTTTTCAGGAAAAATTCTGTTTCCTACAAAGAAACTACCACTACCCCATGCCCCCCAAAACCCCAAACAAAACTCAAAAAAAAATATTTTTTTTTACTTAGAATTCTTTGTTTTCTGAACTTGGCTATCTCTGTTTTGAAACACAGAACTATCGAAATAGAGGAGAAATAAGGAAATGCATTTCAAGCAAATATAAAGTTTAATTAATTTCTGTAACTCAGTTGGCAAAGAGGACCCACATGGTGGTACTGTTAGGAATGGAGGTAATTTAAAGTACATTGTGCATCCTTGCTTTGAAAAATTTTGAAATCCAGGGAAGTACAATTCCCAACCTGTCCTGAGATCCAGGGAAGGGCATTTCCCAACCTCTTCAGGCTCTGCCTTCAGTTGTGGTTGCTCTAGGGATTGATGATATTTGTCATGTGGCAAACATCTGACTCCTTGAGTGCTGGAGTGGTTGGATTCTGCTCTGAATCAGAGCATGTTACAGGGAAAACCACCATTATCTACAAGTGGCTCTTTGCTCCCAGTACTGCTGGAAATTAGGAGAAACATGGCTGATTTTAAAACCAATCACAGAGTCTTAGAGTGGTTTAGGTGCCTTCAAGACTCATCCCAATACCTCCCACGAGACCAGGCAGCTCCAAGCCCCATCCAACCTGACCACGATATCAAATCCAGTTTCTTGTACCTCACTCAGTGTTTCTCTTTAGAAATGATGCACTGATTTGTCTTTGCAGAAGTGTTAAAGCAGTAAAGGTAAAATTTAGTACAATTAAGGGAGGAGCAAATTGCACAGCTCTGCAGCTTTGACATCCCCAGTGTCCCTCACTGCAGTGGGTACTCCAGGCATCCTGGTCCTTCTGTTGGAGCAATCCCAGTTGGAGCCCATCCTCATTGCCCAGGGGTCTGGCTGAGCTCCTGCTGCAGCTCTGCCATCACATGATCATCCTGCTGCATTTTAATCCTGGATTTGTCAGTGTTCAGGTGTCAGTGTAGGGTTCTAAAAGGGAGTTTCTTAACCTGCTCTCGTGTGTGGGTTCGCCGTGGGGCAGTGGGAATCCCAGGGGGGGTCAGGCTGGAAGGGACCCCAATGAATCGTCTGGTCCCACCTCCCTGCTCCAGCAGGACCATCCTGGATCAATGGCACAGGATGGTGCCCAGATGGTTCTGGAATGTCCCCAGTGAGGGAGGCCCCACAGCCCCTCTGGACAATCTGTTCAGGACTCAGTCACTGCACAGGGAAGCTCTTCCTCCTGTCCAGGTGGAACTTCTGGAGTCAGTTCCTGGTTCAGGAACCTCTTGAGCTCTGCTCCCTCCCTGCAGACAGGGACAGACAGGGCTGAGGTCCCCTCTCAGCTGTGTCCCCTCTCCAGACTGAGCAGCCCCAGCTCCCTCAACCTTTCCTCCTGTGCTGGAGTTTAAATGCTCTTGCTGAGGGAAACCAAGCTAATAAACAAAGAGTTATATCAACATTGTTTAACTTTTAAAATAATAATAGACTTGTTGATTTCTGAGATGGAAAAATCATTAGGCGTGTGTACCTAAGATAAGTCAACTGAAGGAATAATCAAACTCTTCCCAAATAATCTTTGTATCAAAAGGCTTCACCCTGTCCTTATTTCAACTCCACAAACAATAGATGTGCATCACAGCATGTCCAGAAGGTCATGAAACAGGCATGTTTTGCCTAGATAAAATGAGCTATCAGATATTGGGAAAAAAAAAATATTCTGGAATTGATCTTTTGTGGCTTCTGTGAGCAAGAAGCAAGGTTATATTAATTTTAGAACCATCTGAGCTTTGGGCACTGACTTTCATTGGCTGAGATGTTAATATTTTATGTGAGCCTAAAGCATGCCCAATTAAAGCGAGATCAGAAATGTCCACAAGTATATTCAAAGAAAAGCATTAGACTCTTAGACAGCGCCATAAATCCACCAGCCAAAAAAGCTACAGAGGGAGAACGTTAAGGGCCTGGCAAATAAAGAAGTAAATAAAAGCCTGGAATGTCATTCCTGCAGCTCAGGCAAGTCCCATGGTGAGAGAACAAGCCTCACCAGAAATCCTTTAGAATAATTGCCACACTGAGTGCAGCCAGGCAGGAGCTGGGTTAGGGGTGGGTGGCACAGGAGAAGGTGCAGCCATGAGATGGATCTGGAATTGTGGCTGTCAGGTGGTGAGGCTGGTCCTCAGCAGGGAATCTGGGAATATCCCAGTTTGGAAGGGACCCACAGGGATCATCCAAGTCCAGCTCCTGGCCCTGCACCCCAACAACTCCACTCTGTGCATCCCTGAAAGCGTTGTCCAAACTCTCCTGGAGCTCTGCACTTCTCAGAACCTGCTCAGCCCCTGCCTCAGAGCTGAAGGGAATCCTAACTATGGAAATTACAGGATGCTGGGCATCTTATCAGCTCTCCAAAACTAAGGTTTTTGCTATTTCTAATCCCCCCACTCCGCATTTCTGCAAGCTCCTCTTTGATTTCTTGAGATATACAAGAGTTAATCTGGGTGTGCTGCAAACTCACCAGCTGTGTTCATCTCTAAAGGGTTTTTGTGGGCCCCTGCACCACTGCTGAGCCTTTAAAGCAGCAGTTTGAAAGGCTCTGGAAAAGTTTGAGTTGGGTGGAAAAGGCTGTTAAACCTACGGCCAGTTCTTGTAATTCCTGTTCATAAATTCCCTTACTGTCCCTGCTGCCCAACATCTTTCACCCAACCTTTCACCTCCATCCCTGCCTGCAGGGTTCACCTGGATCCATTTACCTGTGATGCCACTCCATACTCAGCTTTCATCACCTGATTTTGGGTCCCAGACACCAAATTTCCCCTAAATTTTCACCTAAATTTTCTCTGTTTTGCTGCTGAGCTAATTCAGGCCTGGCATTGCCCTGGTTGTGCAGATCTTCCCTGGAAAACAGGGAAGCAAGACACAGATTTTACAAGTATTAAATATATTTTATCTAAAAAGTCTGCTGTCATGGTCTGCATGTGTCTGTGCATCTATGGCTCTGTTTAAAAAATTGGAAACGGTGTCTGGACTTTCTACAGAAAAGATCTTTTTTATCTGTTAAGCTAAATATATATATATATATATATATGCATTGTTTATGGTCCCCTCATGCAATTTTGTGAGCAACACAGATATTTACCAGGTTCCTGTCTGCATTCTGGTGGGCAGAATTGGATAATTGTGTGATAAAGCAGGCTCTGGGCCCGGGGGCTGATCTGGATTTCAGGTGTCTGTTCTCCCATGCCAAGGCAGAGCATCAGCTCTGCTCCCTCATCCCCCTGAGCCTTGCTCCAGACACCACTGCTGCTCTTCAACTGCTTCACTGGAGACCAAACTCCTAAATAATCGTGGTTTTATGGAAAATCTGGAGTCTTGAGTGTGGAATAAATCCACAGGGGTCTCAGTTTTCAGTGCTTGGTGATTTGGGTGCATAAAAAAATTGTCATTTGGAGGGGTTTTTTGTTAGTAGGTGGGTCTTGTTTGCTTTTTTCCTTGATGTTTTGTTTTGTTGGGGGTTTTTTGTTTGTTTGTTTTTGGTTTTGGTTTTTTTTGATATTTTTTGTTTGTCAACATCCACTCCTGGGATGAAAACCCTTGTCTACACAAGTGTCAACACAGAGCAAACTCCTGTGCATTAATCAGGGTGGCTGAACCACTTTAGATAAAACAAAACCCAGAACTGTTCTTTCTTTTTTTCCTTTCTTTTCTTTTTTTTTTTTTTTTTCTGCATTCCTCAAACCACACATAAACTTTTCTGAGGTTTCTGAAAGTTTTGAAAACTTTCTGTGTTTGTTTTACACAGTTTTACATGCTTTTATGCTTTCTGGTCATTCTCTGGGTTTGTAAGGAGGAAAAAAAAAATAGTGTATAAAGAAATGCCTGGTATTTGTTGGTAACTCTCATGGGAATTTTTCCCTTCAAGTATTCAGCCCTTTTATCCTCCTGTTGTGTATCCATGGTCAGCTCAGCATCATGGGGTTGGTGATTATTGTTAGATGAAGCTTGAATAGTACCTGCACTTGGATATTTATTTGCTCATTATAAAGTTTATATGAATTATTATGGAGTTATGGAATCTCTTAAGCCTCTTGACAGGGAAAGTTAGGCTAGTGTAAAATTATATTTACTTTTGTTGCAGCAAAAAACCCATTGTTTCCTAATTAACAAAGAGCCCTGGGAGCAGATTTGCTGAAATTTTCTTGACACAACCCCTAAATCTGGTCATCTGAGGGTTCTTGCAGTCAAAAACTTGGATGAGCACTTTGGAGAAGTGGAAAAGAAACTTGTGTGAGAGTGTTTTGTCCAGAATGAGAGAATTTTTAGCTGGATGAAAACTATAAGGACCATCGGCACATTTGGTTCTTGATTTTGGTTTCAGCAGACACTAAAAGCAGGAAAAGGTGGGAAAGGTGTCCATCCACCTCTCTGCTCTGCTCTGACATCCACTGAGAGAATGAAAATATTTTGTGTATTTTGTGCAGCCAAACAAACCAACTCAGTCACTAACAACCTGAGTCAACTCTGAGTAATTGATTTAGGGCTGAAAGGCTTGTGTCCTATCACCAATCCCTTCAGCTATGCAGTCCCTAGAGAGGAAAATTATTGTGTTTTTCCATGCCCTGTCTGCTCACATGAGCAGATGAAGCAGGGCAGAGGAATGATGTGACACACACG
The DNA here is from genome assembly GCA_013400435.1 of Pycnonotus jocosus. Taxonomy (NCBI): domain Eukaryota; kingdom Metazoa; phylum Chordata; class Aves; order Passeriformes; family Pycnonotidae; genus Pycnonotus; species Pycnonotus jocosus. The sequence continues at coordinate 221,377 of VWYP01001864.1, read as the reverse complement.
TCTGTTCTCGTGTGTCAAAGCAAAGCTGTGAGGTCCAGCTTTAGTCTGGTTTTATCTCTAACCGTGTCACAAGGGCCTTCAATAAATAAGAAATACAATTTCCAATTGTTTGGAGTACAAAAAAGTCTTGAGTAGGTGCCTTCACTCCTCAGGTATGGGAATTTTCTTTGTGCTTTTGCTCATCTGCAGCATCCTTGAGCCTCCAATAAAGTCCAACCCTGGCATGGATTTCTCTCAACATCCACCCCAGTGGTTTGTGCTTTGCCTGGGTGGTCCAGCACATGGAATTTGCTCTCCTCAAGGACTTCAGGACCCATCAGATGCTGGATCTTTGCATTTCCCAAGCATGGGAGGAACACTGTGGGTCTGTCCTGATGTGTTCATAAGCAAAGGAAAAGATTCAAAGCAAACACATGAAAACACCCATTTCTTGCCTCCTTGCAAATGTCTATCATGATTTAAACCACCACTTCAGCTTCTTTGGTCTCACAGGTTATAATTTCCTGTTATCAGGGTGAGGATGTTTTAAACAGCTTTTTGCAGATGATTAGGTATTTGCTGATCATTCAGGACAATTTACAAAGATAAATATATGTTAAATGGGTTTCTTGTTAAAACCAATGTACAAGTAACCCCTCGAGGCCAGACAGTAATTACTCCTAATAACAAATTAAAGCATTACCTACTTCTTTTCCGTTTTTCATTTTGAAGAGGAAATTACCTTACAGAACTGAATGGATTCAAAACTACAGGTTTTTGTGGGGTTTTTTTGTTTCTTTTTTGTTTTTTTGATAAGGCCACTAAAAATATAAAGGTTAAAAAAATGAAAGGGGTGACACTCCTAGAGAAAAGAATGGTCTTGACCACATCTATTTTTGCAGTGGTTCTGTGTAGATTTTGAAGATGCCATCATGGGCTGGCTCTGGCTGTGCCTCTGTTCACCCTCAAAGCAAAATTGTGGCTCCATCCAGGGCTGGTCTGGGGGTCATTGCTCAGAGAATCCACCACTGCTCTGATCCACCAGCCAGAGCCTTGTGGACTGGGGAAATCTCTTCAAAAGCCCTTTGCTTGTTCAAATCAAAACACAGAATTGGCTGGAAATGGCTCAGCCACTGGGTGATAATTTCCCCAAAATATTTGCTGTGTGGCGCTGTCACATCCTGGTTGTCTTACTTATGGTCTCTCCTTAAATTTACCAAATAGGTCCAGATTGTGAACATCATGAGTATAAAAAGGAATGTTCTGTACTAGTAAGTTATTGCAGAAGAGCTGTAGATTTTAGGGAGCCTCTCTGAGGTTCTCTGTCCATGGTTTAGTTGTTGGCCTGGGAGTTTCTGGGATGCAAGGATGGCAGGTGCTGTGCTCCCCTCCATCAGTCAGCAAACTGTCCCTGGAAAGGGACTTCGCAAATCTTCAGAGTTTGAAAATCAGAGTTTCAAATCTTCTAAATATCTGAGATATAGAGGCTCTCCTGGTTTTCCTATTGTTGTAATTCCTGCTGAAATTCAGGGCAGTGCACAGCTCCTGGTGAATCAGAGCACTGTGTTGGATACACTTCCTCCTGAGTCAAGCTGAGTTTGGCTCATCTCCTTCATTTATGTATAACAACTACTTCAGATGTTTTTGGAGGCTCTATAGAATTTGCTATGAGCAAGACTTTTTTTTTTTTTTTGGTGAGTTTCTGACTTTTCACTTAAAAAGCATTTTCTATCTGGGTCTTGCCATCTGTTTGCAGAGCTGTCTTGCTAGACACACACTTTTAAGCAATTCCCTGTGGCTTCTGAACCCAATTGCATCCTCCCAGCTCTGTCAGAACCTGTCCCAAAGGTTGGGTGAAATTTATGTGTACCTGGAGATCTTGGATAAATAATTCATCCCCGTGTGCTCGCTAAGGTGCTATGTGTGATAAGAGGCTTGGCTTGGAATGCACAAATATCATTAAATTCAGTTTTTCAACAATGAATTTCTTATATAGTCATTTTTCCCCTTCCTTAGCTGGAGTTTTAGCAGGACTAAAGTCTTCCCAAAAGCTTGGACACTTGGTTCTCATGGTCTCCATGTGGATGGAGCACAGAAGGCACCTGGCAATAAAATAGTAATTCCTTGCAAGTTTTATCTGGTGACAGAAGAAGGGTGGCAATACATTTGTTTGCATAGTGCAAGGTGCTTCCTCTTAGAAAAAATACTACATAACGTCTGTCCAGCATTTGCTTTTTAATATTGTATCTCATTTCCAAGTGTGGAACTAAAGCTAATGGTTTAAAAGTTTCCTCCAGAGTAGGACATTCAGGTTTCCATCTCCTCAAGGCTTGATTTCGAACTGCAAGACTCTCAGAACTAATTTGTCCCTCTCTGAAATGTTAGTGTTTTAAAGGATGTTTGAGAAAGCACTTAGAAATATGTCTGTGTATCTGGTCAGTTCTTCCCAGGAAAACTGGGAATTAACCTACATTAATGAATTACACTGTTGTGATCAAAAAGTCCAGATGAATCTGTGTCACACGGAACACAATTAGTTATTTTCTCAGTTTGTCTTCAAATGTACCATTTTGTTTGGGAATATTGCAGATATATGTCACTCATTATTGATAGATTTGTCTGACTTCCTGTCAAATCTATGTACATTGACAAAAATCTATTTTGTTGTTTTTGTCACAGAAATCTATATTGGCATTTTTCCCCATGGAGATTTGGCTAGTCATTGTCAGCATGAGGTGCCAGCTAGAGCTTTTACTGTTTTTATTGTGCCAGCTGCTTTCTTGGCTTCAAATCTTTTGGTTCAGATTGTAAATGGGGGCGAGACATCCGTATCTAGCCAGTGTGCTCGATGGAATATGACAGGGACTTGATTTTTCATTTCTTGCTGCCTTTCTGAGTATTAGCAGAAGATGACAAGGATGGCTTTATCTTCTGACCAGCAGAGGCTGTGGAGGAATGGAGCCTTGCATGTACAAAGGCCATGGGAAATGTTAAAATACATTTATTTATTTTTTTTATTTTTTCGCTATTCATTCCTACTCTGAGTTTCTTGGTTGTTGGAGTCATTTTTGTTATTTTTCTTGTGAGGATCTCTGAAGACATCTTGGAGTTCAGGAAAAAAAAAAATAAATTCCGAGCCTTTTGGCTAATGTTAAGTCAGGATCGCTGCATTCTTTTCATAATTGTTTTGGCCTAAATTGTTATAACTGAGCACACGCCTTCTGAGAAATCAGGTCTTTCTGAGGTGTTTTTAGTTTGTTTAGAGGCATCCAGGATCACCAGCAAGCTTGACAGGGTAGGATTTAGCTAACAAATAGTTCACATTTTAAACCAAATTAGGACTTTTTAAAAAAACACTGGCAACTTCTGCAATTGCAGCACAAATCTAGTGATATTTGCTATTGTCCCTAAAGCCCCAATGACTGCAGTAAGGTTGTTAATCTGAATATGTAGCCCTTTATAAAGTATTTTTCCAGCCTGTGTGTTTCCTAAGAAAAAGCTTAAAATCACGAACCCCTTTAGAGCTGAATGATGAGACCCAACACAACCCTCTCCCCTTGAACCTCTTGGGTTTTAAAGCCAGTCTGGCTCCCTGCGTCCTGCCTGGTGATTTTGAGATGCTGAGAGCTGCTCCCCTGTTTGCAGAGAGCTGTCCCAGCCTCAGGATGGCCCTCCCAGCTGAAGGACAGGGCTTGTGCTGTATCCCAGAGCCTCATGAGGGCAGGATGGCACTGTCAGGGTGCCGAGGGCAAGAGCCCTGTTGTCCCCACGTGTCCCCACTGTGATGTGGCTGGAGGCTGCAGGAAGCCTGATCCCCTCTCCACAAGCCACAGGGTGACTGCAAGATGTGCAAACCCCACCAACTTCAGCTTCCAGGTGTGCCAAGGTCCGTGGAGCCACTTCAGCACAGGCTTGGGGTTGGGCCAGCTGCCTGACAAGCCCCCCAGGGTCCCCAGAGGGCTGAAGCCACTGCTGCCACTGCTCCTCTGCTGCTGGTACCCAAGGTAGCTTGATTAAACTTGGATGTGTAGCCACAAGCTGTAATCATTCCCTCAATGACTGCAAATTTGGCCTTGTTGATCTTTTAAATCCTTGCATTTTCAGCGTGCCAGTTTGCTGTAAATCACAGACATTCTCCATTTTCTTTATTTGAGTCCAGAAAACTGTCTCTGTGCTGAAAACAAGTCTTTGAAAAATGCTCGTGTATCCTGCTGTCCCCTTCTACTTGGGGTGATTGCATAATTAACCTGGCCAAGTATCAACCATACAAGAGTTGAATGCATCCCAAGTTCAATTGGGGAGGTTTTTACCATAAGAATGTGCCTGTCCTGAGACTAAAACACAGGTTAGATTTCCAAGTTTCTGAATATTGCTCAATGAAAGAAGAATATGTTGCCCATGAGAGAGAGAGAGAAAAAAAAAAATAAAATCAAATGGTGGTGTAATCTATAATCAAAAGCCCTAATGGGCACAAAGCATTTTAGAACAAAGGTTTGCTGAATCTGCAAGGATAATAAAAGTGTTAAAGTCTGAGCAGAGAAACGTTCTTATTTACTAACGTGTAAGAAGGTTACTAAAGCACAGATAAAAAGCTCACAGGGCAGACAAAGCTCTCTGAATCCTTTTTCTTTTCCTGCAGTCAGATATGAACATATGATACATGAATATTTATCAGAACAGCAGATAACTAGTAGCTACAGTTGGATTTAAACTCAGCAAACCATGGCTTGCAGTTTGTGCTCACAGGGGCTTCGTGCAAGTGTATTTTATTCCTTTTTCTTTTTTCTTTTTTTTTTTCCTTCTTTTTGCACTGTTTTTGTACTCTGTATATGCAGTCTTGTCTCCCCTAAGCTGTCTTTTGATTCTAACTGAATGAACCTAAAAATACAGCGAGGATCTTCAATACAAAACCTCCAGTGCATATCAACTAAAGGCTGACAAGGTTTTCTACGCTCAGGCTTGACAAGGCTGACTTTCAAGCTGCACGGAGTCAAATCCAGAAATCTCCAGATTTAGACCCAGCTTCCTTGTAACTCTCTTCAGGTTATGTTGAAACATTTATGAACCTCCCAGAGCCTCGTCTTGCCTCAGTTTTGTAACAGTGTCTGCAAGCTGGTGATGCAACCGCGGTTTCACACTGGTGTAGTTGCAACTCGATCGTCTGCTACCCGCAATTTGGAGCAGCAGAAAATTGGAGGTTCTGCAGAGAAAAAGAGGGGGGGGGCTGGTTTATTCCCATCCCTATCCACAGGTAGAGGGATAGATGGTAATTACAGGAAGGCAGCTGTGCGCTCACTCTTTGCTCGAGTGCTTTTGTGTGCGCCATGCAGCATCACGGGCTGGCTCCAAAAAAGATTCCTCCGGAGCAGAGACATGGGAGCACTGAGGCTGTTGGACTCAGAAAACACCTTTGGCAGTGAGAGCAGAGAGCTGGGAACCCTTTTGATTGGGAATGACCATGCACTGACCAAGTTTTGCCAAGCTCAGCCCCATTTGAACCCTAAAAGCTGCAAGGGCAAGGAAGGGAGACTGGGTTTGACTTGATGGTTGTAAAACCATAGAATGGTTTGGGTTGGAAAGAACCTTAAAGTCCATCTTGTTCTACCCTCTGCCATGGGCAGGGACACCTTCCACCATCCCAGGGTGCTCCAAGCCCCGTCCAACCTGGCCTTGGACACTGCCAGGGATCCAGGGGCAGCCACAGCTGCTTTGGGCACCCTGTGCCAGGGCCTCCCCATCCTCACAGCCAGGAATTTTTCCCTGTCTTTAACATAACCCTGCTCTCTGGCAATGTGAAGCCATTCCCCTTTGTCCTGTCACTCCAGCCCCTTTGTCCCTCTCCATCTTTCTTGCTGGCTCCCTTCAGGAGCTGGGAAGGCTTCGAAGGCTTTCCCCAACCTTCCTTACCATAAGGTGTGACCCTCCTTTTCCCTCGTTTTCCACAGGGAGCGTGTTGCAGCGATAACTTTTCCTCGTGTTTGAGGCAGATTTGCAGAACTGTGGCAGAGGGTGCAGGCGAGAGGTCAAAGCCTCAGAGTCGGGGGCTCTGCGTGGGCTTCACCCTGGTGCTGCTTTTATTAAAGATTAGAGAGTGATCCTCAGTGCTAATGTATGAAAGGCTGCTCTGGGCCAAACCAAAATTCCCTCTAGCCCAGTAGCCTGTCTCCAGCAGTGGCCAGCTCAGGAAGCTGTGTAAGAATAGGCCTCTGGTTTGCCTCCCTGGCTTTGGCTAAGTTGTGTTTTAGGGACTTTCTGAGTTTGCGGCTGTTGGACGGTTGGATTCTCAGGCTGATCGTCCCTAAGCTTTTGTAATCCTTTCTGGAGTTCACCAATGCTTTTTTGCCACTTTGTTTCTTAATCTTCGTTTGCTCAAGTGGAACGCAGGTTAATTGTTCTTCTGCAGGCTCCTTGTTTTGCTCAGTCTTTGAGCACAAAAAAAAGGCAGAAATGTGAAACAAAAACTATTCCCCTGTTATGGGAACATCTTTTTCAAGCTAAGCTGGGTTGGCTCTTGCTCTGGAGCCAGACCTGTAATGGCTTCTCTTTCACATAACAATACAAAATACCATTTTTCCTTTCATCTGTTGTTTCTCAGTTACTGCTTTCATCATAATATAGGCCAGGGCCTCCACAAGGGCACTACCAAGGGAATAGAAAGGTCACTAACATGGGATTTATTATTTGATCTGTTCCTTTTATTACAGGGAAAAGTGGAGAAAAACTGCAGTTTTGAACCCAAACCTTTATGAACTGTCTAGTCAGGGAAGCAAGAGCAATTTTGCATTCCTGGTTTGGAAAGTGTTGCTGTGGTTTACATTATGAATGTGATATAAAAAAATTAAGAAAGGATCTGTTTTCTGCTTTGGTTTCAGACACAGCTGAAATCTCTCAAGGGTCCAAGGTACAAATCCACCGAGGGTTTTAAAGCAAGTTAAAGTAATTTTGGCTTGGGTGGGATATAGGTCATGTGCAACAACACATAAGAAAGCAAAGCATGGGGCAATATTTGCCCTGAGCTAGAGGAGCCATAAAACAGAGGTTCAGACAGGACAAAGAGAGGAGGAAAAGGTATAAGAAAGGGGAAATTACAGAGCACAGGAGAGGATTTACTCAGGGGTTAACTCAGGAGGGATGCATGCATGGGAATTTTTTCAAGGAAGGTGACAGGCAGACTTGAAGAGCTCAGAAATGTGAGAGGGGAGGGAGATGCACTGCATAATGTAAGAAAAATTGGCCGAGGTGTGGAGGGGAGAGGTTTTTATTCACAGTCTTCAAGTAAGATAAGGGTCATCTGATTCATCATGACCTGACTAGAACCAACTAGGAGAGCTGGACTGGCTCCATGTGAGTCATTTTCCTGCATCCTGAGCCATTATTATTCTTCTTGAACCAAGAAACTACACTGCGCTCACATGATAAGATTTTGGGGAAAAAGAAACATGACAAGCAAGGATATTTGGAGCTGGAGGATTTGGTTTGCTTACACTCAGCTGTCTCCTTGCCCAGGGCTGTGAAATGGGATCAGCCAACACTCAGGAACCTCCACCCCCTGATCCTGGCATCAGGAATGGGGCAGGAGCTGCACCTTGGGGCAGGTGGGGTCAGAGCATGTAAATGCTGCTGAACTTTGTTGTCCTGGGAGCCCCTCCACAAACCTGAATGCCAAGCTGAGCTCAAGGAAGCACCCAAACATGCAGATGTTTTCCGTGACGATTTGAGAGCTGTGAGCTCCACAGAGGCACAGAACTCGACTGGAAAAACTTCCCTGTGACTCAGCACTTCACTTGCACATGTGGACACAGAAGCATCTGAAAGTCAAAACCCATGGCAAAAGACCCAAACCAGGGTTTTTCAGAGCTCAGAGAGCAAAAATATAATTTCCGATTCTGGTTCAAGCCTTTGGTTACTTGGTTTAACAAAGCTGGGTCACAAATCTGTGCAGTCATCTGCATTTCTGTGGGAGCCATTTTTTGATTGTTAAAAGAAGGCTTATTTTAAAATAATCTTTAAGCATGGTGGGTCCTGTTCACTGCAAAAAAATATGCAATCTTTGAACATATATAAGGTGGAAAACCCAGTAACTTCAGTGTTTTGTGGTTTTTCATAGGCAAGGGGTAGTGGAAAGGGAGCAAGGAAGGTCAGCAGATAATTCAGGAGGGAAGAACAATCTGTCTGGAGACTGACAGTCCCCAAATTAATTGGTGAGGTCACACAGGTTGGGTATATCACAGTGCTCACCTCTGCAAGTAGAAAACCCCCAGAAGCTGAGTTTGACTGCCTGAAGCTTTGCCCACAGGACTGGATTGCTTGAAGGGTGGTTCTGGGGTGTATCTGGGATATGGGGGATATCTGGGAATGCTTCCTGGGTCCTTTGTGCAGCTCCTGTGTAACAAAGAGGTTGATGGGCTGAAGTCACCTCCAGGGAGCCTGGGGACCATCAGGGTCTCTGTTCTTGTCTTTTTCTTGGCTGCTGTGTTAGACTGGAGGCTCTCTGGGGGTTATGGGAAGTGGGAAGGTAAAGAGTTAAGATTTCTTCCCCTTATCTGGCTGTGTTTCCCCTGGATCCAGCAGCCAGTGGGTTTTATCAGTTCTGCTGTGACTCAACTCCTTCCTCCCCCTACTTATCCCACCTGATGGTCCTGATTTCATGATCCCCTGTGTGCAAGAGAGGAACAGGCACAAAGCACCCAGAGCCTGTGCAGGCACAGATGCAGCACCAGGCCAGGGTGACTCAGAGCCCCAGCTGAGGTACACAAACCTGAAATGCCCCCAGTGCTGGGTGGGAGTCCTTAGGACCAGACATGGGGGGCTGAGATCCTTCCTACTCCTCCTCTGCACAGCCAGCATAGGTTCAGTGCCTTTCTTTCGTATAAAAATAGCTTTATACCAGTTTCTGTGGTCAAATTTTTTCCCTTCTCTGACTCATGTGTTGCATGTTTTTGTCAGTCACTGTCACCCATGGAAAAGTCTGAACTCTCTCTGTTAAGGCAGGGATATTTTATCCATGTTACCTATTTCCAGAAAAAAAACCAAATTCAGCTGCTGAGTCCATGCTGGCTCAAATTCCAGGCTGTGGGACCACAGCTGCCCAGGGCAGTGGTGGACTCCCTATCCCTGGAGAGATTAAAAAGCCATGTGGATGTGGCACTTGGGGACATGGGGCAGTGGTGGCATTTTCAATGCTGGGAATGGTTGGCGTTGATGATCTCAGAGAGTTTTTCCAGCCTAAACAACTCCATGATTTCTCTGAGCCTCCACATCTGGAATGTGCTGTGCACAGCTCAATTCCCAAAATACAGCCACACCTGGATCCTCAGGGATTTGTGCACTCACCTTTCTACCACCACATCCTACAAACCTGTTTTACCACCAAAAAGAAGCTGCACCACCCATCTCTTTTAAGCTTTTAGCTGCCCAGGGCCTCGTTAGTGTTCTGTACTTTGAGAGTGCCTCAGCTGTTTCTGCCTGGCTCTAGCAAAACTTCCTGAACTCTTTCAGAAAGCACATCTGCCCTTCAGCCCACCTTCACTGCAGCTCTTCCACACCCATGGGATGAGATAGGCCAAAGCACAAGCCAAGGTGGTTATCACTAATATTTCTGTACAAACAAATTTTCAGTTTTTCACTTAGGGATCAGAGAAATGGGAATATTCGGAGGGGGAAATAATGGGGAAAATGAGTCAAGATCCATAGTTTGAGTCTACACAATTCCCAGCAAGCTTTAGGTTAAAGTATCTAAGGTTAAAAAAATCCTGGATGCATCAACACAGGGAACTGTTTGAAGGATTTAACCTCACAACATTAAATCCATGTGCCAAAAAAAAGGAAAGAATTCTGTGTTCCAAGAGTATAAATTCTATATCCCAAAGGGAATCTTGCAAAGGGAGATTCCTGGATAGGTGGCTCTCTCTGACACTGGTGCATTTTGCTGCAAGTTGAAAATTCAAATATTCAGTTGATATAACAGTTCAAAATGCACAATTGACTTTAAAAGGGTGGAGAAATGGTTTAGTTTGCAAATGAATTATGGGCATGTAATGGCACATCTGTTCAAACATGCTTTCTTGGTTCAGTCCTTTCCAAGTCCTATTTCCCCTGTGGTAATTCACTTTGGGTGAGATCCTGCCATTTTTATTCATATTGTACAGTAGCTTGTTTTATGCATAACTTTGCTGGTGTAATGATGACAGAATGAAGCTGAAATTTACTCGAGGAAGGACAAAAAGAAGGGCACTTCCAAGACTTGTCAAGGATTAAACCCAAAGTTTCAGGTCACTACTCCCCACATGAAACTGCCTATTTATAAATTCAGAATAGCTGACCAGCAACATTTGGGTTTTAATTTATTTTCATATAGCACTTGCCTTTGGGGAGAGATGGGTTTTTTAAGTTGAGTGCTCAGCCCCAGAAACGAAAGCTTTGTCTCAGTTTAAAAGTGACTTGTGAGGAACTGAGGATCCAGAACTTGATTTTGATCTAAAACGTAGCAGACAGTGCAAATCCCCACAATATGTCTCGTCAAACCAACTTCTGTGAGAATAAAAGTCACAGCTGATGGAAGGTCATGTGTGCAGTGTATCTGAGATGAGGATCTCACTCTTACAATTCAAATAATTGCCAAGGGGACAAATTAATATTTTTTTTTTTAAGACCAATAACGGGAGGATTTGTTTGTGCTTTGGATGTTGAAGCATTACCTGATGACATTGTAAATTCAAGATCAGCTAAAATACTTGAGTTGTTATGGCCTTTAACTTGCCTTCATTATTGCTTCCCTGATCTATAGATTCATTTTATGCAGACCATATGCAGTTAAAAATAACTGGAGTTGCTGTATTTTATATATGCCTTTGTAAGCATTTCCAACTGCAGAAGGATTTTTTTTTTTTATAAATACAGAAAACCCCAACAAGTTTAATGTTTTCATTTCACCTCTTCCCTTTTTATTTTTTATAGAAATGCTACAAAGGGGAACTTTTGATAAGTATTACCAGCAAAGCCCAGTGTTGCAACAGCGTTAAGTGCAGCAGAGTTTCTATTTAAGGTTACCTGGCACAGTCAGCTCAGCCAGATGTACTTCTGCTATTGGATAATCTCATTTGCTGACAATGTGCACTGCTTTAAAAAAAATCTTAAAAAAAAAAAAAGAAAAAGAAGGAAGTGCCTAGGTGACTTATATCCAAATCACACATATTCTTTTAGTTAAAGTGAAATGTGAGCCTGAATTTAGCCTTTAATTACATTTCCTTCCCTACCTCCAATAAACAAATTTTTATAACCTCTCCAATGAAGAAAGTCATATTTTGTGAATTACTTGCTTGGAAGCTTACCAGGAGCAAAAGTTATTTAGGAAATTTTCTATTATTTGCATCGCTCACAGATTATTCTCTGGGTTCTCAAGTATTCCATAAGATTAATTATCCTTTTCAAAGAGTTCTGTGTGTAAGTTTATTTTTGTTTTAGAGCTTTTATCTGAGTTGCTATCTGGCAAATGGAGATTGTGCTTGTAAAGAAGAAAGCATAGCATGAAAATAGGATCCATCACACCGTGTTTGGGGGATATATAATAGAGCTCTTACAACATGCTAGGGACTTAAATCGTCTCAAAATCTTATTTTTATAAGAATCTGTGCCGTGCTAGCTGGAAGATAAATCAACAACGGGAAGGGAAGAGTTCTCTGTGCATTTGAAGACATAAAATAGTATTGCTTAAGTGAAGCATTAAAAATAAGCATTACTTAAATTATCGTCCCTAATAAGATATGTCTGTCATTTTTTTCATTTAGCACTGGCTCTGAGGAGGCTGCATTGTTCTGTCGGGATTAAAAGATGAAAAACCCGTCCACATTTGAGCATGTGCTTAAACAAGCAAGACTAAGTATTAAATCTGAGTCCTCTGTACCTCGAGAAGCATTTTTACAACTGGAAAGTTGTTCAGCTCAGATAGTTCATCCATTTTCCAGAGCCTTTTAAACCTGAACAATATATTGAATGCCAGAACATTATAAAATCTCTTTAACTATTAATATCTATTAGTTAATAGCAATCTAAATTCAGCCATAAATTTGAGAAAAGCAAATGACTTTATCCAAACAAATATTTGGTGCATGGTTATAGTGTTAATATGACAGTGTTGGCTTCTTAGTTGTAACCCCGTGGAGGAAGAATTTTTATTTACCGTGGTCAGGGCTTTGAAATCATTGCAATGGAAATCAATGCTGGGCAATTGCAAACAAAACTTTTATGGGATGCATCTTTTGGACAACAAACAGCAGCAAATATAAAACTGAATGCAGAGACAGCTGAGTGCAGGAATCCACCTGGTTGTAGGGATATAACACTGACAAATATTAAAGGAATTTATTTCCTCTATCAGCTGAGGAATCCTTATTTTCTGATAAGCTTGTGGACATTTTACTCTTCTTTTCTGTGGACTAGTGAGTCTCCCTGGCAGAAGCAGTGGCAGGAAGCTGGCTTGGAAGTTGTCAGAGGATATGAGCAAAATTTCAAGCTGTCCATGAAATATTGATGCCACTGCTGTTTGCTGATTCTTTAAATGTGCTCACAGTAGCGTTTTTGAACTGTTGTGCTTAGTTTATACTAGGAATAAAATCAGAAACATGTTAATTATTATATATTTTTTTAAGAGTGCACTAAATAGTGACTGGTTGGGGTGAGTCTGTTCACAGGAGGGAATACCCACCCCGTTACCAAATTCTTACCCAAGCCTCACACATCCTACACCCCGGAAAGTCACAGATCAGCCATCCCTCGTGTTACACAATCCTGTCCACCCTCTTTTACCAGGAAAGCGAGCCCTTTGGTCTTAAAATCACTTAATGTGGCAAAAGTGTATAATAAAAGAAAACAGAGGGAGGGAGGCTGGCAGGAAGCTCTTGATCCTTTTACAGAAACTGCCTGTTTGGCTGGGCAGAAGCTGCTGGAGAACTTTAAACTTTCTTTTACATGCAAAGGCTCTTTGGCTTCATTTTGGGGCAGACCAAAACCCTCTAGTTTCTAGCAGCTGCAGCCACATTTGCAGCATCCACGACCATTGCACTTGGGTCAAATACTGTTTAAACCATAAGACTGTGCTCCAAAGAGCAGGATCACTGATTCTCTTCCATTTAGGACACTGCAACCTCCTCAACCCCTGAAGAAAATGGGACTTGAGCATCTTAATTGTTTAGAAAGAAATCTTTAGGTCTTTCATTTTTTTTCCCTTTTTGACCCCACTCTGCCCATTGGCACCCCACCTCCACACGCTTTTTTTTCTTTTTTTTTTTTTTTTCAGACAACAAACAGGAAAACCACAAACTTCATCAGCAAGCTGTGCTTTCCTCTGGAAAGCCAAGACACTGAGGCTCAGCACACAAATCACATGCTCGTGCCTTCAGTATTCACAAACCACCCTGCAGCTCGCTTCAGAAAATTATTAAACTTAGTAGGTTAAAAATAAATTGTTTGGGGTGGTGATACCTCGGGATGCATGTTGGCGTAGCCAGGAGGAGAAAGAGTCCTGAGATGGTGATCTAAAGTAAAGAAAGGGAGTTTGTAGTGAACATTTAGAGAAAGAACATAATTATTTAGGGAATAGCATGCAACAGTTACCTCGCACACAGTTGTGCAGAGGCCTCTGAGGAGGTTTTATTACGAAACAGATGATATTGCAAATTGGCAATGGGGAGGTTCACCATCACCCAAATAACTGGCAGCGTGTTTCCACCCCTCCCTGACCTTTTTGGCCACAGCAACCTCTGCTCAGCACAGGTACCTGTGGGTCTGTCTGCCTGTCCTGAGTTGTCCTCAGTGGGTTTGTTCTGTGTGCTGCTGTAGATCAGGCGTGGAAGGAAGATGCAGTGAGGATAAGGCCACACAAGCCACTTCCCTGGCCAGAAGTGTGAAGTGTGAGAGCCTGGCTTTTCTATCCACTCTGATTCTGTTTGTAAATTATTCTTGTTTTCCTTCTCCAGGCCAGGATTCATTCCTGTACACTGTGAGAACAAGCCTAACATATGTAGGGAAAGAATTAAAATGGAAATCCCATTCAAAGCCTTAGGGCTCAGGCATGGCACGCCTGCAAGAACCTGGCACTGGGAATGCAGACACAGCTCCAGAGTCTGCTGGGACACAAAGGGGTGTGCCTGTGCCATGGGGCTGCTTTGGCTCATCCTGCACTGGTATCCAGTGCCTGTGGGATTTTTAGCTACTCTCCTTTTAACCGATTAGTCAGGGAACTGAGGCACTTCCCAGGTATAGTGGTTTAGGGGCTGGGTGCCCACCTCAGCTGGGCAAGGCAGAGAAAACACCACAAAAGCCTCATGGGGTAAGACAAGGACAGGGAGAAATCCCTCACAGTAACTGTCGTGGGCAAAACAGGCTCATCTTGGGGAATATAGTCAATTTATCACCAATCAAACTGGAGTAGGATAATGAGAAACAAAAATTAAGTCTAAAAATGCCTGTTCCCCACACCTCCCACTTCTTGGGGCTTAACTTCACTCCCAGTTTTCTCTCCCTCCTCCACTCATGGTGCAGGGGGACAGGGAATGGGGGGTTTGGTCAGTTCCTCAGATGTTTCTGCTGCTCCTTCCTCCTCAAGGGCTGGTCTCCACACTCATCCACTGCTCCAGCCTGGGGTTCTCTCCACAGGAGACATGAACTTCTCCTTTGCTTGGGCTACAGTTCTTCAGGAACTGCTCCAATCTGGGTCCCTTCCATGGGCTACAGTTCTTCAAGAACTGCTCCATTGTGAGTCCTTTCCACTGGGTCAGTTCCTCAGGAGGTGCTCCATTGTGAGTCCTTTCCACTGGGTCAGTTCTTCAGGAACTGCTCCACTGTGAGTCCCTTCCATGGGCTCATTTCTTTAGGATCTGCCTCACTGTGGGTCCTCAGTGGGCTCCCAAGTTCTGCCAGCAAACCTGCCTCAGCTTCCACTTCCAGGAGCTCCCCACAGAAGCCACCACTGTAGCTCCTCCTGCTAACAAAACCTGCCCCTGCAATCCCAAGACACCAGGGAGGGAACAAACGTGCCTGGGACTGGTGCCAGGTGGCCAAGCTCACCTTGGTGTCACAGGGCCCCTGGCTGTGGGCTGTGCCAAGGCTACAGGGTCCCTGGCTGAGCCCAGGAGCTGCACACTCCGCCCTCCTCCTGAGCACAGCATCATCCCAGCCTCACACAAGGGCAGGCAAAGCCAGACCTCCAGTTTGTTCTTGATTTTTTCCGTGTTCTGTTCGTGGCTCATTCCCTTCCCTGTCCTGCCTTCAGGGAATGTCACCGTGCCTGGCTCCTGCTACAAGGGATGGGTAATGGAGAAGTTTCATCACCTCTCCCCAGACTGCAGGACCTATGCTCAATCTTTCTGCTGTCAACACCAAACACACACTGTTATGATTATAACATGAAGACAAGGATCCTGTTTTATCTCAGAGTGCAAAGGTTTATGAAGGGTTAAAATAATCTAACCTTACTTTTTCTTTCCTCCACCAATTCTCTTCTTTTTTTCCCCTCCACAATGGCAAACGTTATTTATATTAAGGGGAAAACCAGCACAGCCTTGCCAGATCGAGCTCACTTCTCTTTGCCAGCTAAAACACAAAGCAGAGTTACTGCGTTTTTGGTACCTGCAAAACAATCTGAACACAGTGTTCTGTCATCCTTTGAAATGGCAAATGGAAGTCATTTAAACCAGATGAGTGACTGGACGGGGAATTACTGCACCTACAGCACAGGATATACAGTATGTGCACCTATTTCAAGGGAGCTAGAGTGGGTGGCCGGAAGAAAGGAACTTTTTTTTCCCTCATTTAACCTGTAATTTGACAACATCTGCAAAGAATTATCCCTGGTACTGGCATTGTAATTGTTGTATCTAACATCAATCACCGGGTACGGGAGGTTGCTTTAAATAGATGTTAGTGCGTTACAGTTTCAAAACATGAAAGCAAAAAAAAAAAAAAAAAAAAAAGGAAAGGAATGAAATATGTAAATTGGTAGAGAAATTAATTACTGGAAACTTTGACACTAATTTATTGTTTAAATAAGACATGTAACTGGCCAGGGTGGGTGACTGTTTGGGTTTGACCCCATATGCTTTGGCAAGTGTTAGAAAACAGAGGCCACTACATTCCAATTTATAAAAATTATAACTTCTTTGTTTCAAGCCTCTATTATTACACAGAAGAAGAAAGGGATTAGACTGACTCATATTTTACACTGGAAGGACAGCAAGTAGGAAAGCTTCCATAAAGTGTACGTCTTTAAAACAAAGTCCTTCCTTCCAAGCTCTTTCAGTGGGATTTCTGTCTTTGACTTCATCAGAAACACGATTACAGGGAACAAGCTATGCACGTTTTTGGACAGCAAAAATTGTAATTCCAAGCATGCTCCAGATTTCCACTAGCAGCTCAGCGACTACAGGAGTAAATTCATATTCACAAGTTATCAAATTTCCAGCGTGTATCCAATTTTGTATTGGGTTTTTGATTCATACTTGTGGCTGGACGTGAATCAGGTCCAGTATTTGTTTCTCAGAAATGTCATGGAAAAGGAAATCGTTGGGTGCGCGGGTATTCACAGCCAAACACAACGCACAGCACCGCTATCCAGCCCGAGAGCCAGATGAACCATTATGATGGTCATGGGAATTGTACTTAACCTGGGAAAATGTTTTAGAGACAGAGAGAAGAAAAACCTTGCACTGTGGTGTCTCTGGCGTCTCTAATAACCACCACGTTGTATATATAGTATGTACACATACGTGTTCGGCCTGAAATATTACACCACATTTTTAGAAGTTAGGCAGTAAATTACATTCTTTTTCCTTTTTCTTCCCCATTTTTTTTCTTTTTCTTATATTTTTTCTTTCCCTGTCTTTCCTTCTTTCTTTTTTTTTTTCTTTTTTTTTTTTCCCTCTCCGTGTCTCTTTTCTGGGCAAAGGTACTGACAGAACTCCCTGAATTCTCTTCCTCAAACTTTGGCTGCTCATTTTGCTCACCTGAAGCCTTGCCTGTAGGCAAACTTCCCAGCTGTGTCTCACATTTTTGTGTTTACAGGATAGGGAACCTTTTGCTCAGGAGCTGTTGCTCATAAGGAACCCATCATCTCCAACAGGATATCCCCATAAAGCCATTTACATGCATATGTGGAGTAAGGTTCTCTTAACAATTCTTACTTTAACATCTCATCACATAAAGTTTAATGGATTTCACTTCTTTAAAGACAAAACACCATTTCTATTTATAGTTGCCATTACCTATGCATTCAACAATTCTGAATATTGGTTAATGGAGGTATAACATTGCATAACAAAAGTATATTATTGCTTTAAAGTCAGTCCTCCCAGATTCCATTCTTTTCATCTAAAAACTCTATAAAATCACCTCAAAAATGATCCAGCTGATGAGGCTGGGAAGGCACAGCTCTGTCACAGCAAATGGATCCCAGAGTCATCACACTGCATAGGTGACCTGTTGAATGTGTTTCACTCAGACTGTGTTGTAAAATGCTGCCATTTGTGGTGAGAAGGAACTCATAAAATGCTCCAGGGAATGTTTACCTTACTATTCATATGGAGCTTAGTGTTCTGCTGTTCAGCTTGTATGAAATCTTTAGTTTCCCCTTAAATATAAGCCTTAGAGTCCTATATCCCTTTAAACGTATTCCAACCCAAAATCTGGCTCAGTCTTTGGGCTGGCTGACCAAGGGGCTCAGAGATGGCGGTCAAGAGAAGTCCATGTCATGATGGTGGCATCCTCCTGTTGTCCAGGAGTGTCCCCTTGAGAGCCCCTGGGCACTGACAAAACCCTGAATCTGCTGTTTATTAGGCCAGGCTTGAGGAACTGCTTTGCAAAGAGCAAAATCAAAAGGCAGACCTGGCTCTAGCTGGGAGATGGGTAGAAGTGAGTGGCCTTGCACTGATGCTGCCTGGGAGCCCTCAGTCACCTGAACAGGATTTACCTGAAAAGTTTAAATTAAGCCATTTTGTCTTGGAGTACCTGCCCAGGAGAACACTCCCCTGGCTGCTTGTGGGCTGTTTTTAGTAGCTCCAGGCCTGAGCACTGTGCACTACATTTTTCGTGAAGATGAAGCAAACATCTTTAATTACCTAAAACTTTTCTTATTTAATTTGCTGCTGAGGAGAAAGACAGCAAGCCTCTCTGTGTATAATTGTCCCGTGTACACGGTGGGAAGGGTTGCAATACGCTGTTCAGCAGTGGGGTTGTCTGTTTATTTGGAATTTTGCAGTGGTTCATTAGCAAAGTTTGACTCTGTTGATGTGCATGGTGACCAGTGTCAGTATTTATGTCATGTTTTTGCAGAGAAGGGACCAGCCCAGCTGTGAATCTGGTAGTACAAGATGTGCTTTGGTGCTGGCTGCTTGAAACCTCTCAGGGCAGGTCAGGAGTGAGGATGGGGTGGGAACAAATTAAAAGGGTGAAGTCAATGACCAGGACATAGTTTGGACCATCTGACCTTCAGTATCATAACAAAACACAGGTACCCAGGGACCTGTGGGCATCCAGGTGTGGGCATAGAACATATTTTAAAACTCTTATTTATGTTAAAATCCATGTTATCTACTCTGGAAATGTTTCTGCCCTGCTGTTCTCAAGGTGTCTGAAACTCCACCACCTCCTGACACAGGAAAGTGAAAGCCATGAAGGAACAGGCAGTTTTGTGCTGAGACCCCAGGACAGCTCATCCCCAGGGCCCATCCTAAACCACTGACTGGGCAGAAGTACTGTCCTTGTCATCTCATGGCCACTCTCACCTCAGGGAATTCCCTTTCCTGGGAGTGACGCTGTTGACACACACGTCTTTCTCATGTAGACCACGGCAGAAGATTGGAACTAGGTGGTCCTTAAGGTCCTTTCCAACCCAAACCATTCCAGGATTCTGTGATTCTCTGATTCTCTAAACTTTCGAAGAACACATTTCCATGTATAGCCTGACTGTAGTGCCAATAAGTCATTTATTTTCTATATACTATCATCATAATTCATAAAAATTCTCTCCCTCCTGAGGGAACATTTTATCATCTGATAAGGGGCAACAGCAAGCCAAAAATATAAGGCCTTCACTAAATGATAAATACAGGATGACATAAGCTATAAAACATAAAAGAGTGAGCGTGTGTAATACATGCCAAGGATGGCTGAGGATCAATTTAAACTAAACGTTTTCTGTTAACATGAGAATTTTTGTAAACTGGAGAAAATGAGAGGCAAGAAAAGAAGGATTTATGGAGCAATGTGTGGGAGGCATGCGGTGTTAAAACAGCTACGGCTGGGGCATGTTTGTTCTACTGTCTCAGGAGGAGTTTGTCCCATCCTCACTCTTCCTGGCAAGCTCCCTGGTGCCTTTTGTCAGACACATTTGGAAGCTGAGGTTGGATGTATCGGTGTTTCCTTGTTTGGGTGAACTCAGGAGTGGAAAGCATTATTCAGTGAGTTGAGCGTCCACCTGACACAGCCTCCCTGATTAAATCTGTCCACTCACATCCCCTTTGGGGCTCACATCAGTGCTTTGCTGGAGTTATTTTCCATGTCCCTTTCCCGTGGGATGCTCACCTTGTGGTGCTGCTGTGGTGGCCCCGCTGTTACTCACGGCGCTGAGCAATATCCGTGTGAGCCCGCGAGGAGCCTTGTGCTGCTCATCCAGGGGAGGTACGACCTGCCCATTTAGCGCTCTGAACTTTCCAGCAAATTCATCCCCACGCTTTGGGGCTTGCAGTCCACTCCCACCTCCAAATAAAATCCATTTTCTGATCCATGACCTCATTCTGCATATATAATATTTCAGCCCAGCTGCACGATTGGGTCCCGCGTTTGCGAAACTGTGATTTCCCTGCCAGCTCAGCACCAATTCTTGCTCAATTTTGGTTTAATATTATTCTTATTTTTTTAAAATTTGGGCCCATCACTTCTTTGGCTACCTACACGGACACAGTGAGGTATATCATGGAGCCCTGGAGCCAGGAGAAGCAATCACATGACCTCCACGAGGCCAATTCTCCAAAGCTTCCCAGCGGGGAGCGCAGGTCACCAATCACTGCAGGTCTATTTATGAGTTAGGAGAGCTTTCCAACTTTGAGAAACTTGCTGAGTTTATTTCAGGTATGCGCTTTTCCAGCTCCATAAACATTTAGCTTTTAATCTGCCGCATCAGAGAAGAAAGTGAAAATAGTTGTAAACAGAGAGCAGGGCTTGAACCCCCCCTGTCTCCCCTTTTAAGTGAGTGCATGGGCACATGTAGAGCGAGCAGTTCTTAGATATATAGCCCACCTAGGTAAAGCACTTTCAAATGTACTTCATTTATTTATTCTAGGCCCTTTTTTTGGCCTGAAATCATCAAAAATTGCTGTCTCTAGTTTCATTGTGCCCTTTTGAAATTGTCCAGATTTTGCGCTAAGAGTCTAAAGCCACAGCAAAGGAGCAGGCCAAGAGGAAAAGCTTTTGAAGAGTTCCCACAGCTGTGAAAACACGGGCCTCAGGCTGTGTGTAGAGTTACTTCAAACAGCTGCTTCAGGTGACTAAACACCTTGAGTCTCATTCATCAAGTGTTGTTTATATTGGCTGACAGACCAGACTTGGAGAATTAACTCTGAGAAAAAAAGATGTACTACATACCAAGTATGGGAAAGGAACCCAGTTCCCTAAATAAGAAAGAAAAAGGGGAGGGGGAAGAGTCCCTTTAAAATAAAACAGATGAGGGCTAATTTTATTTCATGTTAATAGGCCTTTTGATGCCCTTTGCATGTTTAAAATCAGAGGTGAAGGAGTATTGATGGTTTGCCACTTCGTAATCATGCAAATAAAAGCAATTTGAGTGATCCCTGTGCCTTGACAAGAAGCTCAGCTAATCTGGTGTAAAATCTCAATGGTTAATTAGGAGCCTTGAATAACCTATTAAAATAAGACCCTTTTTCTCAACTATCCCCAACAGAGAATATCAGGGGAAAAAAAAAATGCCCAATGCTGCCACCCCCCTGCTCCCATTTAGCATCAGATTGTGCAGATTCCACCCGTAGTTTTGGTACAGGACTTATCACTCAGCTTGAGATAATATTCTTTCATCTCATATCCATATGAGAAGGTGACATGATAAGATATTTGCAATCGTGTAACTGCTTTGCATGGATCAAAAGAGGAATGAAAGAAAATGACATGAGTCAGTGTCAAGTGAAGTGCTACTAGTTAAGTAATCTTTAAATATTGAAGGGGATTTTTAATATTTCCTTTTAATCTCGAAATCTGTCACTTGGTGATTTTTTATAACACTGGAGTTGTTACTAACAACATTTTCCATGGTTTCATTCAATCTAAATGCGAAAACCCACCCCATCTCAGTCATGGCAAATGTTGTAATTTCTACTGGCAATTTCTCATCCACAACCCAGGCAGATTTCAAAGAAAAGGAGATGTTTTTCAGGCGCTGGGATACTGTTGGGATCCTGATGTTTGAACACTGGCAGTAGAACATAGGCCAACAGTGAGATTTCAGTGTTTTTCTTGTTGTTTTTCCTTAACAAGCAGTCAGACTGGCAAGGGTGAATATGCTTTCAGAGACAAAAATAGCGTTCAGAGGAAGAATTTAGAATCACACAAAATTATTTTGAAAGAAGATTGTTTCGGAGGCTGTTTCCCTGACAAACTTGGTAAATAGTTTGGCAGATCCTAAAGCTGTTGGATTTGCATATGCATATAGAGGGGCTGAAGAAAAATACCAGGTGGTTTTCTTCTTAGAGCTTTGGAATAACACAAAGTTGATGGCAGTAGATTTACATTTTATTCTCTGAAAAAAAAAAAAAAAAAAGGCAAAACCCAAACTAATTTCTCTGAAGAACAGGATTGAAGATGCAGCAGGTTTAAAATAGTATCTGAGGAAAATTGATGAACCAGCTTCTCCCTTTATTTAGGGTGAGTTTTGTCCTTCACTGAGAAGGATCTCCCCATTGGTTTTTGTACAGCCTGAGAGAGGCAATCCTAATTGGATTAAAACCCCCTAAGTAATCCAGTCCATATCCAAAATAAGAAGATCAAATGACTGAAATAATATCTTATTCTTTTCACTCCTGAAACAGTGATACCACTGGATAGGATTAAAAATTAAGTTGTTTATGTCCTTGGCTGACACGATTTGGGACTCTTTCCCATGTCAATTATAACACAGTAAGGTTGGCCTTGTGGCTGATATCTACATCAGGCAAAAATTTAGGGATGCTACACATGGGAATTGAAAAAACCTGGAATAACAGCAAGGTAGTTTGAGTAGCAGAGGTGTTAGGGGATCATTAGTGACACTTTGGGAAGGGCATGGATTGGAAAAAGTGGTGTATTTAAAACCAGACAGCTGGAGATGCTCAAGGTTGGTTGGAGACCTCGATAAATGAAGGAGTTGAACCCTAACCCCTTCCAAACTGAGGAGGGTTTGGTGTCTCAGTGTCTCCTCCCTGTCCCAGCTCTCTACCATGGTGGCACTTTGTGCTTCACATGAGGGGCTCCATTCTGGCCAAGGGCATTTAGGCACAACTTCAGCTGAAATCATTGAGATTAATGTTTAACTGTGGTCATACACAAAATATATCAGCTCAATATTGGTTTTCTTTGCAAGGCTCCAGGGGGGAGATAAAATAGATTTGTAACGTTTATTTTCAATAAATTACTTTTTTGAGTCCAAACAAAATATTATTTTACTCAGTTTTGCTCATAATTTTGGGCCGAGCAGCTACTTTTAGCTTGGAGTGGGTGGATTTTGGTGGATTTGGATGTTAAAACACGACAGGATCACAACTTTTAATCAAAGCAGGCGCTGGGTCCGTTTGGGGCACAGGGTTGCGCCGTCCCCAACCTCCTCGCTCCTCCAGGGCCTTGGTGGATCCCATAAAACCCCTTTGTGGGCTGGAGAAGCTGTGACTGCCAGGCTTGGGAAGGAGGGTGGATCACCCAGGTGTCACTGTTTTAGGAGGTGAGTGCCTCTCTCTGCCCTCGTTGCCATCAGCGCCACGCGCTCTGCCAGGTTTCGAGTGCCGCCACCGCGGCTCTTCATCCGGACGGGGCTGCCAGGAGCCACTTACGTCCCTGTCCCTTGCTGGGACTTGAACACTCTCCAGGCCCTTTGATTTCTTCCTCTTCCTACTTCCAGGCTGATTTTTTTTTTTTTTTTGGATAATGAAAAGTTTGTTCGTTTTCGTAAGTAAGACTGAAATTTCCCTGAAAAAGCCTAAGTGCCTTCCAGGCTCGCAAATATTCTGTTTGCTCCTTTTTACTGTTGCTGTTGTGCCTTTTCTCTGAATCTGAGCCACAACATTTACCTAAAATACCCCAAGAATAATCTGCCCACTGGAGAGAGATTGAAAGAATCTGGTGGTAATAAGGATTACTACTAGTCTCAACTGTGTAAATGTGGTATTTTATAGAGTGGGGTTCCACACTTTGCAAGGGAGCTGAGAGACGATCAGATCTCTCCTCTTTGGACAGCTCAGAGCACAATTAAAAGGTAACAATAATCTGAGAGATGGTAAACGGTCACTCTGGGGGTATAAACCATCCCTTCTCCTTTATTAACATCACAAAAGTCCCAGTGTCAGTTTAGAGCAGCTCAAATCACCTCCAGTGAGATGTTTGCCATGTTTCCTTGGGCTGGGCTTGGTCTGCTGGTTAAACAAAGAAAACACAGTAATAAATTATCTACAATGTACCTGTGCTCACGAGAGGCCGCTTTAAGCTTGCACAAAGCTTGTTATTTTTTTCACGTAATTTCCAATTTATTTTCGCACTTTAAAAACTTGTTTTGGCTGGGATTGAAATTTAATTTGTTCTTCAAAGAAACATAACAATGGAAATACAAAGAGGAAGCTTTTGTTCTCTCCCTAGGAGTTCTGAAAGGTAATAATTATGAAATGATAAGATTCTAAATGAAAATGTCACTTGCAAAGGTTGAGGTTGAAAACAGAACAGACCTATGTAAAGCGAGAAAAGTCACATTTGATTCATGAACATAAATACAACCAGAATGATTTAATTTTAAATCATCTGATGATTTATTGTATAAATATTTTACAATTTTGAAAGGAAATTCTTCAAAGCGCGGATTTCTGTGAGAACACAATGCACTACTGCAAAAACAGCACTCCTGTATTATTAACAATAATAGTAATAGTAGAAAGATTAATAAAATATCATAAACGTAGACTGGAGGAATAGTTATTTTATAAATTCCAACAATTGCTATTCAACAATACCCTGAATCAGATGTAGGAGTAAAGTTTTAAATTGTCTCTGCTCCGTGTTGTTACAGTGATCAGCATATCAATGGCTCTGTTTCTGCCCTACTCAACCAATGTTTAAAACAAATATATTCCTTCAAATTTAGCTTTATGCACTGCATTTCCCTATTTATTTAACCCCTTCCACTTTCTGCTACCTGCCTGTCTTTAACACCTGTCTAAACCTCCTGTTTATAAGTGAACATTGATGTTTCTGTAAAGGGTGAGCTGTTGATTTTTAGAGAATTTGTGGTGTTGTACACATTACCTGCCTCCTCCTCTGCATCCTAACCAGGCAAACTCAGCTTGAGCAAAACATATTTTGGTGGAGTTTCCCCCTGAATTGTGTATGTTGGGCTTTCCTTCTGAACTCACAGTACATTTTACAATGAAAACATTGGTTCAGCACTGCAGTTTGTGAATGACCTGATAATGCTCATGGTAAATTTGTCTACTTGCAGTGATGTAGAGCTCCCGCACGGGTATTAAATATTGGAAAAGTTTCCAAAGAGGGGGCGTTGGTGGGGATTGTGGAGTCAGATACAAAGAAGGACAGGACATGGTGGGTCTGCATTTCCTTGCCATCAGAAGCAGCTCAGCACTGATTGCCATCTCCATCTCGTTTCAATTTTCCCTTTGAAAGAGATCAGACAATATCTTCAGCTCCTTCTTGCCTGTTTTATTTCCTCTGAAGTCTGGGTATAACCCAGCTCTCTTCCCAGTGTTCCTTTCTTTTGGCTGATGCATTTATTTTGTCTCCTCACTGTCATGTTAACAGTGAGGCTGGAGGAACTTTGCCTTGCACTAAAAGTTACTTTTTCAGTAACCAAAAGTTAGGTGATGATTTAGAGCACACAAATACAGTTTTTGTTTCTGGTCTGGTTGGATAAATTTGAGTAGGACAACCTATCTAGAGATAGGTCCCACTGGGTGATTGATTAATTAATTAAATCTGAACCCATTTCTTGTGCCTAATGATGTTTTTAAAAATTAAGTGTTGATAAAGAAAGGTGAGTAAAACCGTGGTGCAACTCAAGGGAGGGATATCTGTGTGCCAGGTTCATAAGTCATTTTTTTCCCAACATTTGTCCAGTGCTAGAGAGTACGAGTATGGAAAAGTTTTGCTGCAATCCTTCTTTAACGGAATCAGCTTTCATTCTGTTCTTTTTTCTTTCTTTTACTGAAGGAACACAAAGTTTCAATGAAGCTACAAACATTGTATGACTGTTTTAGTTGGAAAAGTGAATTTTATCAAAATTGTCTCTATCTCTGTGTGGTGGGTGATGATTAAATCCTAATTTCAAGCATGGCATATGGTATAATTCTTACTTGAAATGAACAAAATCACTTGTGATTACCTGAACCAGATCTGGCTCCAGTGTTTTCAGGAAACTTTGCCAAAACAAACAAAAAGGCAACACGGGTATTCACCTGAATAATCAAATAAAAAAAAAATGTTCTAGCAGCATTTATACTCCTTGCTATTATACACTTTTAAAAATGTTATTCAAAAAGAAGTATCATATGAATCTGTGATTATGAAAAAAATAATAATATTGTTTAAAAAGGAATGTTCTGGAAGATGTTCTCAGAAACTATTTTAAGAGCATATGCTAATTAGAAGGATAATTTTGTAGAAGTCATATTGGATACCAATATTTCAAAGATCTTGCAGTCTTCACTTACAAAATTACAAGTTTGCAAATATAGAAATATTTTGTTCTGTCACTGTGTGATAGCAAATCCAGTAGACCTTCTATGAACTGCCTATAAATGACTGCAGGGTGGGTGGAGAAATTGGGGCGTGTAGTTAATATTCACATTTCATTTTGCTTTCTCTCTCAACTCTTTAAAAACATTTTTCTCATGGCTATAATGGGCTCTCTAACTTTGCTTTCATGAAATGGACAATTTCTTGTGGAATACACGTGAAAATTTAGCCAATATTTAAACCTCCTCTTCTTAACATGGACATTAGCAAGAATTTTGTTGATTAAAATGGTGCTACTTATGGGGAATTACTCTTATTCCAAGTTTGAGCTCAAAAATTTGAGAGAAAAATGACCTAATTCATATAATTACTCTTATTTGTGTTGCACATACTTTAGATCTTTAATAATAATAGTTAGCAGCAGGTAAATGATCATTAAATTCTTCAAAACAAATTTTGTGGAACATTTTTCCCAACTTATTTTTTTTCTGAATTGAAGGTTAGTGGTAGAGGATTGTGAATAAAATTTTATCTTGCAATTTGAGATGTAGAACCTAAAAAAATACCTGCAGGACTTTTTGATGGGCAACGTTCAGTGTCCCAGGAAAATAATCACGGTAAAATGAGGAAAGACCTTAGAGTGGACCAAAGTTCTTACCTGAACTTTTTGCCTATTTTCTAAAAGATAATAAAAATCTAGAAACCTGCTGTAGGTCAGTAGAAGAATTTCTTATTGACCCCCACTGAAGGACGTGGAGGGAGAAGTTTTTATGTGACTGTAGGAAATTTTGCCGTAAGCAAAACAATGACCTCGCATTCAGACACGGTCACGTTAAATCCCAAGTATTTGTCACGTTGAAATATTTCAATAGGCCTGTTTTTACATCTGAAGAGTAAATAAATATGGGGGGGAAAATAAACCTTACTTTAAAAAAAAAAAAAAGATGCTAAAACAAACATATAGGTATTGCATTTTTTTATGTTGGTCTTAAAACAAGCCCAAGGCATTCTCCCACACTTTTTTTCCCAACATTGTCTCCACCTGTAATAATAAAACATGTCCTCTGATTACTGTGCTTTCCATTATCTCATGTCTGTACCTAATTTATTTGCTACCCAGCCTTACTTTTCCTGTGCTAAAGGGTTCTTTCTCTTTTGGTAATGCAGTATCAGGTTCTGAGAGTGGACCTGTCTCTATCCCCCAAAATTTTGCTGAAAAGAAGTGTTTAAGTTCTAAAATATTTCAGGGCAGGACATGTCCCCAACTAGAAAATGAGACTGCATTTAAATGATGCTGTTTTAAAAGTCTTATAAAGAGTAAGAGAAATTTGCTATTTTAGAAACGTGAAATTGCAAAAACCCAAGGAGTACAATGAGTTTTAATGCCCTTCAAAATATAATACCCTTTAATAATGATTTATAAAATATTAATATATTTAGAATGCAAATGTGGTCATAGTTTTAATATGTGTGCTCTCAAAGTTCTTGGGAGTGTTTATACTGCAACAGTTAAACTAATACACAGATGTTTAAAAAAATCAGAATATTTGATCATACATTTAGAACTATTGATTAAATTAGGAGAAACTTTCCACAATCCATTTGCCTGGTGTGACAAATGGATAAATAAATCCATTTTTTAATGCTTTGTGACTTTCTTACATGTATGTATTCATTGTGTAGATTGAAAGCACGCTTTCATACCTAGTTTCAGCATGGGGTTTTTTTGGCAAAAATCTCTCTGCAGGTCTTGTTTTAAGACCTTGGTGGTGTCCCAGCCAGATGAAATTCTCATCCCTTGATGTCCATGTCAACGGGAGCCTTTCCATTGTTTTCCATGGATACTGAAAAAGGCCTTTATTATTCTTCTAAGGCATGGTGTGCTCTGCTGTGATCCCAAACCCATGTGATTATCAGGACAGAGGAGATTGTGTGTGTGAGTGAGTGATTTATGCTCTGCTTGTTT
The DNA here is from genome assembly GCA_013400435.1 of Pycnonotus jocosus. Taxonomy (NCBI): domain Eukaryota; kingdom Metazoa; phylum Chordata; class Aves; order Passeriformes; family Pycnonotidae; genus Pycnonotus; species Pycnonotus jocosus. Next base: position 193,452 of record VWYP01001864.1, on the reverse strand, counting down.
CTGTTGTCCGCAGAACATGGCTTTGCTACAAGATGAACTCTGATTTCAGGAAATTACCCACATTGTCAGCGAATTTTCTTGTCCTTCTTCAACATTATGAACAGCCCATTTTTCATGTTTCAGAAATATTTTAATGCTGGACTTTGATATATTATTACCACATGGTCATATCACAATAAACTTTCCACTGCACACAGGCAGGCTTGAGGATTCCTAAAAAAAAATAGTATCAAAGGAGCAATACCCTTGAGTCCCTGCAGAGATCCAAAGGAAAAGCTCTCCCTAGAGCTGGCTCAGTTTTACTTTTCCCATAGATTATCACACTGCACAGGAGTCAGAGGTTTCAGTCTCAAATTTACCCTGAGAATAAGGAATTTTTGGAAAAGTGGCACACAGGATGAGCAGGAAGAAATTTTGAAAGGAAAAAGTGCCAAACTGCATAAAACTGGTAAAACAAAAATACCGTCAAAAGGTCAAAATTGGTGATGTGACTTCATCTAATAACAAATACTGATATCAAGGATAGTTTCGGGTATGGGAAAGGTATGTAAGTCCCTAATTTCTGCATGAAACACATTATGCTATGTTTTGTGGGATATTTGATTACCTGATGGGAAATTATGAACTTGTCCTGGAGAAGGCAGCAAGGGTTTATAGAGGTTCTCAAGAGCAATGGGAATTTTCCTTTCCTAAAAGCCTTGTTTTAGCAGACAGAAGTAGAGGAAGAACTGATTAAGATTCCCCAAGAGTGGAAGAGTTAGTCCCAAGCCAAGTCTGAGGGCCAGGTATGTAATTTGGGAAACACAATTTGTTTCTGGATGAGATTTTTTTTTCCTCTCAAATTCCCTATAAATAAAAGAACGGAGATTCTCTGAGCTGATTTGTATCTACACTGAGGGCAGGGTCGAGTCAAGAGCTGAGATAGCTGAGAAAAGGGCTTTGTTTTCCATTATGAGCTACAGGAAAGGCCAGAATGTCCATTTGAGCTTGACTCTCCATCCCATCAAGGCATCAGCCAGAGGATGTAAAAGCAAACAAACAAAGTAGTTTTTTTTAAAAAGCCATTATTTTTCATCAAGCTTGAAATTTCTCTCTTTGAGGATGGTCAAGTGCTGGAAGAGGTGTCCAGTGGGAATCTTAGGAAAGATTCTCCTTGGAGGTGTTCCAAACCCAGCTGAGGATGCCCTGGGCAATATTCTCTGCCTCTAAGATTGGCTTTTTTTTGAGTGGGTGTTGGGTCTGGATGTGCCACCCAAGATAAATTATCCTGTGATTCCCTGACAAAAGCAACCAGGCCAAACCCAGACATGCATAGGTGAAGTTTGTCTTGGTTTTCCATAGCATTTATTGACTTCAAGTATGTATTTGGCCAGGAAAGTAAGCCTCAAATTAATTTTTGCCTTGCAAATTGATATTTTCCTTCTATGGGACACAAATATTCCTCATCTGGTTTTGGTAAGAGACAGGTTTAACAATTTAAAATTGTATTGGTAGGAGCATTTTAGTATGAAATATTATGTAGTTATAAAGTAAAATATTAAAGCACCAGAGCACTTTGCTTTCTGCTTGGGCTCTTTAGAAACACTCTGAAATATTGAAGAGCAGCAGAGAACCAGTGAGTCAAAAGAAATCGATGCAATAGGTTGAAATAATAAAAATATCACCGGAATCAAAGAGGATCTCAGTATCTCCCATAGCCTGGAGTCTGGAATTTTGCAAATTCCAGCACTGGCAATGCCTCCCCACAGCATCCAGCTCTTCCCATTTGGAATTCTGCATTTCCTTCAATGGAAGACATTTGTCTCTTTGGATCTCTGCATCTTTTTCTTCAAACCAGTTTCAAAGGTCACCAAAATTCACTGCCCTGGGTTCAGTATCCAAGCAGGCAAAAAGAATCTCTTTTCTAATTTTGTAAAAGATGGAGTCTTAATCCCTTGACTTTAAGTGATGAGGTTAAAGAAGTAGCTCAGACTTTTTTTGATGAAGTGAAGGATAAAGGGACCTTTCTTTTTATATTCCTCTAATTCTTTATAAAAGTCTGAGCTTCCACTCCCACATTTAAGATTGCTTCTGGAAACTAATTTAAAGGTTAATACTTACATGAAAAACCTGTACCTGGAATTGTTTTACCTCTTCCTTTCCCTGTAACTTCCCACATCTTGATTTTCCATTCAGGAAAACTGAGGGATCATTTTGGCAATATTTATTTTCTCATAACAATGAATCCTCACCCATCACATCTCAGGTGTAACAGGGATAAACCGAAATGAGCTCATTGCATTAATAATTTTAGTCCTCATTTCCACATATTCCTTTTTCTTTGTTGACAACAAAGCAAGTTTACTTTATAATGACCAAACTGTCTCACCTTTCCCTGTGTACATCATGAGACGGAATATTTGTTTTGAAACCTGTTGACAGATAAATCTGTGTGGAATTCAAGGGTGAATGACATCACTGCCACAGAGCTACAACCTGGGTGAGGTGACCATACAGCAAGCGGGCAGAAAAAGTAGATGTTTAAAGTCATCCAACAGGAACTGGTGTGTTCTTCTGACTTATTGGTGCCATTTCCATCTGTAAACGGACATTGCATCAAAATAACAGCTCATAAAATCATGGAATGGTTTGGGTTGAAAGGGACTTTAGAGCTCATCTCATCCCACCCCTACCACGGGCAGAGACATCTTCCACCATCCCAGACAGCTCCAAGCTCCTTCCAACCTGGCCTCGGACACTTCCAGGGATCCAGGGGCAGCCTCAGCTTCTCTGGGCACCCTGTGCCAGGGCATCCCCACCCTCACAGGGAGGAATTTCTTCCCATTATCCCATCTTTCCCTTCACCAGCGTGAAGCCATTCCCCCTTGTCCTGTCATTCCTTGCCTTTCCCCAAAGTCCCTCTCCAACTCTTCTGGAGTACTCTTTAGGTATTATTTCTCGTGGTGTTCTGGGTACTTTTTCTTCACCTTGTAAGCTGAATTTATTTTGATTTTTTTGCTCTGCTGTTTGTGTTTCTTGTTAGCAAAACTGAAGTAAAATAAACCTCCCTGTGCAGCTGGAAAAAAACCTGCATTGAGTTTGGTTGTGAAACAAGGGAAGGTTCAAGAGTTTTGAGCCTGTTATTTTATTCAAATCAATTAAAGTCCAGAAGTCCAACAGGTAGAATTTGTACCTGGCATAAATGGGATCATTATTGTCCTGGCTTCTCCCTGGGAACCATCCTGCTGTTTTCTGCCAGAAGAGTGATTTAGGCAGAGATTTTAGATCCTCTTCTTGATAATTCCCCCATTGAACATTTATTGCAGGTTTGGTACTTTACAGGTTTGGTACTCTACCTTTATCTGCATTTAGCTGCATTTGCCATGTACCCACTACTTAAAAGATCTGAATCTGGCTGTGGATTCCAGAGCTGTTGATCCTGCTGGATGGATTGACCAGTTTAAAAGAGTGGTTTTGGCTGTGCAGCTTCACGGATCCATTTCCCCAACCCCAGGATCACCACCCATTGACAGCAGGCCCCATCAACAAGTACAGGCAGGAAATGGCTGGGAATGTCAAATATTTATCCCTTTTAAAAAATTTAATATGTTCTCCTGGGGCCTGATTACAGAATTTTTTAATGCTTACAAATTTCTTCAGTGCAACAGTACTAGTTTGTTTCCAAGGAAACAAATGTACTTATACTGCACTGCACACATTCTTAATCATTAAATTCTATAATCTCCCTGCCTCGTTCTTTCTTTTTCTCTCTCTCTCTCCTTCTCTCTTTGAATGGGTAACTTCTAAAAATTGTTTGCCTTTTTTTTCTTTTTTTGAGTGGAGTCCCCAGATACTTTTTAACTGCAGGTAAAAATTTCAAATATGTTCTCAACAAAGCATTGTTTCACATTACTGAAAAAAAACCCACCCAAACCCCTTAATTGTTGAGAGCTTTTATGAAATCATCTTAATCAAGATAAATATGTATCCTTTATTCTTCTGCTATTTAATGTGCAAATTTATTTTTCTGAAGCAGATCTTCAGTGTGGTTTGATGTGAAATGTCTGGGTACGAGTGATATTTAAAAATCAATCTCGAATGTATATTTTTTTTAACTCAGGCTCTGCAGACTATATATGTTTATGCAACACTGTATCTGTGAGGGGAAAAAAGTATGTGAGCTTATATGGTACTTCACAGATACACAATTTATATATAAGATACCAGCTTTGAATTTGTCATTCAGAATATACTAAATATTAACTGAGAACTAATAGGAGCTCACTGGAGGGACGACACATTTTTAAAGTGACATCTTAGCATTCAAACCATTCATATTCTTCAATGTGAATGTAATTTTTATCTAAATGATTTCAGAGGAAAATTGATTCATTTGACTATAGTGCTCCTAAGACCAGTGGGAAGCTCATCATCTTAATATTGAATCTGTAAATCCTTTCCACTAGGGATGATTAACAGCTTTGTCAAGTGTTTATTTTACTTTAAGAAGAATATGTAATTTCCTGGCATAACTGAGACAGATTTCACTCCATTTCTTCCTTTGCATGTCACATTCATGCTGTAGGTTAGCATGATCGAGCCTACCTCTATTAGGCTTCTATTTTGAGCAGTAAAAGGATAGCCTAATAAGTTTTCATAGTTTAATGAGCAGACATCAGTTTGCCCTGTGATTCATTTATGCTTGATAAATAAAAAACCCCTCAGCAGTCCTGATAAGAAGTAATAACAGGGAATTACTTCCAGATGGCACTTTTGCTGTGCTGCACGTGTGGTCTGAGCTGCCCATGGGATACAAACCCCGGATCAGGGCAGCCATGGGCTGCTCCCAGCACTGGGAATCCCTGGAAGACCCTTCTTGGTGGCAGGGCAAGGACAGGCCACCGAGCTGAGGTTTAGCTGGAACAACCAGCAGCACAAAGACAGAATTTTCCCCTTCCTGCTACACGTGAGAATAATTCAGATTGGTAAAGCTTTACAGGAATTTCTTGATGCACCTTTTTCTCACTCCTTTTGTTATGGAGTATCTTCTTCAGCATTGAATTTGTGGCCAAACCTCATCTATTTCCTTGGTTATATTTCCTTGGTCTTCCTTAGTTACTTGGGTTGGAGCACACCAAAAATATTTATTTAATGTATTTTTCTCTCTACCCTTAACGTTGACAAATCTTAAAATGTTTTCAGTTCATCTTAATAAAAAAAGAATGTCTATGAAATACCTGAAAACTAATAAAATGCAATAGATTTTGGTTAGAAAGATCTTAGAAAAAGTGGGGTTATGTGGAAGGGTTTAACTGTGCAGGGAAGTTTCCATGCTCACCTTTGCATGTGAAATCCAGGGCTTGAGTAAACCAAAGGGAATGGAAAGACATTGATGCCTTAGTTGGAATATCTGATCTCCAGCAGATTCCTCTTCACTGTGTCAGGCAATAAAAGGTTATGGAATCATGAACATCCCCTCCCAAAACTCGATACAGTATATTCACACCCATTTAATTCCCCATGTGTAATTATTTAAGATACCAAACCCCAACAACCTTCACCAAATCTGTCAGAATTCAGGAAGTGTTATGGCAGTGATCTCAGGCACATGCTGGAATTCTTGGGGTGTCCTGTGCGGGGTTGGTCTCAATGATCCATGTGGATCCCTTCCAACTCAGCACATTCTATGATTCTCTGATCTTTTTTTGGGATTTAATTTGTGACCTTTCCCCTCTTTAACTGTTCCTACAAAATAGATGAAGTCTGGCCACAACCTCAACGCTGAAGATGATACCCCATAACAAAAGGAGTGAGAAAATGGTTTATCAAGATATTCCTATGAAGATTTACCAATCTGAATTATTCTCACTTGTAGCAGGAAGTCCTTGTGCTGATGGTTGTCCAGCTAAATCTCAGCTTTTTGGAGGGGTTGTGGTGAGAAGTATAAATGAAAATTTAGCCAGTAATGAGCTCTGTATGGTTTGGACCTTCTTGTGCAGACTGGCCAAGTAACAGATTTCAGGGGAGGGAAAAAAAAAGTTTGCTAAAAACCCTAGTTTCTCTTCCAATGTGAGATTAATTACAGCCAAAGCAATCAGGGAATGCTCCTGCTTTACGAATAAATGTTCAAAACAGGAGTGACACAAATCCATTCTGCCTCTGAGACGGTATCATCAAGTATTGTTTTGTTTGGGTGTTTCTGCAGAAAGTGCTCCGTGCTCTTTTCTCTCCAATTTCCTGCTCAAAGTCTAAAATAGAAATTGCAGATTAGAAAATCCTTTGAGAATGGGGTTCAGCAAGTGAAACTGCTTGAAGGTAAGTTTCATACTAGTTTGACTGAATTTAATGAGCCATTGTTAGGAACCAAGCAAGCAAGTATTCTAGTGAGGCAGGAGGTATACACAAGCTGTCTTTTCAAGAAACCATTGTAAATCTGGTAACAAAGAGAGCCTGACTTCCTCCTTGAATTACCATGTTGACAAAAAAGTCTCTCCTGCATGCACTGATAGCAAATGAGATACATTCTGCTGGTAAAGAAAATTAGACCTTAAATTTAACTCTCTGCAGCCTAACGTCTAGGGCAAGGGAAAAGGCAGAGTCATGCTGAAAAGCAAGCTGTTGCTTCAGCACAGCCTGTGTGCAGCTCCTTGTTCTGAGACAGAACATTTTGTGCAACTTTGCTCTATGATTAACAAACGTATTTTAACAGAGGCTAAAAAAGCATGGGGAGAGTGGAGAAAAAAAAAATATAATAAACTGGCGTAGCAAGCTGTGTCTTTAACCAGTAGGGATTAAAAAAATTCACTTTGTTACCTGGGAGGCATCAAGGTGAAGGTCTCTGGTTCTGAGGGGCTGTGCTCACTCAGTGCTTGCTAACCTTGGGCTGGCTGCTTGCAACGTGTGTCTTTGCTGTAGCCTGAAAAGGGTTTTTTAATATTTAAAGTTATTAGTTTATAGTATCCATGTAATTTCTTCAGCCAAAGGGCTTTAATTTCTTTGATGTGCATCTCTGTTCCAGCTGGTACTCCTACCACTCCTGCTGTCTCTTAGCCCTAAGTAAGGTTTCTCTCTTTGTTAAAGCTGGTGCCACTGATTTATCTTCAGCTCTGAGAAGGGCTTTTATCCATTTTAAAAGTGATGCTGCTGAGACAGCTTTCCCTTGCCCTGAGAAGATGATTTTTTTCTTATTCATATTCGGTGGTTGGTTGATGGGTTTTTATTTTCCCTCTTTTTTTTTTTCCTTTTTCTTTAAAAAGTATTTTTATATAGAGGTGTATTTCTCTCAGGTTGCCTGTGGTGTCCTTCTATGCTGTGTTTCTTCCCAGAAAAAAAAAAAAAAAAAATCTCTTTTTTTGGGAAAAAAGCAAATTTCCCCTCTTTTTGGGAGCTCTCCTCACCCTGCTGTGGGGCTGCACACAATATTGCCCTAAAGAGGATCTTGGTTGTGGCATGGGCCACAAGAAGTTTTCCTCATTCATGGTCCTTTATCAGGGGAAATCATCCTGGACTTTCCCCCTTAAACTATTCAAAGGAATTTTCCTCCCTACATGTGCTGGGGTCAGTAATGTCCTTGTGAATCAGGCTCATAATTTGTTGTTTAAAGTAAATACATTGAGTTTATACACTTGTGGCTTCCTGGACTGGCCTTCCCAGGTTGTTTTCCCATTTTATTGGTTATCAACTCTTCTATACTCAGTAGTGTAGAATAATTTTTTTTGATAATATATTTAAAATGAAAATTATTTGGATTATCTTTATACAGATAACTAAAGGCAGCTTTTGAAGTCATCTGGTCTTCCTTGATTACTTGGATTCAAGCACACAAAAAATATTTATCTAATGTATTTTTTTGTCTACCTTTAACGTAGACAAATCTTCAAATGTTTTATATTCATCTTAATAAAGAAAGAACATCTATGAAATACCTGAAAACTAATAAAATGAAATAGATTTCGATTAAAAAGATCTTATAAAAAGATTGCAGATCACTCTAAAAACTAGAAACAGGCTCTGAATGTGGAAGTGCTGGCCAGGAGACTACACTAAAGAAAAGAGTATTTTGCTCAAGAATCCTGAGATACCTTCAGCAATTGACAACCTCCTGTGAGAAAAAAAAAAAAAAAGTTTATTTACTGTTAAAAGTAACGAGTCATTCCATCAAAGGCAAAATTATCTTGTAGCTTGCTATAACCAAAGGCCCTGCTGCCATCTACGTGCTGAGAAAGAGTTTCAGCCCTTTCACCAGTTTTGGAGTCAGTCAGAATTATGAACGGTCTGGGCTATCTCACATTGCCTGCAGACGAGACAGAATGCTGCTATGGAGGCCAGCAAATAAAGCTTTACACTAATCAAACGCTCTGCTGAATAAAATATGAGCGCGTTATTTTGCATAATAAATAGCAAGCCAAAATATAAATTGAACAGTAGCGCTAATAAATAAATAAGGCCATCTAAAGCTGGTTTTCAGGAGCAAAAAACTTCAAAGTTCATCCATTATGGATGTGTGTGTGTGTGCATTAGTGTGGATGAGCAGAGGTGAAGTGCTGGCGTATATTGGTTTTTTCTCTACCTTTTTTTTTTTGGTCTCATTCTCTATTTGGATCATTAATCCAGCAGGAATGAGTAAAGAAATCCTTTTTCCCATAGAAGTGGAGTTGGAACTGGATGATTCTTAAGTTCTCTTCCAACACACGATCTGTATTTCTTTTCTTTGCCTTGCAAAGCCAAAAACCTTGCAGTCAGCTTCTGCTTTCTGGAAACAAAACAGGTCCTCTCTGCACTGAGAAAACCATTAAAATATTTCATTTTAGGTGGCTAGGAGTGTCTGTCTGCAGGCAGGTGAAGGAAGGTGCTCCTTGGGCACATCTCTGCCCTTTGGGGAAGTTTTCTCCCCGTCAGGCAGGACAAGAAAAGGGGAAATATTTTACTTTGCATACATGTTGATTTTCAGTGAAATAAGAGGCTTTCAAGGGAAAACAAACCTATTGCCTAGTTCTGTTATGAAGAGGAACAAAAACCCCAGACAAAGCATTTTTTAACCAGTTCTGCCATGGCTTTTCAGTGACATCTCCTTTATTCCCTACCTAAACTCAGTCTATATGAAGATGTTTAGGCAGCCCAGTGTCAAACTAGAATTTAAATTCACACCAAAGGCCCGTGGGACAGGGGGGATCTGGGGTACCCCTGCCATAAATCATGACAGCAATCGAAACAAAGACAAACAGGAATTTTATTTTTTTTTTTAGTCTTTTGGGGAAGTCATGTGTCACCTGTCACCACTGGTGACACTACAACCAAAGCAGTAGCAAAAAAATCTGAAGAGGTCAGCAAATTTTCAGTTACCTCATTTCCTCTTCTCTTTTATTTTATTTTTTTTTTTTTCTTGGTTTCCAATCACGGGAGAGCATCTGGGGGTTTTTTGGAGGGGGAACAAATACCGGGAAACTGCTCTGCCTCTGCTCTTTGCTTTCAGTTTTCACTCTGAGGTTACAGCAAGGTGGCAGAGATGTTTCCAGTGGGATGTTTGCAGTGGGATGTTTCCAGTGGGATGTTTGCAGTGGGATGTTTCCAGTGGGATGATTCCGGTGGGGATGTTTGCAGTGGGATGTTTGCAGTGGGATGTTTCCAGTGGGGTGTTTGCAGTGGGATGTTTCCAGTGGGGTGTTTGCAGTGGGATGTTTCCAGTGGGGTGTTTGCAGTGGGATATTTCCAGTGGGGTGTTTGCAGTGGGATATTTCCAGTGGGATGCCAGTGGGGCAGCATCTGAGTCTCCAGGGATGGAGGGAGCAAAGCAAGAAAGGAAGGATCTGTCTCAGCAATGTGCCACACTCAGCCCATTCCCAAGTTTCTTCTCAAAAAATTAAGCTTATTTACACCCACAAGATACGTAAATCCATCATAGAAACATCATCTTTTCTTTCTTTTTTCCTTTCTCACAAAACCAGATCATTCCCAGGATAATTTTTCAGTTATTTCTCAATGTAGCTCAGGTTGGGACAACTTTTTTTTCCTAAATCTCAATTTTTTTTTTCTCCTATATTTAATACTTTCAATAACAACTTTAAATTTTCCCCTCTGATGCCCACAATCACCTTCTTTTCCTCTTCTTCAGGATACTCATTCCTTCCACATCGTTTATTACAAAACAAAACAAAAGAAAGAAAACCAGCTCAGATTTTGTGCTTTTTTTCTCTCATTTCCTCCTAACGCCACAAGTTTAATCTTGAGAGCTGCTCTCCCTCTTTACCTCCTTAATGCCCATCTGCTGTTCAGAGGAACAGCCTCACCCACCTTGCTGTCAGTGGTTTGGAGATCTGTAGAGAATGTCAGAGAATCCCCCAGGTGTGTGATGTGCTGCTTAGAAACCATAATGCCCCAAAGCATCTCATTTTCCATAAATATATATATTTATATTTATTTCCATAAATATATATATATCCATATATATTTTTCCCATATATATATAAATATATATATTTATTTCCACTTTAAAAATATGTAATTTCAACTTTTCTACACTGCATTCAGAGTAGTCCAGTGACTCTTTCATTTAACACTTGATTATTTTTGGGAAAGTCATGTTGAGAACCCAAACTTCAGACTCCAACACCTCAAGTGATATTTAGGTGTTTAAATCTTTCCTGCCCCTTTATCTGTAAATTACGGGGAACGTTCCCCAAAGTGGCAAATATTAATGAAAATTAACAACCCATTTTCACAACAACCTTTTTTTCTGAAACTGAAGTTCATTTTTCCATAAATTGGTAATCCTAAATGACTGCACTCATAAAAAATATTACTTATTTGCAGGCAATTTGTTAATAGAAATCCAAGTCCCTATTTATCCTGGAATTTATTCTCGATTGATAACTCAAGTGTGTCTTTTTTGTCTCTTTGACCTCTAGATACACTAAAAGAGAATAGCAAATAAATCCTATTAAATTAAAGGACTCATATTCACATTCCTGCTGTCTACTGAATGCTTTTCCCCTGAAAAGTCCTTGGCTTGCTCGCTGGTGTTGGATAACACCACATTTTATTAAAGATCTGTGAAGTGTTTCCTAAGATGCTACACAGAGTATTTTATATTTTTTTTTGCTTTTAGACATTTATGTCTTACAAAATCTTCTTGGCTTTGCATAGGCGATAACAGGAAGGAGGAATAATGAGACAAGACCTCTTCTTTGGGGGGTTTTTAATTGAGAAATGAATGATTTTGTGGCTTCTCATTAGTTATTCCCGTGGATCCTAATGACAAGGTGCCAACTTTCACACTTTAAGCAGGTTAATTAACCAGGTAGTAATGAAATTGGGTGATACCTGTGTGTTGCTGAGCCACAGCTCGTAACAATGTGCTTTTAATGTCTCTGAAAGGATATTTTCAGCTCCAGTTTTTCTCAGCATAAATAAATGCTTCCCAGCTAACAGGCAAAACTCCTTTTCAAGTTACACTTTGGTCACCATTATTATGTTTCATGAAGTGGATGTTGATATTTCTGCCCTTTTTTAAGGCTATAAAGGGACACCAAGCAAGCTGGAAGAACTCAATTGATGTGTTTATTTTCCTTCTGTCCACTGGCCACAAGTGTTAAATATTTTAATGCTATTTCTTTCCCCCAGAAATAATACAATTAAATATAAAAATTGATGTTTAAAGGTTTTTCCAGGATAAAATTGATGCAGGAATGTGAGCAAGTAGCAGGAACCGAGGTTAGCAGAGTAGCACATGTGCACAAGGAAGGGAACACATTTGGAAAAAATAAGGAAAAAACCAAAAGCACAACAGAAAAATTAATTTTGAACTTCCCAAGAGAAAGTCTCAATAGGTATGTGATTTATCTAATTGAAGAAATATCTTTTAAAGAATCCCAAAAAGTGTCCTCAGCTGGAAGAGCTGCTAATAACCACTTGTGTTGGAAGGGATATGAAGGAATGCTCGAGTTTGATTTTTCTTGTTTGAAATATTCAGGCACAAGTGGTACAATCCTTCTCACAGCAAATAAAACATTACCCAAGGTTTTTTTTTTTGTTCCTTCTCGCTGCCGATTTGCTCACACAGCAACTCTGATTTCTAGGAAAGTATTTGCTGTTTCTAAATATTTACTGGATGGTTCATGCAAACAAGTGTTGGCCTTGCTTGAGTGCTGATCATTTTTCCCAGTCATTGTTTATAATACACAATTTGTCATCAAAATCACATGGCCATTGTCTCCATTCTCTTACTGCTTAAAAAAAAAAAGAGGAATAACAAGGCTGTTCAAGTGAATGAAGAACAACAAAGTCCTTCCTCATATGAATTTTTTTTTTTTTTGAACAAATAAACATTTTGGGCCAAACTTAAAAGGTCTTGCAAATATTTGTCTGAATAAACCAGCCAGGGCCCATCTGAAGACTCGCTGAGAGCAAATAACAGGACCCAGCAGAAAACAGCAAAGCAAATTTCCCAGGCTTGTTTGTAAAAGTAATCTTCAGCAAGTAGTTTTGGATTGTTTGACCACATATGTCCCGGTGTTTACTCACAGCAAGCAGGCTACTGAGCTTGAAGGCATCTTCCTGAGCAAAGCAGTTGAAATATGAACTGAATTCATGGCATTCATGCTATACTTTTAGTGACTTTTTAAAAAATAAACAGCTCTTTATTTTTTAATATTAAATCCTGATTTTTTTTTTTTTGGTAAGCCTGATAGAAAATTTAAGCAAAATTCTGTTGACTGATGAGAAATTTTGCTGTGTAAAATGCCAGTAGTTTTCTTTGCTTCCTCTAGCAGTGAACTCTTCTAATAATGTTTTTTTTTTTTTCCCCATGTTTTACTTGTTTGTTTGGGTGAGGATTGGTCGTGTTCCTGCTTTTTAACCAGTGGGATCACCAGTTGGGAGCAATTTTCTTCCCTGGGACAGAGTTTAATACAGCTGGAAGTACTGGGAAGTCAGCAAGTAATTGATAAATGCAGTGAGTAAATGGCGGCTTATCCAACAAAACCCAAATTTAAGTTCTCAGGACTAGGTGGTCTGAAAAGATTAAACTCCACTTGGCTGGGGTGTGTTGAATAATGATTGAACACCCAGAGCATCTCGGCCCTGCATCTCCCACCCTTTTTATTTTACACATCACAATTACCAGCCATGATCTTCATTCATGATTTATTGTGGGCGACAGGCCATAATCCTCATTCATGACCAGCTAGAAGAGGGGGGAAAAAAAAAAAGAAAACAACAAAAAAAACCAACCCACCACACAAAACAAAAGCCCTTCATGGTACTTAGAGAGAACATGACATTATGCAGAGTTTCCCTCATTCTGAGAGCAGTACAGATACAACAAATGCCACAGCAAAGATGTTTTTAAAGCATCTGTTTGAAAAAAAAAAAAAATTAAAAAAAAAATGCAGCTTCCCTAAGTTGTTGTGGGGAAGAGAAAAAAAGCAGGGTGGAATTGCAAACATGTATATCATTACTGCAACTGCATTCCATTTATTTTCCTTTTGCAAAATAAATTACATAAATGGGGTTTGTATTGTTAGCTGCTCTTCATTCAGAGATTGGGATAATTAGGTTTCAAATACGGTGATGTTTTAAAACACATTTAATTTAGTAAAATTGGTAAGGAAGCTACAGCAATTAAAAATAAAGGACAAAAGTTTCTTTCGCCTTCCTGGGTAATTTGGGGTGAATTTAGACTATGGCATTAAAAGTACAAAAGGTAACTAAAAATGCCATTAAATGAAATGTTCCCAGTCCAAGCAATTTCCTTCTTAACAGAAAGTAAAATGCAAACAGAGATTACTAAAACCCTGCTGTGTTTAATTTAAGTGTATGTAAGCCTTTTACTCACAGTTATTTTGTCTGGAGATAATCATGTAGATCCTCAGTGGTCAGAGCTGTGAAGCGTGTGTTGTCAAAAGTTGCTCACTCTTTGATTCCCCCTCGCTTCTGTCAGCCATGGTTCACATCATGCAAGCTCAGCTCATTCATCTTCTGACAGGGTGGGATTCTCCCATTCCTGTCTCCATCAATTTGCTCCTGTCGCCTCTGGACCGCTCGCAGAAACGCCGGGAAAAAAAAAATGTGTGCGCTGGGCGAAAATTATCATTATTTCTCTGCACATCAGCAACAGGCAGGGACGGTGGGGTTGTTAAACCAAAGGGAGAACTCGGCATCTTCTGTGGGTTCATTATTCCACAGAAATGAAAGGGATGGGGAGAGGCATTAGAGACAGAGCCGTGCACTGACAGGGGCTGCTCTGGAGAGGTTTGGTGCTTCTGAGAGGGGATTCTGTGCCGACAGAAATTGGGGGCTGATGCTCGAGGCACCGTGCTCTCTTGGGCAGGGGAGGCAGAGTGGATTTTGGCCCACAAAAAGAGGTGCTGGGTGGGAAGTTTCTTTCGCCACAGAGATTTTTTTGTGCTGGTACCTTGTATCTGGGCTGAGAGTGCTCCAGGAGAGGTGAGGAGCTTGATTCTGATTTTTTGTTACCAAGGTCTTGATTTATGGCAGTTTTTCACCGTGTAGACAGTTGCTACTGCTTCCACAGGGACCAGAAATTGCATTTACCAGTGGGAGCAGAGTGGATGTGGAACAGTTTGCATGCACCATTCGTGGAGTGTGGAATATTCACAGCAGCCACCAGCTGGGAACGAGCCAAAAGCTGGGATGCAGCTCCTGTGAGGTGCTCCTCAACTGGCAAAGGCAAAATCCCAACATCCCAGGATGCAGAGAAAACAAAATGAGACTGGGAGGTTCAGCTGCAGCCTGGCTGCCAGCACATTCCAGCCTGAGACCTTGGGGGCCACCTCAGGCCCACCAGCTGCTTTGGTTTGCCCCATCCTGCTCATGTTGTCTCCCATTTTCAGCACATGCTGTAACTGCACATAAATTTTTCTAGGCAGAAAATGTAACATTTTTAGGAGTTCAGCACCTGTGAGTTTGTATTGAAAAGACCAAGAGCATCAGGTGATGGTCAAGAGAGTCGTTCTCCAAAAAATCTATGTCCCAAAATCATGGAATGCCAGAGTAGTTTGGGTGGGAAGGGACCATAAAACCCATCTTGTTCATACCTGCCATGGGCAGGGACACCTTCCACTGTCCTCTGCCAGATCCATCCAGCCTGGTCTTCAACACTTTCAAGCTTCTCTGGACAAGCTGTGCCAGGCCTTTGGAACCCTCTGAGTGAGGAACTTCAAATCCAAATCTCTCCTCTTTTGGCTTAAAATCATCCCCACCTTGAGCTGTCACTATCTGCCCCAGGAAAAAGTCACTCACCCCGTTCTTTATTGCATTAATGTCACTGAGGTGTGAGGTCAGGGTTTCTTCTGTTGTCTCTGCTTGGATCTTGAACCACACAGGGATTTATTTATCCACCAGGTTTTCCAAAGTCACCTCTTTCCTCTGAGGCTGGACATTCCTGAGCAAAGCTGATTTTCAAGAAAGTTTCCTTCTGTGTGATGGACTTTTTTTCTGTTTTTCTGTGATTTTTTTTCACTTGGGGGGTGGGTGTTTGCCTTTTTTTGGGGTCTATTTTTCAGTGGGGGTTGTTTGGGTTTTTTTGGCTGAACATTAAGACACTATTTTTTTCCTTGTAAGCTACTCCTGCAAACTCAAACTCAATTCACTCCCACAAAAAAAAAAACCAAACTTATCACATCTCCTACCCTGCAGAAAAAAAAAAAAAAA
>VWYP01001864.1:162371-177799 GCA_013400435.1 Pycnonotus jocosus | reverse complement strand
CTGCTTTAATGTGCTTGGGGAAATCGAAGGGGAATTAGTGGGACGCAAGGTGCAATCCCTCCATTTCACCTGGCCTGACTCCTGCAGCTCCATGGGATGCTCCCGCCCCTGCCTGGGAGATGTGGCTTAAATAAAGAGAAAATATAAAGGAGGAAAAAGAGGGGTTTGAGTGCAGATAGGAAACGGTGACAAAATCGGTGTCAGGATAATTTGATATAAAGTGACATTAAATAGAAATTTTAAAGCCATCTTAAATTCTGTTTTTCTGTAAGCATTGTGTTGGGGTGTTTTACCTTGTCAGCTCAGCTGCTTTAGGTCTTCCATGAGCATCTCAGATGAGAGATTTTCGCTTTTTTCCCATTGGAAATCCATCTGAGAGCAGATCTGAGCAGACACAGCCTCTAACACCCATCACCCTGGCACAGGGAGACACTGAACATGTGCAATCCTTGGTTGTTCACCAAGGAGGGATCAGAATTCCATGGGAAATCCATTGGGGGGCTCTCATATCTTAATATCAGCCATGTCCTGTAGGAGGATGGATTTAATCAGTGATTAAAAAAATCCTGTTGATCTGGCTGCCATAAGGAGGTGCTGGTTTGGGATGGCTTTGGGCAGGGGAATGGACAGGCAAGTGAAATAATTCCATTTTTCCGTGAAACATTATCACTGTGGTTAGGAACAGAGAGGATTCCTGTGCCTGTGCTGGTATCTTGTCATGGTAATTTTGCAGGGAAGAGTTAAAGTGTTTGTCAATGAAATGAAAAGCATTTCTGGCTAATTTAGAGGAGGTTATAAATGTTGGAAGAGTAAAGGGGCTTGATTCTGGAAATGTTAGAATATTTTGGTCCTTTTCCAATCTTTTAATATTAAATGCACTGCAGTTTGGGGAGAAAATATTTCTTATGGAGCAAACTCATCACTATTTTTTGTGTGTGTGATGATCATCTTCATCCTGTGTGTAGATTTTCATGATGCCTTTTATTTGTGTAGAGATCTGACAGAAAATTTATATCTGAATTCAATTATCTGCTAGGGAAAGTGAACACACACTTGTGTGTTTCAGGAAGACTTTGGATTACTGTCAGGATTTGTCCTAACCATAAACTACAGGGTTACCAAAAAACTCAGCTTGGAGGACGGTTCTGTCTCAAGGTTAGGAAATGATCACAAGTACCAGTGACTACCTTTAATCACAGCTCAGTCTGCCAAGCAGAATTTCCTTGGTACAGTGTCTTCTGTACTGAATTATAGAAGATTATAGTTTTGGGTTTTTTTTTTTTTTACTTTAGGAAAACCTTGTTGTTATTTCCCAGCATAAAATGTTATTATCTACCTGATGAGTATTGTCTGCAAGAAAATGCAAATGCTATGTGGCAACAATATTGGTTTTTCATTAGATTTTGTATCATTAAACACATTAGGCTTAGTTCTGTTAACTTAAAAAAATAATAATAATACTAAACCCAACCCTGTTGATAGTTCTGGAAACGAGGTTTTATGGAATGATGTGAATTATGATTATGTGCAGACACTTGGAATGAGATTGTTTCTGAGGAGCTGAAGGAAAAGTTTCAATATTTGAAGTTTATAAAAAGCTTCCAGTTTGGAATGAAAACAATCCTGTCCCTGCCTCCTGCCCTCCCCCTTGGTCTCCTCTTGGCACTGGGAGAATCCTTGCACTGATGGAAGTGGGAAAGAGGAGCAGCTGCTGGTGCCAGGGAAGCCTAGCAGATGCAGTGTGAAGAACTTGCTCCTCTTTAATTAAAGTGGGGATTAGAATCAGCTTCTGGATGCCTCTGAAACCACCTTTTCCCTCTATCAGAAACAAATCTCTCCCTTTATTCTCAGACACCCAGGACTGAGGACAGCTGAGATTGCTAAAATTCTTAGAGAAGTTTATACTGAATTCTGCTTTCCTGATACTCCTTGTCAAAATTGTCTTGCTCAGTCTTCAAAAACTTCAATAACTTACAAATTTCTGTGCTCAAATTGCCATTTTCTGAATCAGAGAGTTCCTTGGATCACTGCTGAATAGCTGGTTAAATTGCTCATGATGCACCATTTTCTGGTAAACACTTTTTATATTTGGGAACCATTCCTGATTTCTCTGACTGCCCAGATATTTTTTAGATACTTAAGAAACAGGAGGTGTAGGTGTTCACTTGTTTTCCATTTTGGCTATTTCCAATTCATCCTTAGTTCTTTGTGTACATATTGGTCTCCTAAGACATATGATATTTACCCCCTCTCCTCTTGATTAGATCACTGAAGCTTTTTTAAAGAGAGGAAATAATTAATAGTTCTGGGTGAATAATCAAATGAAAAGGCAATTAATGAATAATGCACACCCTGCAAAAATTTTCAGATATCGATCATCCGTTAATTTTGTGCAATCTTATAAATTCAGATTTTTTTTTTCATTCATAAAACCGGTGCTCATGTGTACACAGGGCATGAACGACAGCAAAGAAAAAACCAAGTTATTTCTTACAGAAAAAAAAATAAGCCCCAAATCAGCCAAGTTTTGTTCCAACTCTTCTCTCTAGGCTTTGGTGACTCAGTTCTTCTCTTCTCATCATCACCTACGAGCAGGGACTGAAACAAGATGTTTTACAGCGTGCTGTGGGCATTTCTGTGCTCTGCACCCAAGCTCCAGGAACTCTGTGGTCACTGGGAAATCTGGGAAGCAGCAGTGGGCTGAGAGCTCCCTGGGAGCCTCTGGCTGTGTCCTCTCCTTTGATGGATCACTATTTTTGGTGGACTCTGCTTTGGGACACACACACACGCAGTTTTGGTGGTTGTTGTTTTTTTATTTGCTTTTAATTTCCTCTGATGTGCTGCGAGTTGGAGAGCTGGAAAGGCTTGAAAATCTCTCCTTGGCAGATGACGCCCCACGACATTTTTCATAATTAGCCTTGCAGGATCAGAAGGGTTTAACTTTGCTTGCTTGGCTCCACCTGGTCTCTCCCAAACTCCTTTTAACCAGTGTGGGACAACTCTAATTGGGCTGAAAGGCTGAAATTTGTCCTGTCAGCCATGGCTGGTTGAAATGTCACTGAATTTTGGGATGTGGCCACCAAGGAGCCACAATCTCTGCCCAGCTGCTGATGCAGTATGTACACACTAAAAAAATCACAGCCTCCCAAAGGCTGAAATCACCATTCTGCTGAAAAATTATCAGCCTAAAGGTAGAAAAGATGGGAAATGCTGACCGAAAGAGTCCTACCCCAGCTCTACTCATCCTTCAGGCACTCAGTGCACAGCCCTGAGCCCTTTAACCAGGGAATACCCAAATTTTCAAACTCTCAGCCTCTGAATTCACAACTTCACGTTGTTAAAGCTGTGTTGAGCAGCCACCTCTGCATCCGAGGACCAGAGTTTAGGCTGAGGCATCTAAATCACCCCAAAACTCAGATTTTTGGGTGCTTTAATGGACCCGACTCCATGTGTCTTGTTTGGGATGAAAGATGCACTTTTCAATGATTTTATGAAAAAATCCAACTTTTAAATCCAACTAAAATATATTTTGGGGCTTTATTAGTTGTGACTACTGCACTGAGCTTTGTACATAGATTATAGTGAATTATGAACAGAGAATTTAGAGGGTTTTATTTATGAAGCTCATGGAAATGAGCAATATTTTATTAACACAATAACAATATAATGAACAAGTAGATGAAGTTTGTTAAGATAAAAAATAATCTTAATGTTGCCAGTGCTCTTCACTCATTCATTTCTGGTGGCATCAAGGTGAGGGTGTATTTATGTGAGTGTGTGTACATATGTGTAAAGCACACAAATACGTATGATAATTTATTTTTTAGCTATTTTAGTTTTAATTCATAACTACTGAGCTGCAGTTTATTATAAGGTTACTCAAGACAAACTGTTCCATTTCCTCTGTTATGCAAACAGAATGGTTTATGGTCAGCCTGGTCAGGATCAGATTCAAATGGCCTCAGAGTTCAAAGGGATGGTGATGACTCCAGCAAACCATTTTTGTAATCTGTAAATTCCATTTCTAAAAAAAAAAAAAAAAAAAAAACAAAAAAAAAAAAGAAAAAAAACTTGGCTGAAGCTTGTAATGGCTATGGCAAGATTTTGCAAGGTCAAGAGAAAAGAGAGTGTTGAGTGTTTTGACTCTGTCTCAGGACAGACAGTGCATATTTGTGAATGGCTTCATGCTATGCTGTTTGAAATGTTTAGAATTTTGGGAATTTTTTTCCCCTTATTGATTAATTTGTGTGTGTGTAGCTGGGACACTGCAGGCAGGGTGTAAAAGCCCTGATTTAAATCCCAGCAGAGTGATTTGGGGTCTTTCCACTGGGGGAGGGTGGGGAGGTTGGGGTTTTAGGTGAACATGTCCTTGTTGAGGAGCCTGGGCAGGGCACCAGCAACCAGGGCTGGGGACTTCTGTGCCTCTTCTTGTAGGAGCAATTCAGTCTGTATTGGTGTGGGTGTGCAAATGCTTTGGTGTGAGTGAATAAAAGCTGCTTTTATGGCTCCTGACCCTCATTCACACCCTCACCCCACAGTCTCGCAGTTTGTGTGTTCTCTTCTTCAAGTCGCCCCCTCCCAAACCATTCTCATTCACTCACATTTTTGTTTTTTCCTGGAAAATGTGGGCATGGAGTGACTGAGCAATGGGAAATGGGTTTGAGTTGACAGAGAGTGAGTTTAGGTTGGGTGTATGGACGAGATCTTTCCCTGTGAGGGTGGGCAGGCCCTGGCACAGGGTGCCCAGAGCAGCTGTGGCTGCCCCTGGATCCCTGGAAGTGTCCAAGGCCAGGCTGGACAGGGCTTGGAGCAACCTGGGATGGTGGAAGGTGCCCAAGATGGGATGAGATGAACTTCAAGGTCCCTTCCAACCCAAAGCATTCCAGTTTCTATGACAAACAGGCCTCCATGGCTCTTACAAACATCCCCATGGACACAGAGGAGAGTTCTCTTTGCATTCCTTCAGACCAAAGTAATTCAAAACACAGTTTTTTAATATATGTGTGAATCAACACAGAGTTTGAGTCCCACAGCAGGACATGAGGCACTTCGAGGCAAATACAGAGCTGGAAATGTTCTGTACAGAGCAACAGACTGAAGTTTGGCAGAGACAGAGAGGTAAAAACATGGAAAGTGAATATGGGAATCTGCTGCTCATTGCGACAAAACACAAAAGAAAAATAATTCAAGAGTTACAATTCCTTTTTCTGTCTTTACTTTTTTGTCTTTTCTGGAAAAGGAGCATAGAGGGTGAACATTTTGAACACAGCCTCCCAAAACTTGCTCTTGTCTCACTTGAGACCCCTCCTTTCCTCTGTGTGTGGAGTTTATGGGAGCATCCCTTTTGAACTTGTCATGTTGATGGATGATTCCTGTTGTGTCCTATCAGATTGTGCTGGCTATGTTGATATAAAATATTCTTCTGAAAGCAAATTGGATATCTTCTTAAGGTGGTACTCACTCAGAGATTTTCTAGAAGTTGAGCAATTAAGTCAGCTGTGATATTCAATGTTCTTAAACATCTTTAACAGGACCTGATTTATGAGCTTAGCACTATTTATAACAATGGTCTACAAACCTGCAAAATTAGAGAAGCTTTGCATTGCTAATATTGTTAGAAATAATGAAAATGGAATTCTAGAAACGGTTCGTCTGACTAATTTCAGGTTTGCTTAGAAACTTTATAAATAACTGAAAGAAGAAAAAGACATTAACTTCTTGAAAAACTGCCTTTAACTGTGAAACATTAGGCTGCAGATGAAAGATGTTTCTGAGGTTTCCAGGACCAAATGAATAGGATCTTACTGTAACTAATAATTGTAAGTTTGTTTAGCTAAACATATTTTTTTTTTCTTAAAAAAAACCCAAAAAACCAAACTTTATAAAAATGCTTTCAGCCCAAGATACTTTGCATTTCGCTGGGAGGATTTATGCATGAGGTTTGTGAAACTCAACATTTCTTGAGTTGTTAGACATCACCCAAATCCAGATCATATGAGAAAGGTGTCACCACGTTATGGCCTGAGCTTGTGCCTGCTGAATCCAACATGAGCTGAGCTCATGGAAGTTGCCTTATCTCCATTTTTTTTCATCCTAACACCAAATGACTGCATTAGGAATCTGCCCAAGATAAAAAAAGTGTGAAATATGCCTTCTAATTTATAATGCAGATTTTTGCATAACAGGATCAAAACTGTTATCCTGTTGTGAATGTAACATCAGAGTAAAATAACAAGCATTTTACCAGTTAATATGCAAGCTAATCTGACAAAAGCATTTTTACATTCATTTACAGAGCGACTATCACCCTAAAAAAACTCCTGGGAGATAAATGAAACAAACCAAAACAAAATAAAACTTTAATCATTTCCATAACAAAAATTAAACAACTGTGGCATACACAGGCAGGTTTGGAAGGAAGAAGAAAAGGAAAAGGGGATAAAGAAAGAAAGATGGCAAAAAAAAAAAAAAAATTGCACTAAAATTCAACAAAGACCGTTGTGTCAAGAAAACAATGGTGAAAAATTGCTCATTTCTCTGGAGAACAATTGTAATGAGAATGAGAAACTGGTACTGAACCTATTCTCTTCTCAATCTTCAGATCTTAATCATGTGATCCTCTCAGGATGCCAGAACCTCGTTTTCCTAAAGGCCTGTATAAGCATGTTCGGTGGAAAATCTATCTACCAGCAGGTGTCTTTTAACTTTATTTTGTCGTCAACATCAAATAAAGATGAGAAGAATGGCATGAATTAGCTGATGAGTGTTAGGAAAGCAGGTGAAAGGAGGGAGGATTGTGTCACAGTGAGATTTCCAGCTTATCCACAGGCTGCAGCGTTTAATTAGGGAGTTGGCCCAACCCTTGTTGGGGAGAAACTGCTCGTTCAAAGCACATCTTAATTAAAAAAAAAAAAAAAGTGACCAAAGATTAAATTGTGTATGGTAAATTGTGTATGGAGAACTTTGAGTTTGGGATGCGACATTAAGTCATAACGAGCCTAATGAATTAATTGCATGAAGGTCTGCAATGAGCAACTGAAAATATAACTGATGAGTTGCAAAGTAAATAATTTAGCTTTTAGCATCAGGTCATTCTGATTATTTCAGGAGGAGGAGGATGGATCTGCACAGAAAATTCCTGGTGTAGTTTTTCCTTGAGGAAGAAAGTAGAGGACAAATTTTTTTGGTCCATTTTTCCAGCAGAAGGGGAAAGGAAAACTGTGTTATTTTCCCTTCTTTTGCAGAACTTAGGACTGTTCCTCTCTATCTCCCCATTCCAGGGGCAAGCTGGATACATTCGTTGAGAATGCAAATCAATGAGGTGGATTTAAACACAATATTTGTTCTGGCTAACAGCACAAAAAGCAACTTTATTCCATGTAAAACTTGTAATGATTGTTATACCAGAAAAAAGGCCTGGGAATATGAACAATATATATTAAAAGGGGATGGCAGGACATAAATATATAACAGAAACCATTACTGCCAAGTGTAACAGCAGGATAGAGCAGCTTCCTGCACAAATTGTTTCAGGCTAGAGAAGTTGTAAGGGTAAGGCTGTTTCATTCTAGAGAGCAGAATATTTTCATTGGGTACTGGATAACTTGGATTTGAGAGGACTGAAGGGTTTCAAAACGAGAATAAAATCCATATATTATCGTGTCACCGTAAAATAAAAGATGGGAATAACCATGTTTGAATGGCTGTGGTGGGAACCTCATGAGCAGCACGGTGCAGTTGTAGAAGTAGGAGAAGGTAAAGGCTTTTCCAGTTTTTCTATCCCCCTCACTGGCCCTATCCTAGAAAATATTGGTTGGCAAACGTGGTGTGCTGATCAGTTCCCAGGAAAAGTTGATCACAATTAACATATGCAAAGTAGCTGCACAGCCAATGACAGCAGAATGAAGGCTTTCCTTAAAAACACATTTGACAGAGATATTTCTGCTCCAGCCACCACTTTGCATGAACATCCTTGGTCCTCTGGGGTATTTCTTGTGCTGGAGAGTGGCCAGTGCTGGGCAGCTGGGTGGGTGGGGGTGGGTCTGCTCCTGAATGTGATCAATGAACTCAATTACCACCCCATTCCAGAGACTTCCAGCCGGAGTTTGCAGTGATACATAGTGCCTGCCATCCCTGACACTGCTCCCAAAATCTCTTCAATAAATAAGAGGATACCGGAGAGCTCTGACTCGATTTCTTTTTTTTATTTTTTTTTCCAATTTTTTTTCTTTTTCTTTTTTTTTTTTTAACAGCTCTTCTGGGTCCCCAGTTGATTTTCTTTGCAAGGTTAGTTGCTAATACATTCCTAGCACCCATGCATTATTAATGCTCACCGCTCTCCAAGGTGGCAGTGACAAATAGGGAGCAAAATTCACTGACTAGTGGGGAATGTACTTTTTAGTCATGCTTGAATTTTTCAATCCATTCTGCTTGTTGAGGATTTTTCAGTGGAGGTACTGTAGCAAAATATGATTTTTTTTTTCTTTCTCCCTTCAAACCTAAGAAGCACTCTAGTAACCAGTGGAAAGCTTATGAGTCAGGGCTTTTCCCAGGAGGTTTTGAGGGGGAGTAGTGCAAAAACTACCTTTGATGTTTGCAGTAGCATGGAAGTCATTGTTTTTCCTCCCATGTAGTAAGTGGCAGTTTTGACTGCAAATCGACTATGCATGCAGTCAAGTAAATTATAATATTTTAACTAGGCTGTGCATGCCAGCTGTAGCATTCCCAGAAATAATACCAAGTGTGTATCATGAGCAACATTGATTTTTAATGTGCAGATTTGTTTCTTCAGATATAAAACTCTATTAATTTTGCAATATAAAGAAGCAATCTGTGAAATACATTCTTAGACTGTTATTGGTTACTATAAATCCCACTAGTAGTACTAGCGCACTTGTTTAATTCAGAATTACTTCATTTAAAGTATGATTTTGTGCATGTGGTGGAGGTGCTGGAGATTTGGCAAAGACCTCTTTAACATAACAAATAGCTGACAGTAAATATTAGGCTAATTCTTCCCAACGTTTAATAGAGGGATAACTCACTGGGCAGAATAATGAATTCCTTGCTAATGGCTGTACATAGGGGATTAACACCTTCGTGCAGCCATCCACAAATGCACTGAAAATATGAATGTTATCTGTTTTGGAAAGTCTTGATCTGGGTCCAGCTCTGAGCCATGGGCAGCTTTGGAGCAGGATTTGCTTTAAGGTTCTGAGGGGCCCTGAATCAAGAGGATAATTTCCATTGTGTCTTGTTCAAGTGTTTTAGCTCTCCAGCCTAGAGCCAAGGAAGGTACAAAATGTAGTGCAGAGTCCACAGGTCAAGTTTTCATACAGTCATGGAATGTCTTGGATTGAAAGTCCATGTTGTCCCAATCTCCTGCCATGGGCAAGGACACCTTCCACTGTCCCAGGCTGCTCCAAGCCCCATCCAGCCTGGCCTTGGACACTTCCAGGGATCCAGGAGAGCCACAGCTGCTCTGGGCACCCTGTGCCTCACAGGGTCTCCCCACCCTCACAGGGGAGCAGTTTTTCCCAATATCCAGTCTAAACCAACCCTGCCTGACTTTGAAGCCATTCCCCCTCGTCCTGTCACTCCAGGCCCTTGTGAATTGTCTCTCTCCATCTTTCCTAACTCTGGTGCCTTTTTGTTCTTTTCCTTCTCATATGTTCAATGCAAAGTCACATTGAAACACAATTTTATGGACAGTGACCGTGCATCCTTTCCAGTTGTGATTCTAAAGAAAGAATTAAAAACTGCCAAAGCAAAATAAACATCATTATTTTGGTGAGCTGGGTGGCACAGGGGCTGATACAAAACACAAATAAATAATAATGAGAAGAGAGGAAAAGGCAAAGTCAGAACAGGAAGTGGAGATGACGGAGAACAAGAGTATGGAAATGAGGGGTGATAGCTCAGGGAACATCACATTAGAAAGGGGTGGAAGTGTCAGAAAGGAACCAGAGAGCAGCAGATTGGCTTTAAAAAAAAAAAAAAAATTAAAAAAAAGTGTGTTCAGGAGATGTTGATGGAATCCATCCAACATCTGAACGACTCAATGAATAGCAGACTGTTGAAACTAGATGAGACACTAACTAATTTAGTTCAGGCTGTCAATAATTGAAATCAGGATGTTGCTGTATTTAATGCTAACAGGGAGACTCTGATTTCAGAAGCTTAAGGTTTTAAGAAGCTGGGATGGATCTGCTGCCATCGTTTCCCAGTTGTTATTGTTGGGGAATTGTTGAAAGAAAGGTTATCAATTCAACGTTAGTGCTGTGTATGATTTTTAATATTTAAAGATGCTACTTGCATTTTGAAGCCATGACCTGTATTATCTGCTCCTGATGGGGCTGTGTGTGGAGGGAAAGGGCACAGTTTAATTTTGTGATAGCCTGGTATGAGATGTACAGTTGCTCCAACTCCTCAATTCCATCACTTGCTGGTATGAGGAGAAATAAAATTCAAAGTCCTGTCTTTGGCAAAGTCCCTTGCTGCTCCCTTCCAATCTGCAGTGTCAGAAAACTCAGATACTTAACGAATCTTCTCATGTCTGTTGGCTTCATTTAGCAAACGTCTGTTCAGTTATCATGGATTAAAGGAAAATATTTATTAGAAAAAAAAAATTACTCATTTTGGAGATATAGCAAATACGAGTTAAAGAGAATTTCAAAGAGGAATTTTTTTTTTCCACCTAAATTGTAATTTATGTTACAGGGACATGAAGTAATGTAACAGCAACAGAAAGCAGTTTGGGGATGAGAGGTTTTAAAATGGGAGGGGGGAGGAAATTTCTCCCAGGATAAACGGTTACAAATAAAGAATGAAAAGTAGACAGAAAACTTATTTAAGCCTCTGAGATATATGAGTAGTAAGCATAGAAAAATTAGTGTCCAGCAGTGAGCATCACCCTGCCAGTTCAGCACAAATCTATGATTCCAATTATTCTATGAATCTAAGGATTCTGTGAATCACTGTGTAATTTTAAGCTATTGCTGTCAGTACCTTCACCATGTATGAATTCTCCCCTATAATTCTTCCAAGGCATGAATCTAATTTGCTTTTCATGCCCATTAAAGCTGAATTAAGAAGATGCCATAAGATATCACAGGTATTAAAAAAAATACAGAAAGAAAATACTGAAAGCAGAAAACACCGAAGGAAGAAACAAAGTGCCAAGGCCTTGATGCATTGGAAAACTCTTTATTTTGTGATTTTTGGGCCATCTCACACAGCTCAACCATCCCTTCTCCAGACCCACTGGGCTATGACAGATCCCTGAGCAGCTGGAGCCTGGTGGGAATTTCTGGCCTGATGAAATCAGCTTTTTTAGGGGGTTTTGCTTACCTTGTAGGGAAATGTTCCCTTCTCAGGTTTGCTCCCAGTTGGATGTCACTTTTCCCAGCATAAAGTGAGGGTCTGAACGTGCAGCGGATTTTCTGATTTACATAGAATGTGTGTGGAGTTCATTAAAAGATCTGGAGGGCTAAAACATTTGAACAAGACAATGCAAGTTGGAAAACAGGGATTATGTGAAAATGAAGGGCTGAAAAGAAAAAAAAAAATCCCGTTTCAGTTTGTTTTCCTTGTTTTCAGAGTTGTGAGCTGCTGCTTTTGCCTTTCCTCTCTCCTCCAATGCATTCTGACTCTGAAAATAGTGTTTTATCTCCCTGGTACTGATTGCTTCCAGTGCTTATTTTTCCATGTGTTTTCTCTGGGATCTCCCAGTGCTGATATTTTTCCAAGGTGTGCTACAAGCACACTGGGAGGGGATGAAGCCTCCCTGGGAGCTGCAGCTCTGCTGTAACGCATTCTTCAGGACACAACACTGGCAGGAGGGGGAAAAAAAATATATATCCTTTGGAAAAACACAAAATGTGTTCAGTGCTTCCACTTCTTCGTGGTGTGTCCCAGTGGCAGCTGCTGTCACATTCCATATGCCAGGAATTGGGACGGGCTGCCTGGTGCCCCATGCCATGGGGGTTCCTCGTGTTTCGTGTCACTCATAGCTCATTTGGAGGATCCAGGGTGCAGGCTGCTTTTATTCTTTTAATTTCTTTCAATACGTGAAAGCCTGACGTGTGTTTCCTTCCAGGTAAATCAGTAAATCATAGAAATAAATATTTTAAACAGAGGTGTGTCCAGGTTTAGCCTGTGAGTCAAACCCCTGACAAAGCCTCGCTACGAAATGTGGGTTACAATGGTAGGGTGAGGAAAAGCCCAGCTCCAAACCAGGCTGACTCACAGGCACAGGAACACACAACCCCTTTCTAGAAGACCTTATTTATACAAGAGGTGAGAGTTTAGAGACACAAAAGTGCCCCAGAAGACAAAACAAACCGAGGGAGGACGGGCAAAGCCCAGCTACGGTCAGCAGTAAATTCATCCTCTCACTTCCAGCAGAGTTTGGTTTCTTTCTGGTTTTCCTTCTGGCTTAATCTCTGCTGTGAAGAGCAATTTATCTTCCTCCCTCTGTCTCCATCCCGTCAGGGGGACAGGTGAGGGAGCTGCGTTTCCAAAGGCAGCAGTGATGCGCACCACGGATCATAGGGCGCGACCTATTCCCAGCTTGGAATTTCTCATTTTTTACCAGCACACCCAGAGCTGCAGCCTTATTTTTCAAAAGCACTTTATGGTGCTCATACAATCATTTAAACAATTTATGCTTAATTTGATTTTACCCTGACAAATCTCTTGAAATCCTTTGTATCTATATATCAAAATAAGCTGCCAAAAAATATAAAAATCTATACTATCAGCCAAAAAAATGTTTTAGCTTCTAGTAGAAGATAATGCTTTATCCTCCAGAATTCCTGCAGTAAAAAATTTAAAATGCTAGTCTATTGATGGTCAGATTAAAAACGAAAATTGTATGGATTATTAATAACTTTTTTTGAGATTTTTTTTTCTTTTAAGTACTAATTTTTCTTAACAAACACTAAAAAATTGCTACTTCTTAGATTCATATGTTGTAGGCTGGACTTTAGATCTGTCTGCATTTCTCAAGTTTTATTGAGATGTTGTATTGTTGATAGTTTGAGTATTGCATGGTCAGACATCCTTTTCAAAGTTAAATTATTTGCAAAACAGGCACCATCAGTTCTCTCTCGCCCTGTTTCAACATTTTTTGCTGAAGGATAGTTATGAAAGATTAAACCTTATTGCTATTTCTGGAGGGGAAAAATAATTCTTGAAGGCTTCCCCAAACTTCAGGTAGCCCAAACTTTTGTGGGTGCCTGGAGTGTGCGAGCTGATCCTGGTGAATCCAAATTAAATTTCCATTTATGCCTCACCAAGCTCAGTGAAGACAAAAGACACGTTAACACGGGCCAGAAATCTGGCAAGCCAAGTCCCACCCGGGGGATATTTTTCTCAGATGTGGAATACACCCCTGCAGACCAGGATTTATAGCAGAAATGCTGACAGACAGTATTGGTGATACTGTTCTAATTTATTTGTGCTGAATGGTTTTTTCATCTCTCTTCCCTTTTAATGATCTAAGCCTTTTTGCATCTGGCAGTGAGTTTCCTCACTGTTTACCTTGCCTGCCAAGGCAGTATCATCCATCTATGACTATGCTTTTCTTGGTTTCTTGCTCTCTGTCTTTAATATTTGGAGCCAATTTTCCATTTATTCCAGGACTCCTGTACCTCTGATGTTGCTATTAACTTGTAAAGTGGAAGCCTGTCAAAAATGCTTTCAAGATGCAATTTTCTTTTTTTTTTTTATTTTTAAATTATGAAATATGTGGTTGTGTTCTGGTATATTTTTATCATAAACATTGAAAAATCCTACTTCTGCTCTTGGTTGGCATTTGCCATAAAGAAAATAATCCCGATTTCTTAGATGCTGAATGAGCTTTTTGTGGTCCTGTAACACCATCAGGCATTTCTGCCTCTTGCAGGGTGCTCAGGACCATTTTGTGCTCCCTTTACCAACCACAGGAGCACTGGAAAACATGGATAATCCGAGGGAGCGTGTTGGGAATTTGAATCCCATATATGTAGATTATGAAGCTGAAGTGATGATTACGTAATTCGATGACATTTACATTTTTGGAATGTAACCTCTTGCCATCCCACTTTGCAGTAGCAGTAGTAAATCTGTGATGGGATGAATTGCAGTGGGAGAGAGGGTGGATCCGTGGTTGTCTGGGATTTTAGGAGCTGGAGGCAGGGAGAAGGTTTTGGCTGGACTACAAAACAGCACCAGAATTTCTCCTTACAAGCCCTGGTGAGGAAGTAAAGCAGATTTTGGAGACATCATCCAGCCAAGGGGGAGACTGAGGGCAAGGCCAGTGAAATTTTGTCATCCCAATCCATGGGAGTGTCCAAGGCCAGGCTGGACAGGGCTTGGAGCAACCTGGGACAGTGGGAGGTGTCCCTGCTCGTGGGGTGGAATTTTAAGGTCCCTTCCAACCTAAATCCCATTCTGGGGTTCTGTGATTGTCTCTTGCCTCTCAAAGAGACATCCCACACACAGCTCCCTGCTGGGATGGAGTTTGGGGTGAGGAACGTGGGGCTCACAGCCCAAGTTGGAGCCCTGGAGAGCCAACCCACCCTGGAAGGTGTTGGTAGCTCACTGTCAAGGGATGAGCGGGACTTCTCCAGCCTTGTCCCTTCCCTAGCAATGACATCTGGCCGTGCCCAGCTTCTGGAGTGCTCAGAATTTTCTTATTTTTGTTAAAATTTAATTAACAGCGCTAAACTAAGATAAAAGCACGAATCACAGGTAGTTAAGAGCGTGGTGAGTAATCTGCCAGAGCAAATCTCCTTGATTTTGAGACTCTAGAAACTGATCAGAAATGAGATCAAGCATTTTAAACTGGCCTTTTTTCCCTGCTTTTCGTTTGCACGGATCATATTGGCTTTTTCCTCCCGTTATTCTCAAGTGTTGGCCACTTCTGGTTGGATACAACCCTTGTAGACAAGCCCTTAATTTAACAGCTCATTCTCCCTACTTCATTTGAATAGAGATTATAAAGGAAACTCTAATCCTACTGATTTGCAAATTGAACTGTTTTGTAGATGTTATTTAAACAGAGCCACTACGACTGTGTTTCATGAGAAACGTGGTACAGTGAGAGAGATCAAAGATTCATAAGGAAGCTCTTTTTTTTTGAAACCCGATGCTCCTGGCTTCTTTAACTAATTGAAAAATTTTCTTTACAAGAACAGACCTTCAAGCACTCTGGCTGCTGCCACGAGCCTTATCATTACAGAGTTTTTACTTCCTCCTTTAAGGGACTGAGCTGGAGATTAATGGAAGACTGTGCTGGCACTTTCGGATGAACTTTGCCTGTTTGCAGTGCACTGTACAAATCCTAGCACACAGGTGATTATCAATGGCCTCAGATCGAAAATAAATGAGTGCCTCCTCCTTTTTTTCTTTTTTTTCTTTCTTTTTTTTCTTTCTTTTTTTTTTTT
>VWYP01001864.1:121281-152318 GCA_013400435.1 Pycnonotus jocosus | reverse complement strand
AAAAAAAAATCTAGTGTCTCATGCAGAACTTGTTTGTTAACTCCTGATGAGATGCTGTGTGCAGTCATGCTGCCCTGAGGAGTTTATAATACCGGAGCTTGAGCCTACAACATTTCCTAAGCAGCGCTGTGAAGAGCCTGGTGGGACTGCGGTAATTGAGGTAACTGTGTTACTCCTGGACTGCATCGTGCAACTCTTACACCAGGCATTGAGCACTTAGGAGAGCAGCCCCATTCACTTTACTGATGGCTTTTAGATGGGAAAATGTATTGCCATCACAAAGTTACCCACCCTTCAAAACTCAGCATACTGAGGACGAAATGGACAAATCTAAGGGAGGTTCTTGTTGAAAACAATCAACAAATGGACCATATATAAAACTAATCTCTCCTCTTCTGGTGATTTTTCTCCCACTTGCAGACAATCAAGCCCAGTTTTGCCAGTGACTGTCAAAAAATTGTATGTGAGTAGGTTTAAGCTGCAATAAATAGGTATGAGTTCCAGCTAAATCCAGCCCTCTATAACATTACATTCCATTGTGGACATGCCTCCAAAACACCTCCGATTTGAAAAAAAAAAAAAATAGCAGTGATGCCTGGACCCCTGATGCTGCCCAGGACTGCTCCATCCTGAGCAGGGGTCTATTTCCCATATTAAAAGTCAGCTTGTTGGCAGAGGAGTGCTGAGCGTGTAAATCCATTAGCCTTGCCTGTGTGCTGCTGAAATCCCAGCCCCTGTAATTCTCTGTCCTGGGCATCCTCCTTGGAAAAAAAAATCATCCACAGCACTGGTGCCATAGCCTAGCACAACTTTGTAGCAAATGATTGATCTTATTTATATGATTTAGGGACCGAAAAGGTGTTCTGGGAAGAATTCACCTGTAAATGTGCCTTGTTGTTTTTTAATCAAACTCTGTGAGATATTCCAGATGTGGATCAGGGTTGTGGCTGGGGAAAGGTGTGTTCAGTGTGCAGGGAGAAGGTCTCTGCTTGCAGGGACACCCAGCAGAAGGGCTTTGAGCTCTTTAACTTTGAGAATAGCCCTGAGTTCAAGTTGTCTCCTTTGTGCCTTCAGTGTCTGCTTGGCCTAGAATAATCTCTGGGAAGAAAGCGAAAATATTGACAAATGTTTTCAAGAAGTTTTTACAGACAATTTCAAGGAATTTT
Source organism: Pycnonotus jocosus (assembly GCA_013400435.1). Lineage (NCBI taxonomy): Eukaryota > Metazoa > Chordata > Aves > Passeriformes > Pycnonotidae > Pycnonotus > Pycnonotus jocosus. The sequence continues at coordinate 151,152 of VWYP01001864.1, read as the reverse complement.
TACAAATATGTTCCTGAAATTCCTAATTTGAGCCTAATAGTTTATATCTTTCTAACTATTTTTATTTGGGTGGGGGGTTTTTTTGTTGTTTTTTTTTTTTTTTACATATGTGTCTTGATTCACATTGATCTTGTGGAATAACCTGATTTCAAGTGATTTCAACTCTTAGACAATGGCACCTTTTTTGGTAGTTGCAATTCTCTGTTCCTTGATGAATAATTTACTGATTAAAAGCAGTTCTGCACACAATGATTGCATTTTTTTTCAGGAGAAAAAAGACCATCATCACTTGTAGGGTCAGTGGAGTCATTTATTCCTTCACCTTTTCCAAGAATTTAGTACCTTCTTTAGGAAATCTAAAAGTTGTTCTTGACAAACTGCTACAGTTTCATATCCAAGGTCCTGCTTCTTCTTTTTTTTTTTTTTTCCCTGGAGTTAAAAGTATTGAGGACAGACTTGTTGAGCTGGATGTTCTTTCACCTTTCCTGACTGTACCACCCTCATCCTTGAGGGTTTCCAGCACCTGAGTGGATCAGGTCAGAGGCCAGAGGGGTTTTCCTCTCTTCCTGGGGCTCCTTCCCACTGAATTTCCCCGTGATTTTATGATTTTTCCGCTTGCCTAAGTGACAGCTGTTGCTCAGATGAGCAACTAAATCTTAAGGCTTTGTTGACAGAGCACAAGTCAGCATCTCCAGGAATGTGCCAGATTCTGGACCCTTAAATCTTGCAGTGCACTGCAAATGATTCCTGTGAAGGTCTGGGATGGACTCTCCAGATGACACACCTCTGGCTGCTGTTTTTAGGGGTTCTTTGTATGTACATCAGTGTAAAATACTTAATTCTTTTGTAGCAACCTCTTTTTCTGGGAGACCTATCGTCCTCCAGCGGATCAATTTGTCCAGAGGAATGTAATCTATATTTACTTTGCAGTAGGTGCTGTAGCTCTCAACTCTGCCTTTTTTTAGCTGATTCAGCTGCAATCCAGCTCGCTTTGACCTCAGAAATATTCCCTGCTAACTGTCCTCCTGTTCACTCCAATTTGTACTGCCTAAATGCCTACTGCTGAGTGTCCCTCTGGCCATTCTGAAAGGTGTTTCATCACACTACAATAAACGTGAAATACTGATGCACTCAAAACAGCAAAAAAGGAGGGGGGGGAAAAAGCAGCTGGATATCGGCATGGGACTGGACAGGGGCATTTATTACACTTTACTTTCATCCCATTGTCTACCTTTGCCAAAGGAGGGCTCTGAGGCTCCCTGGTGGGCCAGGCAGGTCAATACGACACAGGAGTTAAATTAGACCTCAAGTCAAGCACACATCTACCTTGGCTGGGATACCTCCAACCTAAAGTCCCTGGAAATTTTACATTTTTCCACTAAGTTAACCAATAACAGAGTGAAATGAGTGAGAAAAAAGCAGCTGTCTAGCCTGCATCTTGCTTCATTATCAAATGGATGCTGTCCAAACAGCAGCTTAGGTGCCTTATGAGGGAGACAAACAGGCTGAGGTTAGAGCTGTGGCCAGGATTTACCAGGCTCAGTAAAAAGAGTTTTTAAAAAAGTTATTAAACATGTAATAACACTTTTTAAAGGTTTCTTTTATGCCTCTTGTTATTTTGAAGGTGTTTTTTCCCTCTCCTCTTCTTCTTCCTCCAGCATCTATAAACTGGCTTGATTGTTTGAGAGCATGCTCAGAGCTCTTACTAATGTCAGTGTTATATTAATTTGTCAGTGTAGAACACACTTGTTCAATTCAGAACCCTGGTTCAGAGGCCTGGAGATCCCAGGTTGTCTTGGTGAGTTTCCACTCTTCCCTAAGTGCTGAAAGAGTCCAACTCATGGAACAATGTTGGTGTAACTTTGTGGAATCAGAAAAAGAATTTTAAGTGACAACATCTTTGGTTGGAAGAGAGATTAAGGTGATTCAGAGGCTTCATGGCTGGAGAAAGGGCCTGGGTGACCACTTCCTATATTCAAAGGATCACTTCACGAGGAGACAAACCCCTCAAAAAAATGTTCAGAACATAATTTTGTTATACACAACAACCTCCAGTTAGCATTTAATGGAATCACAGAATAGTTTGGGTTGGAAGCAACATTAAAGGTTATCTCACTCTAACTCCTCTACCACTGGCAGAAATCTTAAAATTACTGTCCTTTATAAAACAACAAAAAATTGTAATCATGTGCCAATAAAGTGGTAAATTTATTTGATTTGGACAAACGAACAAGTAACAACAACAAAAAATCCAACCCCCCAACCAACACCTCTATACAAAGGAAAAGAAAATCTTTCAATGAGGGCTATACTTTCTAAAATTATTTTGTAAGCTGAGGAGATATTTTATTCATCAGGAATGAAGGCACAGTGCAGGTACTTAATCTGTAAAAACTCTCTTGCTTTATTATTTTAATAATCGGGAATATATTTCTCATCTGGCAACTCTCTACTTCAAGCTCAAGCACTGCAAAAAACCATATCTGGACCTCTTACAAAGCTTTGCTTGGTTTATTTCCGAAAGAGCTCTTGCCTACCTATTTGCTGATGGGGAAAATCATTTAGAAACATGAAGCAGGTAAACCTTAACCTGCCAGATGTCTTCTTCATGTAAGCAATTTAAATTCAATTTGTGGCAGAAAAATACAGGCAACTTCTGGATCAATAGGCTGCATTCAGCAGAGCTGACACACAACACCTGATCCACCGCCAACCTGCCAGGGCTCTTTTTGCTCCTACCTGAGGGACTTTCCCTGGCTTTTATCGTTGGGTAAAATCTCTGAGGATTACAGGTACTTAACGCTAATTAGGGCTGCTCTCTTCCCCTCCCTTTGAGCGGCCTCTGTTTGTGCCACAGCCGCTTTAGTTTTGTGTTTCAGGGGGGATAATTGTGGTGGCACACGCCAGCCAGGTAAATGATAGCCCCGCACCAACACACCCCCAGCATCTCGCAGGAGAAGAGGGTGATGAGATAATCGCTGCCGCAAAAGCTGCTGCGCCCTCACCTTGCTCAATTTCGGGGGACTTTTTGTGGAGATATCCGCCTTCAGAGCTGTAATTATGCGATTAGGAAAAGAAGAGGCTGTAAACAAGCAGGACCTCGCTGCTCCCCAGGCGTGGGAAGTGAGGCATGGCAATCCCAAAGCTCCTCCAGGAATACCTGCACCTCGTGTGGAAGGCTCTGGGAGATGTGTGACGTGCATGCACATCACTCCTGCTCTGAGTGCTCGCAGCACGCCGGTTATTAGCACCAAAAAAATCATTCTCCATTCACATACGTTTCGCCGGGGTTCAGAATGAAATTTAATCATTGCCCAGATTTGTAATAATTATTATTATATGTGGGGTTAAGTGCTGGAAAAATGGAGCTTTTATTTGCCATTTAACGATTCCCCCTTCTATCTGTGAGCTCTGATTCTACCATTATTGTGTTTCCTACAAATATCCCAGATACTTATAAATATTCTATTGCAATGAATTTTATATGACCCTTCAGTTCTAACAGCGGAAGCTGCATTTTGAACTTAACCTAAAATCCAGTGCAGTAAAGCCAATTTTTAAATGTAACCTTTCCACCAAGTGGTAAAGACAGTCATAAAGTCACTTATTATTGCTCAAGTCCCTCTTGACATATAATTAATCCATCTCAACCCCCATCCAAAAATCCAGAGACAGCAAATTTGCCCTTCCTGAATTTACAATTCATAGAGGCAGAGCGTTATCCAGCACTCCCTGACTGGGTGCACACACTGCAGGAAAGGGAGCACAGATGAACATTTAGGAGCCACTCATCTCTCACTCTGTGTCAGCACGAGGGGAAAAAATAACAATGACTGGGACAGAATCTCAGAATCCCTCTGAATGACTCAAAAAATGTGTGGCTGTGGCACTTGAGGACATGGTGTGCTGGTGAACGTGGTGGTGGTGTTGGGTTGATGGTTGGACTTGGGGGTCTAGGAAGTCTTTTCCAAACTTAATGATCCTGTGATCCAGATATGGGGGGAGAGGCTCCTTTCTTTGCATCATTATGAGAGCTCCTGATTGCCAGACCTCACGCTCATCGTAGAGAAGTTGGGAGAATGCACCTTTGGAGATTGTCTGGTTCAGTTTCACACTTTGCCTGTCTGAGTGTGGAAAAACCTCCCCATGTAAATCTCTTTGAACTTCAGGAAATAAACCAATAAGGCCTTTTTGAGATGTGGTATTTAGGGCTATTTTCCACTGAATGATGCCATTGTCCTGAGGAAATATAAAGCAGTAGCAAGAAGGTGTCAAAAGGGGCTAAAATTAAATTATAAGATCCATTCCTTAACCTGGGCTTTGACCTTTGTGTGCACTCAGAAGAAAACATAAAATCTCTCCAAACCCAGAACTCGTGCAGCTCATTGCAGCCCTGAGATCAGCCTTACAAATTGATGCTGTGTCTTCCAACATCAACCAAAAATTGTTGAGGGCCACGTTTATCTCCTGCTTTTTATAACGAGCCCAAACCAAAACCGTGAATTTCCCAGAGGGTGAGCAAGAGGGTAAGGATTAGAAACAGGCTATTTAAAAATAAAACATAAAACTCCAAACAACTCTTCACTGTTATCATCCAGACTCTGATAATATTTTTCTATGGTGTTGCCATCAAATGGTCATTACCTGTCCCTCTGCTTATCTTTAGAAACCAGTAATCATTGTAGGAACAAGATATCAATATCACATGAAAATGTGCTTGAGTAGATTCTAAATTGGGTATATTGAGAATAATTTAATCCTCTCATGTGTTTTCTTTCACAACAATCCTTTACTATATGGCACTATCCAAACCTATTATTGACTATAAAATTATTCAGTGTGTCACTGTTGCAAACACAAAATTATGACTCTGCTGTGCAGCATCCTTGTGATTAATCATCTTGTTTTATTGACCAACAATGCTGAAGTATAGAAAAATTAAGGTTGAAATGCTGCTATACATTTATTGCCCAAATCAAGACAACTTTCAGCTTAGATGGGATTTTTTTGCAAGTCTCAAAATGATCAAGGTAAGGGACACTGCAACACGTGAGGCACGAGCTCTACACATAGAAACTGTGTTAATTACAGAGACCTGAAAGCCCTGTGGAAATTAACATGTGATCTTGTAATGATTTGCCGTATCATAACACGTATGCTCTGATCCAGCAAATCACTTAAGAAAGTGCTTAAGTTCAGCCTGTCATTTCAAATCAAGCCTCAAGACCAACCTTGATGCTGTAATGACATAAGTGAATTAGCCTGGAGCCTTAATGTAGTCTCCTTTGTATGATTTCCTTTATTATTACAAAATAAACAGGGGATAAGGATGATTTCTGAGGTGATTTCATGTGATACTGCTTTGAAATGGCCACAGGTTTTGACGGAACTGGAAATTTTAGAGCTGTGGAAGAGCTGAGTTCATGAATGGTAGGACAAGGTGTAAAGGCTTTAAACAGAGAGCAGGTATGGATTAGATATCAAGAAGAGATTCTTCCCTTTTAGGGTGGTGACTTGAAAATATTTGGGTGAACTTTTAGTAGGATGGCAAAACTTGTCTCGGTACTGAGAATTTTGTTGTAGCATCCAAGATTTTGCGTCAAAATCTGGGCAAAATGCAGCTTTTAAAAAGTAATTAAAACTGTTTTTTAGTGTTAATAGGTGTTTTAGGAGAAGGGATTTTTGACTAATCCAAATTAATATGAAGAAACATTCTCTGAGAATGTAGTCCTTCAACAGTTTTCTGTCTCTGCTGTGCACCTGACACAGAAACAAGCCTATCACTGCTGTAGTGTTTTAGTATGAAAAATAACACATTAAACTATAAATATAAACATACGAAACCTATTTTCCTTGCTATCAATCTGAAAAATGGCTGAATTGTTTATGCTGATTTTTTTTTCCAAAATTACCCCTGACATAAGCAGTCGGGGTTCAGCCAGAGCAATTACAGGCCTCTGGAATCATGAGTGACAGAACCCAGGGTTTTATACTGGAAGGCATCAGGCATCTCTACATACACACAGGGAGAGAGGAAAAAAAAAAAGAAGGAAAATTCGAGGCAGAGGGAACATATGTTGGAGACAATCCCGCCTCCCGTAAAACTGCTGTTGAGTCAAGTAACCTGTTTAAAAACAATGTATTCCTCTAACTACAGCCACCTGGCTTGTAATTATAGTCCTCATTAGGAGCTGCTACAGGTCTTGAGTGATTAGTTATTGTTTATAAACTGTTCAACTGGAGACCACCTGTTTCCATACAGCGCCGCACCTTCGTCTTACCTGGCTGCCTCCTGCCTATTAATAGAAAAGCACCTGTTTCCTGACAGGGCAGGCCCAGAGATAAACCTGTGTGTCTGAAGCAGCTGGGGGAAAGGTCTTTGTGAAGGACACCCAGATCTATTTGTTGCTGTTAAGCTGTCTCCAGTCGCGGTTGGAGCGTCTGATGGAGTCACGCTGCCTCGCATCTCTCGTGGTCCGCGTAGACTCCCCGGCATCTGATGTGGAGCTCTTGGAGAACGTTTATAATTAGCCCTCCAGAGATTGGGAAATCCAGGGAAATAAAAAGCATGAGGTTTGAACGCTGGCACTAATTGTTAAAGGAGTTAAATGCTCCTGTATGCAAAGCAGGCGAGACGAAAGGGAAGGTGAGTGGCTCCTTGTGCAGATGCGGGAGGTGAGGCATGAACGCCGTGTTCCTTAAATAAACACAAGGATCACTGCGGCCCCACTGGCAAAGACAAAGAGGAGGCACTGATTTTCTCAGGGCTATTCAGTCATGTAGACAGCAAACTCATGCTACAGTTGAGATATTTAGAGCCAAATTCTACTCTGAGTCATGCTGGATTCAGCTGATTTATTCCCAAACCTAAGCAGTGTAACTGAGACCAGAATTTGGTCCCTACGCTGCCAGACTATTGTTATCCCATCAACAATTTTCATCTACGTCCATGAGTGGCAAATGACATATTTATTTAATTTTTTTAAGCTGCCTACCTGGTTTTGAACTAGAAATGGGCTTTGTCTCCAAGGCTGTCAGTCTGGGAGAGTGGACACATGAGCAGAGAGGCAGAGCTGGAGGCACAAAGCCGGAGCGAGCTCTGCATGGAGGAGCTGGCTGTGTGCTCTGAGGAGGAAGCAGCAGGCTGTGCTGTGTGAGGGACACACCAAAACTTGCTTGGACCAGGAGAAATGGAACCATTTAGCACTGGGATGAAGTCAGTTTTAAGGAGTGCATCTGGTGTTTGGAGTGCTTGAAATCCCAGGTGATGTAGAGAGCAGTGGGAGCTGCCATCCTTTAATGTGATGGTGGGGGTTGCAACATTCCCAGGCTCCCAGAACCCCTTTTCCTGCTCTATTTTAAGCACTTGTGGCCATGCCTTAACCCTTATCCAGGGTAATATTTGCTGCTGTGGTTTTCAGTGGGCATCCCCCATCATCTGGCATTTTATGGAGGAATATCGAGTCTCACTTTTCTCTTCTTTCTCCTTTTGAATCAAAAATTTACCTCTGTACATGACCTGAGAGTATTCCCTAGAAAAACATTATTCAGTTTCCTAATCAGCATTTTTCGGGATTGGCTGATCTTCCTTAAGGGCATGTTATTGCTCATAGGCAGTTGGTTTTGCTTACTCATTTATTGAATAACAGATAGTTTCCAAAATGAGACGGCACATCATGAAAAATTAGGGGATAACACAGTCTCGACATGAAGCCAGGAAAATTTTCCATATTAAGACACAGTGGCATGATGAACAAACCAGTCACCACCCTGTGTTCCCACATAGCAAATGTTAGGCACCTGTGCATAGCAGTGAATCATCTTATCAGTTGGTTATTCACGGCTGAACATGTTCCCAGCCCTATTTCTCAGTGTTTGACCATCCCCAAAGCTCCTTTGCTCCCTGCTCTTCCTCAGGAACAAACAAAAAACCTTCCACTTTATGTGAAACATAAAAACCTTTCACTTTATGTGAAATTAGCATGGCTAAAACCAACAGATTGATGCAACTGAACTGAGAGGTACATACTTGTCTGTTCAATATCTAAATTATAACAGCAATCTTCAGCATTATTTCAAGGATCCTGTAAATCCTCAGCCCCGGCAGAACCTCAGGATGGGCAACATCCACCCAAAGTCCCCCAATTACAGGGGGTCACCAAGGGATTTACACATATTTGGCAGAAGAACAAATGACAAATAACTTGGTATCTTTGAAATTCAGCTGTGGAACTGAGTTTTTTGGGGAGTGCAGGATCTTTTCTCTTTATGCTTTTGTTGGTCTTACAGCTGTAGGTGTGCTCAAACCTATGGAAACAACAGAGTTTGTCATTATTCATTGCAAAATGCAAGTACACTCCAAATGGTTCATGGTGATAGCAGTCACAGGTTTGTGTTTTAAATATGTTTGCCTGAAGTAAAACATCAAGTGAAAGGAGCATAATTTGATAAATAACAGGAAGAACAGATTTTGTGAAAAATAATCATATCAAACCCTTGCCTGAAGAAAAGCCCCATGGAAATAACCCTCTGAGCATAGTTCCCAAGCACAAATGCTTTTTAGATTCTTAAGGGATTTATCAATTTCCCCTTTCAGATACGGGAAACAGTTGTTGCAATGACAACATCATCATGATGGAACAGTGGTAAACACAGAAATAAACAAATAAATAAATAAATACATACATGGCAATATTTACCTCTCTATTGTCCTATTACTGATTTTCTGCTAATGTTTGGGTAGATATTTATACAATTCAATATCTTGCAAAAAGAGTGCATAAAAGCCCAAACTCAGCAAAAGGCTGAAGGGTTACAGAGCAGCACAGAGGGGTCTCTTTTTAAAGTGGCTAACCCTGTTGATTTCAATACGAATTTGGAAAATAATCAGAAGTTGTCCGTTGTGGAGAACTGGCAATAAGATCTGCAGGAAGCCCAGATCTTCCTTGCCCAGTGGGTTTCCACATGTTTGGAGAAACCAGAACTTTCTGCAGCTGGTGCAACCTCTCTCTTTGACACCTTTTTCTTGCTGTTTCTTTTTTAAAGGTGTTAAAGAAATATGACTGTAATAACCACTGACAAAAATCTCTGGGCTTGAACTGAAGTGGGAAATCACAGAGGTTGCTTATTTCCTCATGCTTTCACCATTTGTTCTCTTTTCTCGAGGAAGTTGAAAGACCTGAAATTCAAACTTAATAAGGCTCCATGCCGTTTCTAAGAGTATTTACAACACGCAAAAAATAAGCCAGCACATTTCTTATATTTAAATTTGTTTTCAGTCATCTAAGCTATTACACAGTAGGCCATCCCCAAACCTTTTGTAACAAGCAGTAAATGTTTCTCAGATGAGGGGAAGAATGATGTGTTCAACTGCAGCTGCTTGAGCCCAGGAAAGCGACAAAACATTGGAGTGTGTGCACTCCCCACATCCCAGTTTGTTTCAATATCATGGAAAAGGAGCTGCCTCCAGCCTGTGGCACATGCTGCAGACCTGTGTGTGGGGTGGCAGCCTGTGGGATGCCCCTCAGGGGTGGCAGCAGCTTCCATTGACAGCTGGAGCTCTGTGATGCTGTGGAACAGACAGTGACCTTGGGTTTTATTAACCACAGTCGCTTCCCGTTTTCAAAGGCTCTGCCCTAAACCCCTTTGGTTCAGTGGGAAGCTTTCCATTTCTAGTGGTGGGGAGTGAGGGTAATTCCACTGAGTCCCAATTGTGCAGCACATGCTCTAGACACCACCAGGAGTTCAGTTCTAATTCTGGTCCATGTCTAATAGCTTGGTGTGTCATGGAGCAAAACAACCCTGGTCCTGGATATTCTCTGGAAGCAGCAGCAGGGCCATGGAGGCGAAGCCAGTTTTTAGTGTAATTTGTGTCTGTGATAACCAAGGAACTCTTGGAACGTGTCCTCATATATCCTAAATAAACAGTAAGCCTTCCCAGTGAATCTGCTTTTTGAATCCCTTCTCTTTCTGGAGAGACTTTATCATCTGAAGCAATCAGGCATGGAAGGAATGTCTGAAGGCCTCAGTGACACTCATTAGTGGTTTTTGGATGGCATATTGGGGAAAACTAGTTTTGTTTTGTTTGAATTCCTTTTGCAAACAAATGTTAACACCTACAAACTCCAAATACACCCAACGTCCATCAGAGAGTCGCTGGAACGCCGATGAGACATTTCGTCCAGTGCTGCTCTGAGTCACTGTAAAAATAACCCCACCAAGAACAGCTGACCAGACTCACTTTCATGTCCATCTTTTCTCTTTTTAAAGAAACAACTAAAACTTGAATTTAGATGGAAATACGCAGATCGAGGAGGGTCCTTAGATGGAACATCCAAGTCATTATTAAAAAACCCAACAAAATCTGAAATATGTAGACACACTTTCTCCATGGAAACCTTGGAAACAGCACCGACATGAATCATGTTGGAAGTGAGTGGGCACAGAGAGGTTTGGAGGGTCCTGGTTGACAGCCAGAGCCAAGTGAGAGCCGCTCTCTGTCCTCAGGGATTGCTGCGGGCTCACTGTGGCCAGAGTGGCGTTGCCACACACAAGGCACGTGGGGAAGGCACAGGGGGCATTACCAGGCGAAATGTGCCTGTCCTCAGCTCCCGTGCTGCCAGCAGTGGTTACTTTGTCTCATCATATCATGTTTTCTAATCGACCACGTGAACCTCCCGCCACAGGGCATTCGCGCAGCTGCAACCGGGCTGTGTGTAAGTGAATTCCTTTGAGAAGCGTAAAGAACATCCCAAAAATAGCTTCTAACAGACATGTTTTAATGTCTTCCTGTGCTTGCTGCCTCTTTCTCTGGATTTCTCTCTTCTTCTTCTCTGTTGGCCAAGATGGGTTTTGAACAAGTTGGACTTGGCTTTCTTAGTTCTTGTGGCTTTTCCTGATGAACAAGGCTGAGAATTTCTTGCAAGAATCTCTTTAGTAGCTGTTTGCATTTTTTTTTTTTTTAGCATATGTTCACTCTCAGGGTAAGTCTCACAAACAGTTTGAGGGTAAAATTGTTATAATTCCTGTTTGAACTTTTATCCTATTGGAAAAGATAAGTGACTAAAAGTCTTAAGAACAAACAGCGAAAATAATCTTAGAAAATGTTCTTTATCCTTCTGCTTGGCTTTGTTTTTCCTTTATGTATTTTTTTCCAGAAATCTAGATTTTAGTTATGTATAAGGAGAACAATCTCTATTTTTCAGTTTCTCTGAGTTAGGGTCTGACCCACGGTGTGGTGGTCTTCCCACCAAAGAAGGACATTCAGTTAAATAATCCTTTAAAAAGACATTTCAGAGAGAAAGAATAACCTCCACCACCAAAGCAGGAGCTGAAAAACCCTCAGGTTATGAGGATGAGGCATCTTATTGAGGAAAGCAGTATAAGTTCTGAATTCCTATAAGCTTCTCTACATGTGATAAATTTACTTTGAAGTCCCTTTAAGCATATCCTAATAGGCGTTAAAACTGGAATCATCTGAATTTCAGCTTTTATAGGTAAAGTCAGTGTTCATTTAGAGCATATAAACACAGTAAGGTAAACATAAATCAGTTTTGGACATGTGTTTACTGCATCAGCTGCTTCAGACTCTCCTGGTGGTTAAAGCCAGGATATATAACTTTGCATTTACTCCAGTAGTTCCTGATGGGTGATGACTTACACAGCCTTCGTTGGTCACTGTGGTGTGAAACACCCAAAAATTTCCTGTGAAAATGCTCTTTATGCTCAGCAAAGGATATCTGTGTGAGACAGGTTACTCTGTTTAAGTATTTTAGATGGAGAAAGGTTACCTTAATTAAATTCAAAAATATCCCTTCCTATTGTCTCTTTAGAGATGGGTAAGAATTCTTCTTATTGAGCTGGTGCCAACAAAACACAGCTCTTTCTGGAAGGGTTTGGGGCCCCAAAGCTGCTGATACCCTCCCTGAATGGGAGAATACAATTTTTTGCAAATTATATATTCATTTTTACAGGCTGTGGTCTTTATGGAGGCTTTTCCCAGTTATGCCCCAAATTATCTGGTCCATTAAAAAAAATCACATTAGGCATTCCTTACTTGTCTCTGTGAGATTATATGATGCATGCCACAATTTTCCTGAAGGTGCTCGCCTTTCTGATTGGTTTATTAATTTGTGTTTATTGTAGGTACTCTGGTATAATGTTTTATCTTAATTAGTATTTTTATGCCCACTATATTAAGTACGTATGTGGGCAGGTTTTTATGCTGCATGTCTTCCTAGTGCAACTGAGGTTTAGTGTTTTACTTTAAGAAGGAAGAATTATAATCAATTTAAAAGTAATTACAGGCACATTTTGCTTCAAACCCAAACTATGTTGTATTAACATGAGACAATATTTTAGGTTGAAATCCATAAGTTTTTAGTCTGATAAGCCCCCTGTTGAGCTGTGCATGATATCAACCTACCTTAAATTAGAATAAACCTGTCTTCTTAGGATAAAATCTAACCTTTATTTTTCCTCACAGAAATAAATCTTCTTGAGCATTCACTGAAGAAAAAATTTAATCCACCTCTTTTTAAAATGAGATGTTTTGTTAATATAAGACAGAAAAAATAATACACATTTCTTGATTAATTCTTTTGCATTTTTGATATGGGGCAAAATTCTCATGCTCAAGAAAGTATTTAATTTCTTGAGTAACACCCTTAAAATCAGATCCAGTAGGAGTAGCAGAGCTCTACAACAGTCTTTGTATTTTTTTGTTGTGAGAGAATCAGAGTTTGTGCTTCTTGGTTTTTTATGGCGGATATTAAAATAATTAAATGGCTACTGGCTAATATTATTTTTTACAACTTTATTCTATGAGTACCTTTTCTCTTAAATGTATATTTTTAAAAGTTCTAATTTAAGGTACATATTTGTGTTTTGTATAGAGGCAAGATTTCTTTTTAATCTGATACTTTCCTGGTAAAAAGCTTAGAAAACCACAATGCTTTTCACTTTACCTTCCTCATCTTCTACATCTGTAAGTGAAGCTTCTGCCTTCTTTGAGCAACTCCAATCTTGGATCATTCCAACTAGTTAAATGGAATTATCTTCAGTCAGAAAAAAGAGAAGTATTTGGAGCTTTTGCCTTTATTTTTAACTTCTGTTTCTGGTATGGGCTGCTCGAGTTGAGCATTTGCATTCAGCAAAGGTTGGTGCAGGAGCACTTTAGTTGGTGAGTTTGCAATTCTGCTCTCAAGGAGGAGCGAGCTGTAAATTACCCACCACCGAGTTGCTGCGTCACTTGAATACTTCAGGCTCCTCTAAATGCAAGATCCAGTGGGGCTGCTGAATTATCCTAGGCTGTTTTTCAGAAGATCCTCGTGTCACAGTCTCATTCTGAATATGATTTTTTTTTTGGTCTGGATAAGTATTTAATTTGAGATTTCCGTAGTGAAGAGAATTGTGTCGAGACATTTTAAGTGCTTCTTCGTCTATCATTAGAGACACCAAGTGACACAGGAAAAGATAATGAACATAGAAAGAGCCCCCAAAGCACTTTTAGATCGTTTCCTGAGAGTCAGCAGGCCAATATTGACTTTGATTAAGCACTCACTTCGGTCCCATTAGTTTGGCAAACTGAAACAGAAGCAAGCGTCCTTTCCAAGTTGATTTTGCATAAACTCTTTTACAACTTCACTTCTGAGTTTCTTTAGAACATCTCTGTTGTTTTGCTTGCCACTTTTTTTTCTTCCTTTCCTCCTCAAGAAAGATATTTCTTTAAGTCTTTTGAAGACTCTATAATCTAAATCTCATGTAATGATTTATGGAATGAACCAGTGACACTTAACAATCTTGTTTTGTGCCTCAAAACTGCAGAGAAGAGCAAAGATACATATTTCCTTCTCAAGAGTTTGTGTGTCTGAGGTTCAATTGTCAGATTTTAAATTAAAGAATTAGTTTCTGAAATTGTCTTCTAGAGTAGATGAATATTATGGGTACAGACAGCTCTGAAATTGTCTGCCATTCATCAGGGAAAAACTCTTCCCCTTGTGCTTCTTTGGTGTGAGTTGGAGTCCTGGCCATTGGTGTGTAGCTATCAGGAATGATCCATGGGAAACTCGACAGAACCTGTGGAGGTTTTTTATTGTAAGTGCCACAAATGTATTTTTAACCTTTTTTTTTTTTTTTTTCTCCCAATAATAATTTAAAATGGACAGTGAGTTCTTGTTCCTTTAGAATGTGTGTAGAGTTGGAGGTACTGTGACAAGCCTCGAGGTTCTGGTGGGTTTTGGGTGTTGGTAGAAGAGGAGCTCACTGCAGCTGAGTCATCAGAAGGTCTTTTCCAACCTAAATGGTGCTGTGATCATTTAGGAACCCTGAAGAAACCCAGTGAATGCAGAGCCTGTTTGTAGTCTGAAAGCAGATACTTAGAGTGGGCCAGGCATTACAGAGATGAGGGATCTTGCAAATGTTTCCCTTGCCCATGAGGGAACTCTTTCCCACAGTCTGTTTTGCCTAGACACTCTTCACTGATTTATGTACTCTGTAAATCTCTCTGGACCATGAGTGTTCTCAAAGGTACCCAGAGAGTTTTCTGCTGTAACTTTCTGTCCTTTCTAGTTCCTTTCAGGTTGAGAAAATCCTCATCATTACTTTTCAATATTTTTATTTCTAGCCCATGAGAAGAAAAATCACGTTACACATAAATGAACAGAAAGGGTGCAAAAGGATTAATTCACTATTTCTTAGCATTCTTCAAGCCAATTAGCAATAGGTCTGAAGAACAGACATCTGACAGATTGGCTATAATTGGCAGCATTTTCTGTGGCAGTTTGCTACCACTCTTCTGCTTCACCTGGAAAGTCTTTAAAGAGGTTGCATCGTTGAGCTGACATCGCAGCAGTCCAAGATCACATCCATCATAGCTTCTGTTTAAATGGATTTCATTTTAGGAATACCCTACAAATTATTTCACATATTCTTGGCACTCCGTGCCACCAGAAATACTTATTAATGCATTGCTAAATATTTTATAATCAAACAATGTATTATCATAAATAAAAAGGGGAAAATAGGTTATTTCTTATCCCACTATTATAATCAGGAATATTGTAAGGGTGGATTAATTAGCTGAGCCGAGGCGCTGAGTCCAAGGTGTTGCTAGATAATTTTTTTTATCTCAGCATCTTGTTTCCAAGCCTTAAAGGTAATCCAAATTAAGGTTTATGTTCCTGGTGTACAGCACACATAGGCAGGAGCACAGTGGTGCACACATGCCCGAGCACAGCGACACAGAGCATAGGCACACATAGATTTCTACATGAATTTGACATTGATTTCTGGGGTAAACAAATGGTTTTAAGTCTTTACTTGCCCAAAGCTAGATCATAATATTCTGCATTTCAAAGTGCCCAAGTACCTTTAAAGTGATGGCTGCAGAGTCCCCCAAGGCACAAAGCAGATAAAACCTTCTTTTAAAAGTGTTTTGCTCACCTTTGTAAAAAAAGAGAACTTGGGGTTTATTGAGTGCAGGAAAGGCTCATTCCCATAGTAACCAATGCGGGGCTGATATTGATCAGCAGAGTCAAAGGCAGAACCTACTGACAGGAATAAAGAGCGACTATTCCTTATCCTCATATGTATTCTTCCTGGAGTTCTGTAGGTAACCGATACCACAGGCGTGGAGCAGGAGCTGCCGTGCCTTTGGTCGTGTCGTTAGCACACACCAGGGCTCCTCAGACAGAAGAAAAGCTCTGAGTACGCCTGATTTTTCACTAGATCCTGCAGTCTTTTCTCTGGCAAAACTCCCCGTGATTTTAGGGCTTTCCTTCAGTAAGGTGTGGGCAAAATTGATCCCTTTGTCTTGGTGCAGCACGGCCTTTGAAATCTCTTTAATGCTTTATTTTCTGCCTCAATTAATGAGACCTTAAAGGTGTTTAAATATCCCCTCCTTTGTTCTCCATCCTTGTGGCAGGTGTGAGATCTGATAAATTAACATTTGCAATCACGCCTGATCGCTCTTTAATGATTTCATTAGGTGTTAAATTTAAGGCTTAGCATCCTTTTTATGTTAGGCATTCCTTTTTGAACTGCACCGCTTCACAGAGAAGATCTTTGAAACCAAGAGCTCATGAATTGTTAGCATTCAGCACAAAGCATGTACATACCTTAAATCCTCATCATGATTAGATCATTCCCAGAATTGACAAGTCTATAAAAATGAAGAAAGGAGACCTGAGAGAGCTGTGCGAGGAGAGATATTTTGTAGAACATGATATCACATAATAAAGAATAAATTCTCTCAAGTCTGATAGTTTTACAAGGTTTTACATACTCCTAGGCAGGTAATAATCTTCCTTAGGTTTTTTTTTTTTTTCCCCTGGACCTGCAAGGAGCCTTAACATTTTTTCCTGACAAAAACTGTTAGATAACAAGCGAGCCAAAATTAAATAACCCCAAAAGTCTTCCTCTCTAATCCCTTCTGTGCATGCTTAATGTTTCATTCTCCCACTTCAATTATGCCATCTGCATTATGTCTTTTCGCTCCCAACTCGGGGAGTTGTTAAAAGGAAAAGCCTCTTTGAGAGTGTCACAGCTCCATTATGCAGGCCTATACCTGTGCTGGCAGCATGCTCTTCTTCTCACCTCATATTGCCTTTTGCCTGGGAAAGAGATCCCCGCCGTGCACATCAAACTGGAAACTGAAATGAAATTAAGCTGGTATGCAGGAGGTGGAGTAGGTTGTGATAAACGAGCAGAGGAGGCTCCGGGAAGAGTTTTTAACTCAGTTCCTTGGGCCAAGAAATCACCAGGCTCAAAGCCCGATTGTGGAGATTGAAATCCAAGCCCAAAAAATCAATAGAGGGGTTTGACTCTGGATCCTTAATAAGGAAGGTAGCCTGGTTTCCACAGATGCTGGGAACACACAGATGTCACTGGCTCCAGTTGCACATTCAGATGTCAAATTACAGGCAGGGATTTCCAACCATTAAGATCAGACCTCTTAATTTCCTTTTGCAATCCATCTCTGCACAAGGTGTCATCAAGACTTTTTCTGAGATCTTGGCTGAGCAGCAGATACACTGGGCATTTTTGAGACACCATATTGGATTTCCAGTGGGATCAATTCCTCAAACTAATAATTAATAACAGCAGGCTTTTGGAAACTCTCAGAAAATTCTTGACTTTTGGAGGACCAGCTCAGTAAAATTCACTGATGAGTTTATGACTATTCAAAAGTCACAGTATATTCATTGAGAAATAATCAAAGTGCAAGTTTTGGAAAGGTGTTTTATATTTGCAGCTTTTACAACCAGAAACATAGGCAGCAGTTTGTCCTCTGTTTCATATCTTTTCATTAAAACCTGCTTTGGGTTTATTTCTATCTTACAACTGTAACACATAATATCTCAGCCTGACACCCCATATGATTTGAAAATTTTAAGGGGAAAAAAATAATTCCCATGCATAATATACATTTATAAACATACATATACTGCAGATTAAATGGTGCACTGGAATGCAGAGCCATTTCTCTCTGACTGACTCGCAGAGCTGTGCTCTGGAGGCAATTTTATGTTTAGTTTGAAATGGCTGCAATATTCGACGCAGAAAACCGACTGCCGCTTACAGCCTTCCCAATCTCCGTCTCCCCAGCAAAAAAATTATCACCAGGGGCTTCGTTTCCAGGATTTTTGGACGTTTCTGAAACCCTGGCTGGGTGTCCCACCACATTATCACGACAGACCCAGCACCCGCTGAGGAGTGATCTGAGCACAGGAGGACCAGCTCGAGCATTTGCGCGACAGTCGGAAAGGTTCTGGAGAAGGATGTGCTGACACAAAATGCTGTCCTGGGGACCTTCAGTGCCATTATCTTTAAATGATCCATAACCATTAGGAAGCTCTCCTGGCACTACTAGGATGAGTTTCTTGGAGGAAAAAGAAGTCTCCTGTGTAATCCAGTGTCGTTTAAAGCTCGCTTTCACTTCTGGAGCCCTGAGAAGTTTTTAAGTTCGAACGGCTCCATTTGATGCGTCCTTCAGTAGGGGATGTCAGCTCCCTCCCCTTCCTCAGAACGGTTTGAAAAGCCATCAAAATGGTTCTTGCAATTCTAAAAAGTATTAGCTGAGTGATGAGATGTTTACATTCTACAGCTGACAGCTCAGAAGTAAAATTAGAGTAAAATCTGAATGATACTTTTCTGTTATGAGCAATTTAAATATTTGTTGTCTTGTTCTGTCAAAACCTGGTTGGATACAGAAGCAAAAAGAAAATTTGATCTAGAAGACAACCAAGAGCAGAATTGTTTGAGTTTTGGCATTTAGGATAAAATAGCAATCCAGGGACCTCGAACTTCCCAGCAGCCATTAGAGACCTACCAGCATCTCCAGAGATGTGGCCCACAAAATACAAATACCAGAGAGAAATCCATCAGAGCTGTGCATGGCAGAAATCCTGACTGCTGTCACAGGTGGATTTGAGAACTGCTAGAAATTCTGCAAGGGAAGAAGAAAGGGGATTCTGGGGAATGTTTCTGCCCAGCTCCCCAAATTATCAATTTGGATGGTGTGACACAGGGAGTTGGAACATGAAGTTGTATGGGGCTTGGAGCAACAGGATCTAGTGGAAGGTTTCCCTGCCCTTGGAATGGAGTTGGAAATGGATGAGGTTTAATGTTCATTTCAACCCAAACCATCAGTTCCATGAGGCAGCATGAGAATTGTTCTGAGACATTCAAGCTACCAAAATTTAGTGGGAGGGAAGTGTCTTTACCCACCAGCAAAGAAGCAAGGACACCACAAAAAATAGTTCCTGAACTGCTAATATTTTGTTGTTGGGAGAAATTTATTTCTTTCTCCCTTCATCCATGGTGGTTGGACCATATCTGGCATTTTTCTTTGTCTTTCTAGACATCTTTAGTGTATAGAGCAACTTACCGGCTCACGGGTTCACCTGGGATTTTAGAAAACCTCATAGGAAATAGACCATGCAAGATCACAGCAAAGAAAGGCAAATTATTTTCCCTCCTCTGCCTGAAAGCTAATTTTCAAGTCCATCCTTTCATGTGCTTTACGGGAGATTAAAATGAAATTAGTTCAGGAAGGATACTGCTCAAGATCATTTTAAGATTTTCCAAAGCTCACCAGCTTGTTGACCTGTAAACCACCTTTAGCTGGACAGATGGCAAGTAACAAATTGATCTCAGCCAATAAAAATCTGTCAGAACAATCTGCTGTTGGCAGGTGTCAGATAATTATCTCAATGAATAGATAAGCAAAGTAATAAGCAAATTAGAAGCTTCCATTGTAAATAACAGGAGGAATTTTATTTATTTGTTGCAGGCAGGGCCTTGATCATCTGCTGAAAAAAACCCCACAAACCTTGTCTGATATCATAAGAAACTCACTGAAAAGTTGTTTGGGTTGAAGGTGGTGTTACCAACACCAAGATTTTTTGCTTTTCAGCACTTTGACTCCTCTATACTGCTTCAAATTTCCAAGAAATACTTGGCTGAGACGTGGTAAAAGTCCATGTCAGAGCAGTTGTGTGATATATTGTTGTGGTTGCAGTTATTTTTTATATGAACAAGCTGTCAGAAGCCTATTTGCAAACCTGGACCTCCCTGCCCTGGGCACGCTCACAAAAAGATGGTCTCTGTCCCAAAACTCTCACCCTGAAATAGAAGACAAGAAGATATAAATTGGGTGTTGATGGGCCAAAGAGAAAAGTGCTGTGCTTGGAAAGGAATTCCCAGAAAACACTGCAGCAGGATGGTGGATAGATGCAGGCAAGGGCTTGGCAGTGCTGGGGAAATGGCTGGACTCGATGATTTTAGAGGGCTTTTCCAATCTAAATGATTCCCTGTGATTCCAAGACCATTTGGGACACCACAGAGAGGAAATGTGGGCATGTTTACATGGGGATTCAGGAATATTTAGCATCTTTGTGAGATTTTGGGGGTTTTTTATTATTGGCATCAGTGTGAATGCATATGTAGTAAAAGGGGTTGGATAGAAAATGGCATTATTTCCTCTTTTTTTTTGCCTTTGCAAATATCCCTTTGGTATTTCTGGGGCTGGGTATGACATTCTCAGACACAGAATCTCCCCAAGTGGGGCTGAAAAAAATTATTCCAGCTGACAAGAGGCACGTTACAGGATTCAGGTTGGACAGTGATTGGAGCAACCTGGTCTAGTGGAAGCTGTCCCTGTCCACAGCAGGGGATTGAATATGATGAACTTTAGGATCCTTTCCAACCCAAAAGTGGAAGCCTGGTGTTCTATGCTGCTTTAGGAAGTTACCTACAGGAGAAAATATGGAAAGAGTGGCCACTAATGCCTCTGGAATCTGATCCCTGCTGGCTGCTGCTCGGGATGTGCACATAGAATTTATTGCTGAGCAAGAGATGGAAGTCTGAGAAACCAAAGGCACAAAGAATATTTCAGATTAAACCCCAGCTTAAAGGTGATGTGAGTTTACCTTTCCATTCTGTTTCATCTGACTTTGCAAGGCTGTACTGAACCCAAGCTTCTCTGTGCCTCTGGGTCAGGTTGGGTCTGCTCCTTGGTGCTCCCTCAGGGCTTGATTTGCTTTCTCAAGGGTGGGTCAGGATGAAAAATGCACCTTTTTAGGAGCATCCAAATCAGAATAGTCCCTCCTGCAGCCTCCCCAGCCTCTGCAGGGGCTGGGAAGTGATGGACACCATAGAATCACATAGGGGAGGATGATGATGTCCCTTCCCAGAATTTCGCAAAAAATTAGGGAAAGAGGACACTTCCTCACCAGCCTCTACACCCCCAGGGAGAGGATTTGATGCTGCCTATTAATGTGAGCCCAGCAAGATGTGGCCAGGGATGTGATCCCCATTTAGGAGAGCAGGGCCAGTTCAGAGATCCGCTGCCCATCCCTGCCTTCCCCTGCTCGCTGTGCAGAATTCCCTCCCGCACCGTTCAGATTTCAGCCAGAGGTTTTCACTGCAGGAGGGTTATCCTACGTAAATCAGAATTAATTACTCTATTAACCCAGGCATTCTGTTCTTATTACTCAAGATGCTGCAAGGCAAGAGCATAAGGAGGGACACTTCAGCTTGAACCAAGCAACCAGGGTACAGGTGGCCATGGAAAATTTGGATTTGAGTGTCCTGTTCTCCCCAGGGTTGGCCTCTCAAAATGAATACTAAATTTGTTCTTTTTCTCCTCTGATAAACAGAAGCCTACATTCACTTAGACACCTTGTTTCCTCTGGTTTTAAGGAGGAGTTAGAAATCCATGGTTCCTAAATATTTTTTGAACATCCTACTAGCTGCTGTGGCTTTCTTCTGTTGAAAGTTGGACTTGATGATCCTGGAGGTCTTTACCAACCGTAATGATTCAATAATTTTATGTTTTCTTTATGGTGAGATGCCTGGGCCAGGCTCATTAAAATTATTAGTAATTGGAGCCATCACATCTTGGCATTTTTTGTGCTGGCAAGCTATTTTTCAAGGCACTGTTTTCTGGATAAATGGTGGAAAGAACATTTTGTGACTCCTGCTTCAAAAAAAAAAAAAAAAAAGGAAGCTCAGAACAGTTGCTTAAAATAATAGATGGGAAGCCATAACTGAGGATAGGCACATTTTTGTTCCAATGTTGAACCCGTTTCTTTCAAAAGACAAGAGCAATTCAGAAGGAAGATCTATAAAATAATAACCTGTATAAAGCTGCCTAATCAGCTGCTTTAAGATGTGGATCTGGCCCATGCCACGCAGTAGAAATGCTTTTTTTTTTGGAAGAGCTGGACCATTCTATGCCCATAATTTTTAGCCTCAAGGAACAGGCATTTTCACAGCTCCTAATTGAGAACCATTTGTAAACAAAATTCAAGTTGTAACTTAGTGCATTGACTATTCCTTTAGTGTTTGGAACAATCTGTGTGTGACACTCATTTCATTTTTTTTTTTTTTCCTGAACTGAGTTCTTAGAGAAGGTCACTTCAGTAAAAATGATACCAAATATTGACACACAAAATCAAAAGTTATTCCGGTGTGCGTTTCTGTGTAGTCAGGGCAATGCCATCTCAATTCCCAAAATATTGTTTAAACAAAAAAGTTCAAAGCTCCTTTCAACTTGCTGCAGATTTTACTGCATATTCTTAATAAACCCTCTTCATCTGCTCCTGTGGAAATGGGAGCTTTCAAGCAATGTAAACCTAGCAAAAAGCCTTTATATTTTTTACTTCCTTCTTTCCTTACCAGCACTGCTATTATCACATGGTGTGTTCCACATGATAAGCCATTCATTAAAGCATCACCTACTGTTTTTTTCCTCCTCACTACCAGCTAGAACATGATCTGTCTCTGCAGGAAGACATTGGACCTCTGACCTCTTTTGTAGCTATTCCAGGCAAATATAATAAACAGGGTTCAGCGAGTTTGTGTAAATCTCTGATTATGTTTACTCTGAAATCCAAGTGTTCATCTCAGGCAGAAAAATTAAGGCTGATTTTCAAATATTATGTACAAACTCTAGCTACTAAGCATTCCATAATGAGCACTTTGGCAATTTAAAGCAAATTAGGGTTCCCACTAGGCAGGAAAGATATACAGTATAGTCAAGTAAAGATTGTATGGTGTTTGATGAAAAATAGGCACGCAGAAAAACACTTTACAGGCTGCAGATGAATGAGGAGATCCTGTGCTAGTGCACTTCATTACTGAAACTTTGCATTGTTCCTCACTTCTGAAAGCTTGGGTTCAGCCTGGTAATGATTTCTGCTGCAGCTTGAGTAAACAGCACCCTGGAGAAGCACCTGTTGTGGCAGGGTGTGCCCTCCTGCTCTGACAGGGGATGGGATATTTGGGATGGTGCAAGGCAAAAGGGCAATGGAGATACCGGTGTAGTGTTGCACTTTTTTGGTGCAGCATACGTTGTTGGAGTTTGGAAAAGAAGGGGTAGAACAGGTCCGGGGTCAGCATGCAAGAATTCTCTTTATTCTAATTTCTGACTCCGTTTATATACGCTGTACATAGGTGGCCAAAAATGGGTGACTGAAAGCAGGTCATCCCATCACTCAGATTGGTGACCATTCCAATCACTCAAATATTCTCTCAGAACAAAGGAATGTAAACATATTCTTATTTACATGAAAAGGCTTGGGAACTCAGCTCAGAGTTCCAAAACCTCAGAAGGCTTTAGCTTTAATATTACATGCAAAACAGAGTGACAGTGTAGCAGTGGAATTCAGCGCTGTTGGGTTGATGTGACCACTCTCACGTGAAGAGAGCTGCTGGAAAACACTGAAAAGGCCAAATTTCCCTCAGCTGCAGCAGCAGGAAGAGCTGTATGATGGATCTCTGCTCAGGACAGAGCGTTTCTCAGCACAAAGCAGTGCATTACATCCTTCCAGGTGACAATATTTCATAGAGACTTCATCTGGGTGAATGAGGGGAGAAGGAGACCCCTGCCATTAATCTCAGCAGCAACTGGGTGTTCAGGGCAGCCCAGTCACACGTGTGGGGTCTGAATTCATCTCTTGAAGAGGAAAAAGTCCTGGGAATCCAAAAAGGAGATGGAAAAGGGAAAGGTTGCTGTGTTGTTTTACCAGTTTTTGCAATAAAAACCTGCACAGGTGGAGAATTTCTCCATTCTGTTTTGCCATTTCTGGATTAAATTTACCTCATTTTGGGTCAGTTCTTAATAGGTTGGGTAGTAGGTTTGTATCTACCAGCTACAGGGCAAATATATTTTACAGAATTAAAAACAAAGATATCATCTATCAGTGATGTTCTCAGGGTAAGGTGGAAGAAAAAAGCCCAAAATAAAATAAAAAGAGCCCAAATGAATGAGATGTCTGGCACTAAACAATACACCTCATTATGCATTCTTTAAAAGCACTGAAGTTAAAGATCATCTGGCTTCTCTTGATTATTATTTTTACCTAAGAAAATGTGCTTCCTCTTGAAACTCAATGAAGACAAGCACGTGAAAAATAAAAAATTACCATTTTAGCTTATGGAATAGGGATTTGGAGCATAAAGTAGTTTTGGAATGGTAATCTTTACACACAGACTTAAGTTTGACATTACTATTTTCTTTGAAAGGGGCTCATGGAATTGGCAGGTTCTGCTGTTATCTTACACAGTGACAGAGTAGGAGTTTTAACAACTTATCTCTCCTTTCACCCTGGCTAAAAAACCTACCCTCATTGACAGTTGTAGCTGCTATTTAGCTGGTTTTTCTCTAAATTCTTAAATTCTTAATTTCAAAAATTTAGTTTGATTTAATTTCAACAGTCATCTTCCTCCCAAGGTGACTAAACCAGCAGAATATCCAAACCCATGCAATTAATTATTTTCTCTTTCCCAAATGGGATTACTATATGATTTTACTGATTTAAAGTTAAAAGTGGCTTGAAAAAATACTTTAGAAAAACTAAACACGAAAATATGGCCTTAGAATCTGAGCAAAAGCACCTGGTGAAATTAGATGCTTTAATTTCCTTGAATTTTGAGAGGAAATGTTGGTCAGAATGGTGCCATGGTTGGAATTGTTTGTGCTGTAGAAGGGGAAAGAGAGGACAACCAGGATTTGAAGAGTTTTGTGATATATATAAGAGAACTCTCTGATTTCCAGGAGCTGTGGGAAGAGAAAAGAGTTATCAGTACCTCATGGGGTCATTTCAATAGGTTTGGGGTTTTTGGGTGTGTTGGGAATTTTTTTTTTTTTTTTTTTTTGCATACCTCAGCTAAAGCTTTGAAATTTCCACAGAGCATTGTTAGGAAAGAAGTTGATTAATTATTTATTGTGGAGATTGGGGCAGAGTCTGCTTCCACCAGGATTCAGGGGAGGGATATGGATTCAGGATTCAGTAGAGGAGTAAGCCCTGTCAGGGTGTTGTGTGAGTATGGGTGGGAGAAGCTGAATCATTATTAATTGCAAATTGATCAGTTTGGATTTTTTTTTTTTTTGCCATGAATTATTCATGAACAGATCCAAACTTCTGTGAATATATTCAGTATTCACCTAACAGTTGGGATGAACAACTTTCAGAAACTAGTGATTGACAGTGAACCTTCTGGTACACTATTTAAACAATATTGATTCATGGGCTTGCTAATATGTTTGTCTTTATGGTAAAACTCAAGCAGACCCTCTCTGTTGGCAAAAGCACACAAAGAGCTGCTTGGGTGACCTCCCCACCCTGGATAAAACACATTGTGCTTCATCACACTGGAACATCTGCCCTCAAAAATTGCACTGAAGAACGGAAAGATAAGATCATAATCGGAGACCCAGAGAACACCAGACTGGCTTGGGTTGGAAGAGACCTCAAAGATCATCTCATTCCACCCCCAGCCATGGGCAGAGGAACCTTCCACCATCCCAACTTGCTCCAATCTCCATCCAGCCTGGCCTTGGACACTTGCAGAGATGGAGCAATGGCTCTTGACCAAATCAACCCCTCACACAGAATTTATACCCATACTGCAGATGGCAAAATTGCCCTCTTCTTGTCTTGCTGTAAAACGGGAGCATTAAACACTTTATTCCTTGGTTTCTGCTTTTTAGATTTTTCAACTCTTCGTGCACTTTACAAAAAGTATCAATTCAATCAGCACGGAACACTCATCAAAATACTCCAGGAATGAAATGCTGACTCAGAGTCTTGCCTACTCAAGCAGTGAGACAAGTTTGTCTCTAAATTCAGCTTTGCAGAATTTTATGCAGGTCTTCAATGTTGGGGTTTATTTTAGCCCAGCACCTTTTGGATCTTAATACTGATTCTGAAACAAAAAGTGAAAAAAGTGAAGCAGAGTCTGCACACTCAGGCAAAACCTTCAGCCCTCAGTGTTGTGTTGACTGAAACCATGCTGGAATTGTTGTCAGAGCTGCAGAGAGAAAATGTCCACAGAAAACACGAATGCCAACACAGAATGAGGGTTATAACAGACACATTGATTGGTTTCCCTGAAAAAGAGGAAAATAAACCCCCCAGCAGCTGGACTCTGCCTCTGCACTGAGTCCATAACTAGTTGAGGGCACAGGAGTTCTTTGTTTTATGGAAGGATTGTGTGTGTGAGAATGAAGCAGGGATCAGAGGACATGGCCAAGGACTCCAGGGTGGACTGAAGGTACCAGGTGCTGGTGCAACACAGTGGGGAATCTGCTCCCAGCCTGCTTGCTGGAATGCCTTGCTGCACATAACAGCTTTAAACCACCTTTTGTCTCCCAGGTGATCACAGATAATAATGAAGAGTTTTTAATAACATTGTAGGATGGTCACTATACATCTTAGGAATTAGGGTGATATTAGAGGGAAAACCTGATGGTTTGAGGTGATTTCCTTTTGAATGTCTGATTTCTCCTCTAGTTGCTGAATCTCCCCTTCCCTTCCCTTCCCTTCCCTTCCCTTCCCTTCCCTTTTTAAATTTTTTTTCCACTAAAGGAGGTAGGACGTAATCCACAATAAGCCAGAGAAATACCACAGAATTCTCTTTTTCCAGCTGCCAAACTGCCAGACATTTTTAAAACTCACTAAATTATTTAGGATCACAAACCCCAACATGAAGAGAAAAGAACAGCAGTAAAGCCTAATGTGTACCTTTAGTAAAAATTTCCTTAACTGAAAAATTAAAAATTAAATTCTGTTGATACATCATCACTAGGGGTGAATTTTACTTACCTGAACCAACCCAAGGTGAGTACTTGGCCAATCTTCCAAGAGCTTGCATTTCTGGAAGCAGAATTGTCTTTGTGTACCATCCCCTATGGCATCTTCTATCAAGGTGTGAATACGGGGACTTGATTATAATCATGTGTGGAAAAATCACCTGGAGGTGGAATGCAGCCACAGGGCTGCCATGCAAGTTGTCTGGCAGCAATACAAAATATCTGGCAACAAAAGAGCCTTGGGGTTGTGTGAGTGGAATCAAGGGCAGCTATCTGCTCCCTTTGCACAAAAAGTGAAAATGTTGGGTAATTTTCCAGGGGAGAAAGCAGGAACCCCACGTGTGCCTGTGTGCAGGGGTTGCTGTTTACCTGCTGCCTCTTTGGGAAGCATTCCATTAGAATTAAAACACCCAGTATTTTGTATTTTCTCATTTCTCTAAATCCCATTCCCAGTGTTCCGCTGATGTCACACGCTAAAGCCGGAGCACCTTTGATCTCATTCTAAGCCCTGGAATAACGAGGAGACATCAGTCAGCCCAGCTTTGCTTGAGAGGAGATAGCACACAGTACCTGTGCTCAGTGGCATAATGCTCACAAAATATGAATGAAAAATCATTTACCTCTTCCCCATCATTATTTGTCAAAAGCTGGCCTGCACAGCGAAGCTTTAGGAAAATATCTTTAATTGTATTTTGCACCCAGCACTTCTTATTTCGAACCTATGGCTTTTTTAAAGTTCTCATTCGCCCTATATTATAATCATAATAATCATCGTAATAATAATGATAATTACGAACGGAAAATTTCTTTGAATAGTAAATTTTAGCCTCCTGGGACTGTCAATTGTGGATGGGCTCGTGATTGATCAGAATATTACACAATGGCGTGGTGTAATTCTTTAGTGTGATGTTGTAAAATGGAGTATTGCTTCTGTTATTTTATCCAGTTTGCTTTTATATGACAGGGTTTATTGTGCGTTATGTTGTAGCTCATTCCTCTGTTCACAATGCCTACTGATGTGTAATTATGACTTGTCTGAACTGTAAGAAGGAGCAGTAAGTGAAAGAAAATCTGCAAGCACACTTGATTTATGAGCCCTGATACTATATTACAGTCCTAATCTGCCTGCTTAACTTAGCTTCAGGCAAACTTACTGTATAACATGCTTACGATTAGCACTGCAGCAAGTTGTAGAAGATTTACTCTGTTGGAGCTAGGAGACTTCTTTTTTTTTTTTTTTTTTAAATGATTTAGTCATTATTTCAGTTACAGGTACGGCAATAAATTATTCCCCATATAAAGACCCTGTGTCAAGGAACAGCAATTGCTAAAAGGCTTTTTTATACAGTAACAAAGAACAGTGCTTGGAGTGTTTTCCTCGCACAAAACATCTTAATGTTATTGGTCATTTTTTTATGATGAAACTTCTTTACACATTCTTCTCACATTCACACAATTTGTTTTATTATACTGCAGCTTTTGTAGCTCAGTACAATCTGCTTATTATAAGAATGTCTATTTGGGCCCAGTGAATCTCATATTTTCAATAGTGGCCCAAAATAGAAATTACTATGGATGTGCAAATGAAAGGAAGGCCATAAAGCAATGACCTAATGTCAGGAAGAAAAGATGTAAGGAGATTTGCATTTTTTTTTAATCACCATTCATGAAGACAGATGCACTCGTTCACTCCTGGTGAAACTATAGCATATTCAGAGCAGCCACTTTGGGTAAACTAGAGGGGCACATTATTACCCTCAAATAATAAGGATCAGTGTTGATCATTCAGGGCCGAGTTTGGGGTTCATTGAAATCACTGCCTGCCTTGCCATTTGACTTCCCTGGAATCCCTATTATACAGTATTCACTGGCAAATAAGCAAGGGATCTAAAGCTTGATCCAGAGAAAGGCTCCCATCAGTTAAATGGGTGGCAATCATTCTTTTTTTCTTTTTCTTTCTTTTTTTTCCTTTTCTTTTTTTTTTTTTTTTCTTTTCTGAACAGAACTGCTTGCTTGAGTCAAGATAGGTGTTCTCATCAGGATTTTCTAACTGGTCTTTAGAATGTTTTTTTTGTTTGGTTGGTTTTTGTTGTTGTTGTTGTTGTTTTCTGGGGTTTATTAGAAATAGATTTTTTCTTTTAATAAAAAGAAAATTCATATCATAGAAGTGAAAAGCAAATGAGATGAACAAATAGAAAATATACATCTACAGTGGAAGAAATGCTAATGAAATAGCTCTATGGGAACAATTTCTGGGCAAAACTTTCCTTCGTTTTAAATTTTTTTAAAAAAAATTATTACCTTTTTTTCTTCATTAACACTGACATTGTGAATTCTAAATGGCATTTTTCTCCTTTGAAAACACCTCCTCACACTTGCCTCAAAGATTGTTATGGTTGCCAGTGAAAGAAGGACTTTCCAAGAGAGACTGCACTTTCTAAGGAATTTGGTGTTTGGGGCATTGCAATAGCAAATCAGAAAGGTTTCTGAGGGGTGCAGTGGAACTGCAGTCATATATGAACAGTGGACAATAACATCCTTTAATTAGGAACAACAGTATTTTCAAGCTTATACTGCTTCAGCAGAGTTACCATAAACAATGAGCTTTTTTATATTATAACAATAAAGCCTTTTCATTTCTTGGGTTTTATCTTCTACAACAACAACAACAACAACAACAAAAGGACCTCTGCTACCCATTATAGAGCCAAGGAGTTGGCTTTCCTACAGCTGGGCTCACAAATGTGATCCTGAGCAGGACTCCAAAGCTGGAAGTGGGGATGTGTGGTGACCACGACCCAGTGCCATCATTTTCCATAATCTCCTTTGGTAACACAGGCCATTTGCAGGGGCAGAACTCACAGCCAGGGTCTCCAAGTGATGGTCATCATGTTACAGCCATCATCTGCAAGTATTTGTTGATGCTATTGACTGAACAAAAGGTTTATGAGGCAGAAGATGTATTTTTCTAAATGCTGCTGTGCTACCTATAACCTAATTAACTTTACTTTAGCCAGCTGAGTATACCTGGAAACCAAATATATCATGTGGCAATTAGCTTGCCTCCTTCTGGCTTGGTACACTTAAGTTGCTTATTGAAAAGGTTAAATATTGATTGAAAATGGATAATAGAACCATATTACAGTTGTATGCTAAATGGCAGAAGTTGCCTGTAAAACATTTCCAGTTACCCCACAGTAATGCAGTTAGAGAGCAGCAATCTGCTGCTGAAGCACCCAGGCACAAAAAAAAAAAAAAAAAAAAAAAAAAAAAAG
>VWYP01001864.1:75079-121243 GCA_013400435.1 Pycnonotus jocosus | reverse complement strand
AAAAAAAAAAGAAAAAAAAGAAAAAAAAAGAAAAAAAATCCAAATCACCCACAAGGCAGCCGTTCTTATCGCCACGCTGAATTTCAAACATGTTGGGAAGTTCAATCATTAATTATCACGATGTTGAAATAATATAATAAAAATAATAATTGCTTGTGAAGCGATCTGCTGCCTCCCTCCTCCTCCTCCTCCTCCTCCGACGGAGGCTCCTCTCTGTCTCTCCCTTTCTCCCTTGCCATGGGAAGCCACACAGACAAAGTATCAAGTGATCACATAGCATGAACTACAGCCCCAGGCAAAGCTTGTTATTTTACTTGAAACGGTGATGCATTTAGGACCCAGAAACTGTCAATAATTTTTTCTGACTTCCAGGGGATAAAAATTCCAATTACGGGAACTTTACTGTGAAGCTGCATAGTCCGGCGCCACATATTAATATTACAAAGCATCCTTAGCACCTATCAGCTCAGTTTTATCTGTAGTTTAGATCAAAATTGAGTGGATCTGTGAGATTAAGCTGATTTAGTCTAATTGTTGCTTGTTCTGAAAAATGGAAAGTGTATCTTGAAAAAAGCTGGTTGAAGCAGGCTCTGTGGACGGTAACACAATTTGACTTGGCGTCCTTCAGCCAGTTGGCTTCAATAATTCTGAGAATATACATTCAAGGGCCTTTGGCCATTTTTCTCCCTGTATTTTTTTCTATAAATCATGGATTTAAGTTTCCTAAGTCAACACAGCAAAGACCTTTTCTGAAGGAATGGGTCGAGGAAGTGTTTTTTAGGCTCGGTCCCTTCACTTCTGGGATGTGGGAGATGAATTCAAATGTGTAGAGAAGTGTGCAGAAAAAAAAATAATTATCTGTTCTTGTGCTCTACCCCCGGGGAATCACAGTGGAGATTAAAAAATAGACAGAGGAAGCGTGAAAAAATTAACCTTGCAGGGCATGTCCTCAGTGAGGGGCCACGGGGAGGCTCAGTGGCAGGGTGGGATCAGAGGAGAAGCCACACAGCTGCCATGGAAATCCTTGGGAAGACGAGGTTGGGGATGGAGCTTGGCAATCCTCTGGTGATTTTCTGCTCACCTGTGTGGAGCTCAGCCCCCTGTCCTCACCTCGCAGCAGCAAAGCACGCCAACATTATTCCTGGTGCTCTCCCACCACGCTCTCCCATCTGTGCCACTCCTGGGGAGTGAGAAAGTGATGATATAACTCGATTTAATACCACAATAATGTAACCACACCAGAGAGAGTTCCTCCCACTCTGCTCTTCCCCACTTTCTCCTCCATCAGCTGGGGACTTACATCTCTGTCTCTCTTTTTTATATATATGAGGTCTTATTTTTCTTCCTTTTTTTTTCTTTTTTTCCCCTTTTCCCTTTAAATAACGCTGCTGTGCTCACGTGGCATTATTGGTTGCTAATAGCCCGGTGCCAATACATCTCTCAGGGATGGACAGATGCACACACAAGGCTGCACAAGGCATAGCTAACAAATGTGTTTATTATTGACAGAATAAGAACTGCCATGCTGGAAGATTAAAAGTTGGCTGCCTGAGGTTCCCCCCTCCGGTTAACAGTTCACAGCTTTGTTATTTCAGGTCAGAGACAAACTAAGCCTAAAGATGTAAAAGCAGAGTCTGAGTGGACAGAGGGGTGAGGCTGCAGCAGCACCAATACAGGATTAGTTCTGCCTGTTGTCTTGCTAGTTTTGCAAAGGCACCCTGGGATGAAATTATGATAAAAATGTTTTTCACAACATAGTGTTTTCTGAAAATCTCATACTCGTTACCCAGCGTTTTCAGGTATAAATATTAAATACATAATTGCACAGCATTTCCTTCCTCTCAGAAACTGAATTGTTGTAGCTGTGTAGGTGTAAGAGTGTACAAGAGACACAGTTTCTGGGGGTAAACAATACCTCAGCACTATATTTGCTGATAGCCTTCTTTATTTTAGCATGAGGTGGGTTGGTTGATTGATTGAATTTGTTGTGGGTTTTGCTTTGGATCCAATTTACCTTGGATGCCTTAGGATTATGTACAAATAATTCTATATGATTAGTGCAACATCTTCCCTTCATTTGGCTCAGTGAAAGTGGATGTTGTGTATTTACAAAATGTTCCCAAACCTGTAATTACCTGTGGAGGCAAGATTAAAGTGGCTTTTGTTATTTAATATTTCTTTTCCCTGCACTTCCAAATCAAAGTTTAATAGAAATAATAATCAGACATATCTGCTAGTGTTACAAAAAAATAACAAAAATCTTTGCAGTCTGAGACAGAGACAAAATAATGCACCAGTTGTACAGTCAGGTGTTGAAATCCAAATATAAATAGGAAGAGACAAGAGAACATGTAAGATGTATGAGCTTTGATACACAGGTTGAGCTTTTTTGTTTGTTCAGGAAATTATTTTAGCAGTTTTCTTGCATTGTTTGGAAGGCTTGGCATTTGGGGAGGTACTGAGATCTGTGCATTTTAATTTTTCACAAGGAGCAGAACAGCTTCAGAACCATCAGAGTTGCTGCACATTTTATTTTTCGTACGACTGCTAAAAAGGTGTCTTCACCATGGTTAATTATTAACCTTTCCTTGTGTATAATGGCATTATCTTTAAGGAAAAAAAAAAAAAAAAGGAAAAGAAAAGGGAATAGAATGTATTCCTATGTTATCTCCTTGGTTGGTTGGTTTGGGTAATGAGGATCCAAAATGAACCTCCTGCAATTTTATACCTTATCGAGCCTAAACCTCGGCGTTGCGCAAAATATTTCAAAAGCCTCCCTTGATCCAACTGCAAGGCTGCTGAAATATGTTGGGCAAACACGTCCCCTACCTTCCTGCATCCTGCCAAATGAACTGCAGCATTCCAATATGGTGCCACATGTGCATGGAAGCCCGTAGCACTTCTAACAGGTGCTGCCGGAACGCGCTCGACAGAGATATCGGCGGGTAGGTCATCTGCGACAGAAAGCACCCAAAATGTCAGTGCAAGTTGCAACAAACACCCAAAATATCAGTGCAAGGTTAGCTTCTCACTGCACTATAAATAAAAGGTGCTGTGTTATTTTCCTGGGGGAAAAAAAATGCTTTAGGAGGAAGGTTTGGGGTGAAGTTAGCGAGGATATACGAGGGAGAGCTGGAAAACACATGAAGTGATAAAAGGGATTATGACACCTTAAGAAGGGCATCTCTTTGAATTGAACAAATTGGACAGAGAACGAGCTGCTGCTCTGCATCTTCTTGCATGAAAATTTGTTTCCTCCAAGATAGCAGAGATAAAAACATAAAATACGGAAGAAACATAAAATAGGGAAGAAATATAAAATACAGACGATATCCTAACCATAAAGAGTGGTGGAGCTTAGGCTCTTTTATGAAGGCAAAGATATTTTGTAGGAATATCATTGCATTTTGCATTTTTTTTCAGGGTGGAAAAAAACCCCCCAAACACAACCCAACAAACATTGCCTCCGTTTAGGCTGGGACTCGGGCAATCTGTCCTCTGCATCGTTCTTGGCCTTTGTCTGACATTTATGGTCTTATGTTTATCATTGTGAGCAGAGACCCAGTTTGCTCCCTCTCCTCTCCTCTCCCTCTCCCTGCCGTGGCATCTGAAGCTGTTAAAATTATAATTAACGGGGCTGCATTTCCCTGGGATTCATTCCCACGAAGGGGCTTTAGCAGATTTCCCTGCAAACTGCTACCGTGCAGCCCAACAATGCATGGAGGCACTTTATATCTTATTTGTGTTTAAAAGTCAGATATTTTGTTCTGGATAAACTTCAGAAATGCTCTTCAATTCTCAGTGAGGCAAGCATTTCAATTTTCTGCAATATTAGCAGGGGTAACTAATGATGGCTAATTTTTGCCTGTAGTATTTCCCTCAATCTGCTTGTGCACTTTCAGTTACTCTGGCAGCAGCAGCATTTGTACATTTTCTGGTCACTAAACACTCAAGTACAATTGTAAGTGATCAGTTTACAGTTGGCCAACAAAAGAGCTGCGGGAATGTCTACAAGAAAAAGAAATTTGAATAAATATGCATGTGTATAGCCCATGTTCTGTAGGCAAGAGAGAAGGACAGAGGACAACTCAAATAAAATTTAGCTATAAAAATACATTTTGAAAAAGAAGTCAGTGTTTTTATCCTGCCTTAAGAAGGTCCAGGATGAATGCAAACCACACAGATTTTGAAAATACATTAGCATGTTTCTTCATGTTGAAAGTTAAACCTCTTCATCCATTTTGTCTCTGATTATTACTTCCTTCATATTTTCTTAAAAAAAATGTTCAAACTGTAGGTTTAAGACAGAGGGAATTTGATTTATACATCAGAATAACAGGACCTTATGAACACATTTGAAAGGTATCTAGTTCAAAGAGAATAATGAAGAAGATAGGAAGAGATAAGAAGATAACATTTTAAAAATACACAATTGTAAAACTGGATGAGAGTCCTTTCACTGATAATGCGTGAAAAGTGGGAGGCTTCAACATAATTTGTTAATCTCTCCAACTCCTGGGCTATTCAGAAGAACTGAACATAAATGGCAAGGAAATATTTTTAAATGAAGAGGCAGCTCACTTGCGCCCTTACTAATTAATATTTCCCTTTGAAATCTAATTATTGTCTAGCATTTTGGACGGTGCTGTTTGTGATGGAGTGGCAAGAACAGTTCAAATTAAATCAGAACTCTGTGGAGACAGTTCAACAGCTCGTGTCACAGGGAAGCTTTCGTTAGAAATCTCACATCCTGCAGAAGATATTTCCCTGTTTTTCTGTGAAGAGGGTGTCATCGTTCGTGACACCGCTCTGCAGACATAATGCCACAGAAACAGAGGAATGCGCTGTGGGATTTGCATGTTTTATACCAAAAATCGTCTGAAAAGCAGGGAAACCTGCCCGGCTCCGTGCCTCGATCAGATCAAATCAGCGTGCACTAAAAGGGAAATCCGTCACGTTGAGGATCACAATATTAAAGGCTGAATTACGGCTTTTGCAGCGGCAGCCTCGCGGGGCCCCGGGGAGAGGGGCAGCGCTGGAAGCTCTGCAAAGTGCCGAGGTGCTCAGATATCCTCCAGGGACACTGGCAAAGGCACTTAGGAGCAGCATCTCTCCACCACAGAGATGCTGAAACAGATCCTTCTGCTCAGCACTGCCTTCCTTAGCGCTGGATACCGCCAGCAGAATTTGGACCCCGAGCCTTTCCTCATTTCCTGATGGCCAGGGGGAGCGATTTCAGTGTCAGTCGTTATTAGTCCTCTTCATAAGTGTGCAGAACATTCCTCTGCCCATCCCTGCTATCCCTGTCTCAGGACATTAGGAGACACAACCATGGGCTGCTGCCCTTGCCCCTGCCAGCCATGATCCTGTGTGCTGTAAAACGCCTCTTCTCCCTCTCTCTGCCACCTCCAATAGCTTCTGAGGGCAGCAAAGACATCCTGACTGCGTGGATTTGTAAAAGCAGGAGGCAGAATGCTTTGCTTTCATCATCTGTTGTCGTGAATAAAGGCCACCATGTCTGATCCTTGGTGTCAAGGCCGTAACCTCAACGGGTAAATCCGTGTAGGTTTCCAGAATTGGGGCTGCAGCCATGGCTAGCAGGTGGTCTTGCCTTCCTTTTCCACATCTTGGTGCTGATGATTCTGATTTCCTGCTGAAACTGCAGAAAAAGGTGAAAATTTAGCGCTTTAAGCACTGCAAACATGCACATATGTGTATTAGGGATGGGAGAAATGAATCATAGATTCACGGAGTGGTTTGGGTTGGAAGGGACTTTAAATATCTTCTTGTCTCACCCACTGCCATGAGTGGGGACACACTCCACTAACCCAGGATGCTCCAAGCCCTGTCCAACCTGGCCTTGGACACTTCCAAGGATCTAGGGGCAGCCATAGCTTCTGTGAGCACCCTGTGCCAGGGCCTCACCACCCTCTCAGCCAGGAATTCCCTCCCAGTATTCCACCTAATCCTGTCCTCTGGCAATGGGATGCCATTCCCCTTATCCTTCATCTGGACCCACTCCAACAGGTTCGTGCCATGGGGCATCAGTAGTTCCAACCTCTCTTAAAAAGCGGTGCAATGTTGTAGATGACACTAAAGGTGTCAATAATATTTGGAGGTAAATTTTCCCTCATTCTTAGAAGTCAGTTTGCTCTGGGAACTTTGAGAGCTCTGGCCAACCATGGCACAAGAACTGGCAGAGCTGATGTCACTCCAGACTCCTGACCCCAACCCACTGCCTCCACCCACAGCACCAGGGTTTGTTATTAAATCTCAGTTTCTTCACAAACGAGCTGTTCATTTGGGACATAATGCAGGATCTATCTTTGGGTGTATTTCCATGCATTGTTCAAAGAGTTGCAGCCCAGTCAGCACGTTTCCAGAGAAACACAAAATTGTTCCTAATCTGATGAGGGAATTTCTCTGCTGAAGTCCAGGCCAGAGACTTTGGTGAGTCACCAGAAAGTGCTTCTCTCAGCAGCAATAATTCATCCTTAGCTATTGTTCTGGAGCACATGGCACTACAAGAAAATGAGAACCATCATTTTAACTCCATACATTTTTACTGAGTTAAATTCTGTTGCATGTTTTCAGTCATGGCTCTTGGAAATGTGAGCGAGTGCTGTGTTGGTGCCAAATCTGTGAATCCCACGTCTCAATCAACCTGCAAGTACAAAGGTATTATTCATCTCTTCTGAGAAAAAAAAAAGTCAAAAGTAATTGTGAAGCCTTCAATAAAATCAGAATTCAGGTTTGATTTGGAGAAACAATCAGGAATCTATGAGCTTATCTAGAACTTAAATAAAATCAGAATTCAGATTTAATTTGGAGAGACAATCAGGGATCTGTGAGCTTACCTAGAGCCCTTGAATCCAAAAGTCCATCAAGCAGGTTTTCTTTAGACCTTGTCAGCAGTTCCTGGTGTTCAGAGGAGGGAAATGGATGCATACATGTTACGACTTGGAATTCTTGGATTTGGTTGACAACATAAAATTGTTGGAAACAAAGGAAAAAACAAAGTACAAACATGTGAGAACCTCATTGTGGCTGGACCTTAAAAATACCTGAAGTTCAGGAGGCTGGCTGTGTTTTGCAGCTCATTATTATTAACTTATTAACTTATTATTTTGCAATTGCTTATTAGCTTATTATTATTAGCTTATTACCTTATTATTTTGCAGTTGCTGATTTTAGCTCAGTCGGGAAGGATGAGAATATTTGCCCAATTTGAATTTGTGGTTGTGATGAGCTCAGGAATTCCTTACTCAAATAGCTGGAGCAACTTCCTGTGAGCAAACCTAAGGGAAGGAAAGCCCCACATAGACCTCAGCTCAGATTTTCTTCTCTGACTCCAACGTGGGAAGGAAAAAGATCTTCCTTCAAAAAGATCTTCCTTCCTCTGTCACAGCAGATCACGGAATATTTCCCCAACCTATTCCCACTTATCCTAAGGAATAGAAAGAGGTCAGATACATGAAAAGCTGCCCTGGATCAATCAGCAGATGAAATCTGTGATGAGGAAAAGAGAAATTACAAGACTGACTTGTCTCACTGGTGCATCTTCCAGCATCTTTCACAGGAAGCAAATGTTAGTTAATGGAACAGGAATGATATTGTGAAATGATGATTTTATTGGGAGTTGGCTCCAGTTTGAAATTCCCACAGTACACTTTCCCTTTCCCTGGGCCAGGAGAACCCATAGAACATATAAATTCTCTTCCTGAGGAAACAAAATCAACTACAAACAGAGCTTTAAAGTAATGTAAAATCATCTTTAAAATGTTTACAAAGAAATTAAAATCTCCTTTTATCTGTTTCCTGCTTGCAGGTCAGCACTTCCAAATCAGTTGGACATCACTATACATTGAATATAGCACAATGTATGTAAATTGATTGTCAATTAGAATGAAGGGAAATGTTCATATTTGGTGGTGTTATTCCTGAGGTCATGGTTATTTTTTAAGGTTTCTCCTAATAGAATTGTACACTTGCCTTTCAAAAATGTCACTAAAAGGACCATAGAAAAAGCTCTATAAATAGGATTTTTTTGCAGCCTTTCTTATAGTATATTTAGAATTTTGACATAATTCGAAATTTGTCCTTTTTTATTTATTTCTTTGGGTTTTTTTTTCCCTCATCTCTATTGTTGTTTTATGCTTGATGGTTGATTTGCACATAAATTCCTTCTGCTATGTTGAAAGTCACACAGGATCCGGCCCTTAGGGGAAATATTCACAAGAGATTTGGTAAAATATTGGTTTATATTTAACTGATTTTTCCTCAGCAGCAAAGAAAGACTATGTCATTATGGTAGTTTTAATTTTCTCTATTATATAGTTGATAAAATTGGGAGGAAAATGAGATCTTCAAATTTAGCTCATCTAACAAGAGATGTTTCTTAAAATCCTAGAAGACAAGAAACATATTTCATTTTTAATATGTAAATTAATCAAAACAACACTCTGAACATATAAAATAGATAAACACTGAAGTTGTTGCCCAACCAGGTAAACCTTGTGATGTCTGAATATTTATTCTTGCAGTGACAGAATTTAATTCTTGGTGGAAAAACAACCCTGAAAAACAAGGAAATAAAACTAAATTTATACTATTTCTTTCCTTTAGTGTGGGAGGCCCCTTGCTCTGCTTTGAGGTCTCATGTGGGCATGGTATCTAACACAAAAAATATTGTTGGAAGGTGAATATAGAAAAAAAAGAATATTTTTATTGTGATTACTGTTCTGTAATCAGGGATTCAGCTGCCTATGAGAAAATCTGAGGTATCTGATAGGGACTTTGGACCACCAAATATCTCAAATAAATGAGGATTTTTCTAAAGCTGAATGCTAGTCAGAAGGATAGACAGATAGAAACGTCTCCTAACCAAACGAACTGCTTTTACAATAAAAAATTGCTACATTTCATGGAAATTTCATCCTTTTTTCACAATAAGATCTTTTTTTGGAGGGGAAGAAAGTAGAGAAGAAACTTTAGACAAAAATAAACCAAAGCAACCAAGCCATAAAAAAAAATCAGGATTCCCTCTTACATTCAGGCTGCCAACATATCTGCACTGGCTTTTAGTTGGAAAATAATCTGGCATGTAGAAACCAATAAATGGTGGGTTTCCAGTGGCTTCCACCTGTTAAAGAGTTGCAAGACAGCAGTAGCCTTTTCAAAGCCATTAATAATGCAGAAGGTCAATATCTAAACAGATATATTGAATTACACTCTGTATCATTATAATAGCCAGACTTTTTTGTATCACAGGTGATTTTTTTTCCCCCCTGCCATTTGACCCTTTCAAGCTAATTAAAATACACAGTTTATTGTTATTTTTTTTTATATAATGTTAGAGATATTATTGTGCTGTTTATCCCAGTGGTTACACTCCTCAAAACAGATTTAAAAAAAAAGACACTACCCACTGCAGCAAAGTGTATATTGATTTTTATTAACTTTGCAGCTCCAGTCACTCAGCAAAACTCCCCAAACAGCAGAAAATCAAAAAACTTAACCCAAAAGTCTTTCTCAAAGAGTATTTTCACAACACTGAGAATATTTCACCAAGGTAATTTTTTTTCTGCGGATTGTTCTCAATTTCTGTGAGTTTAGAGGTACAAAATGTATAGAAACATGAGGAATTCAGTGTTTGTGCTCTGCAGCAATCTGCAATATTTCAATATTACAATCATTTCATTGCAGAACAGGTTAAAATAATGCCGTGTATTAATTTTTCTGTTATGTATTTCCCCCTTATGTTTTAAAATCCATAGTAATATCAAATTCCAAAGCCACGAAATCTGCTGTCGACATCTCCCATTGACATTTTCTGTTTGTGTAGAGGAAAATCAGGTCAAACCAAGCCACTCACAGCATCACAGCCCTGTTTCTGCAAAATATTTTGTCACTACAGAATGTGGTGATTTCGGTGCATGTGTTCCAGTTTTCCGAATTTAGTGATTGATCTCAGGGTGTTCGAGAGCTGTATATTTGCTGTCTGAGACCTTAAAAAACACTGACTGTAAAAGCTTAATCCAAACACCATTGCCTTCACTGGTAATAGAATCAGACCCTAAACACAGATCCCATAAAGTTGACTGATTTATATCAACAGGGAAAGGATCCCTGATAGTCTTCAAAATAATAGAGAAGCACAAACTCTGAAATTTAAGGAGAAAAATTAAATTAGGTTAAATTCTCTTCTACTCAAAACTGCAATTGTAAGATGAAGTTCCTTCAAAATCAACTCATTTTGCTTTTCAGCTAACTTATTTGGTTTAATTAGCAGCAAACGCTCAATTGATTCTTGTCCAACAAAGGAAAATTCCATAGTTCAAATCTCTCTGAAGGAAAATCCCATTCACTTAAATATAGGAATTACAGTTGCAAAACGAAGCAATTTTCCTTAACAATCTGTGAGCCAAAAAGTCCTTATTGGAAGTTAAACCGCCTTTGAGTGGAAGATTATTTTCCCCAAACCACTCTGCCTGTTAGCCAGGAATAGACATAGAAATTTCCTTTGGAAACCACCTTCTAAAGGAGGTAGTGAAAAATCCATGATGATGATGATGATGGTGGTGGTGGTTATTATCATTATTATTATTTGTAATATTAATAATAATATTAGAAGGAGTAATTCTGATTTTGCTAAACAAGAAAAATGTTGGCTTTAAAAATATAAAAGGGCATCAGGTCTGTGCCATTGGAAGGTGGAGAGAATTGGCAGTAGGGAGGTGAAGTCAGATACCACAACTTTACATGAATCCTGTGATTCAGGTCATGGATTAAAGAGGATAAAAAGGCTGGAGACAAGAAATGTTCCTGTTCCTCTGGCTCTGCTTGGCCCAGCCCATCACATGTGTGACATGAAAATTCAAACCCGTGGGTCTCACCAACCGGCCAGCTCGAGTACAGCCCGTGACACTTTCTCAGATTCCTACTGACACGCACATGTTGCCAAAAATATCATGTCCGACTTTGCACAAAGCTCCACAGGCACAGAAATATTTATTGTAAAACATTTGTCTTCGGAGGATAGTGCTGGGCTCCAGGAGAGAGGGGTTTTTATGGTCCAGATTTCCCTGTCAAAGATTACGCTGTCTCACAAAACGTGTGCTGAGCCTCTTTGGCAAAGCCCTTTTCCCTCAATATTTGATGTTTGCTTAGTTTTGTTTGTTTGCTCGGTTTTATTGCTGTCAGTGTTATTTCTGGTGACTACATGACTCAGAGGGACTAGAAATAAAATTAGAGACTTTCACCTCTAGGTCAACAGTTTCATTCTGGCCCAGGATACAGGGACCTATGTAAAATAACTCATTGATCTCACTCCAGTTCCCAGTTGGCAAGTGTGCATATCACAAACTCTATCATTAAAAAGGGCAATAAATTGTCATCCTTTGCAGCAGTCCCAGAAGTGAGCTCAGTGTTTGCATTGGCCTTGCTGCTGCATCACCCTCTCCAGGAGGGTGTGTGAGGAGCTGGGGGGTCCTGGAGGTGGGTTATTTCCTTTCCCATTCCTGCTCTCCCTGCTGGAAAGCACAAAAGGGGGCTGGATTTTGCAGTGCAGCCTCCCAAATAAATAAGACACCCTTCAGGCAGGTGATCAGGTGTAATTTCATAACCATACACTGCTTGGTAGCCAAGGCTTTGTTTTCCAGAGGATGTGACCTCGATCTGCATTGAGGTTCTTCTCTCCCCACTAAACACCATTTGTGTTTCTCCCTCATCACAGGGGTTCCAAATAAACTGCCAAATTCATGGAGGAAAAAGTGTGCAGAAACACAAGGAATTAGGTAGCTCCATCTCTAAAATTACCTGTTTGACCTGCTGCTCCCAGAGCCCAGCTCTGAGATAACAGCTCTCTCTCCCACTGAGATCAGAGCCTGGATCTCATTCCTCAAATAAAACACAGACAAAAAATTGCATCGCTGTGATCCATAGCAGTAACAAACACTCCTGGTTCTACAGAAAGGTTGGGAGGGGAGCTATTATATTTCATTTTTGGCATTATTATTGATCCTAACAGGTGTTTTGAACTGAGGACCCCCATGGCTTACAGGAGTCTGTACAAACCTTCAGTTTAAACTGCAACAGAGACGTCACTGGCATTCACTAAAGAGCTATCCAACCTTTTTTGTGGATCCCTGGACACTTGTAACCCTCCATTCTCCAGCCCATCACAAAAGCAGGAGCATTTATCCTGGGAATCTCAGCAGCGCAACTGAGTTAATTCAATTTATTTCTCTTCCCTCTCCATCCTGCAGGTTCATAAGCCCTTTCCCCTCGTGTTTTGTGTGTGGCTGTGCCCCCTGTGCAGGTGTGACCGAACATTCTGTTCCCGCTGGATCCGGGATCGTTTGTCTCCCGTGATCCGGGCTGGCTGCACCACACCACAGCACACAGTGACAGTAATTTGCACTGATCTGCCCCCACTGCTAGTCCTGCTGCTACAAATAGCAATTGATTATAATGCTGGAGTCTTATTGACTGTCACTATGAACACAAGCTTTATTTCATTTTTAAAGTAACCACGTCGTGGATTTACTTAGTGGATGTGGAGCTGTAACAGCAATGAAAAAAAAAGAAAGAAGAAAAAAAAAAATAAGGGAACAAAATCAAAACAATTTGAGGCGGGGAGGAGACAGAGGCAGCATTGCATAAAAACATCGGGAAAATTAATTAATGTTAGCAGATGATTATGATACTGCAGATGAGCAGAAAAGCTGTAGAGGGTGTGAAGGGAAGAATCTGTCGGTATTTCAGAGAAACAATGCAGATTTACATCACCTGAGGATCTTGCCTGAAGCGCTCAGGTTGTGGAAATCTCTCAAATCCATCAGAACGTGGAGGAAAAAAAAAAAGTGAGCCTATAAAAATCATCATTATTGTTATTGTCAAAATCTGATTCTGCTGAGGCAGCAGAATGCATTAATGCTGCACTGGATTTGCCCCTTCCTCTGCTTCTCCCTCCCCTCCATTCAGGATACAGTTTTTGATCCAGGTTGTTAAAAGAGATCCTATTTCATACATCCCTACGTTCTCTTTCTGAATCTTATGTTCTTAGAGCATTAATCTGCAGGATTGTCCCTGGAGTCCATTTGAGATGGGCGCAGAAATTTAGTTCAGGTAATTATCCTTTCTTTTCAAGTGAATTAAGAAACCAGGAATTCCTGCTTATCTGACAGAAGTGTAGCTTTCCTTCCTTAATGCCTGTCACCTGCGAGACAAGTCACACAGGTAAATCTCAAACTGTGCCTTTGTGCCCCATCTAAAGTGGATTTTGGATGTCTCTGTGGAGTAATGCTCCAAGGACGTTATAGTTCAGAGAAAATGGTAATGTCTGTGTATAAAATGTGAATTACTTTAATAGGCTTTGGCAGCACAAGTCTCAACAAGACGATCCACCCCTGCTAATCTAGAGCATACGGGGTTTCTCTCTTTTTTCTTTTTTTCTTTTTTTTTTTTTTTTTAAAGAAGTCTGAATATAATTTCTCTAAGCTGCAATTGATAATGCTAACGTTTTACCTTCATTAAGGAGGGGAAGAAAGCTTCTAAGCCACTCTATTGAGCTGTTGGAGAACGTCTTGCATTGAAATTCTGATTTAGAGATAGGCACAATCCATCTGCTTTGCATACCTTTGCCCTTTAAACCGGTATTTGTGATATAAAGAAGCACACAGCTTGCAGAGTAGCTGGTAAGTCTCCTATCCATTATTTTTTGAGTTTTTCTTTTTTTATTTTTTTTTCCTTGCATCTATTTGCAAAGTCAGATTTGTTTCCTTCCATCCTTTAGGAAAGACAGCTTCTGTATCCTCAGAAAAACATATCTTTGTGTGGAATCACTGGTGTGGCGGTGATGATGTTGCTTATAACAGCACTGAATATGGAAGATTTATCCTATTTTGTGTTTTAAGTTCCACTTATCCATTTTATGTGTCTTTATTTAAGACAAACTGCCCAAAGGTTGTCTGTTTTATTGACAAAATGAGAGAGTAGGGATGGCTGCACCTCAGATGATTCAGAAATCCTGCTTTTGCTGACTTTGGGGCTTTTTTTTTTGTGGGG
Source organism: Pycnonotus jocosus (assembly GCA_013400435.1). Taxonomy (NCBI): domain Eukaryota; kingdom Metazoa; phylum Chordata; class Aves; order Passeriformes; family Pycnonotidae; genus Pycnonotus; species Pycnonotus jocosus. The sequence goes on along the minus strand of VWYP01001864.1, from coordinate 107,176 downwards.
TTCTGTTTTAGTTTCTTTATGATTTGCTTTTTACTTTGCAATGCTTTGATTAATATGAGGCAGTGATTTTGTGGTACATGATAGTGAACACAAAATCCTCTCTTCATTCCTTGAATGCCTATTGCTCCCTGTGGCCCATGGGGCTCCTACATGAGCAGATCACAGGATCCTGCAGAAGATGTCCTGGCTCCCATCCTAAACTGGGGAACAAATCTTCATGCAGCTGTAAGCCAGCCACAACCATAAAAAATTTCATGGTCCTGCCTTATTAAAGAATTGCTTCTTGTAACTGTAATATGGTGAAAATGGGAGGGGGGAGGGCAGAAAAGCTGCATTTGAGGGGTTTTCCTTATATATGCATTTCAAACAGAGGGATCTTTTTTTAAGAAGGAAATTACAGGTATCACTCGTCTTACAACTCTTCCACAGCTCAAATTAAAGCTTAAGCAGCTATGTATTTATCAATTAGCATTATTTCTCTATCCCTGTCTGACTCTCTGTATTGTTGTAACTCCATCAAATAGTCATTTGCTTTTTTTATGGTAATAATCCCTTCAAATTCACTCCTTTCATCTGGATCCCTGTATGTTATTTGTTGTTCTGCTAAATCCCTATTACAGAGGCCTAGGAGTTCCAACGGCCTGATGAATAATTAGAAATGTTTTATCCCTAAGCTTCAAAAGGGTGCTAGAAATAATTATAAGCAAACATTTTATGTAGCATTGCGTATCAACCCTATCCCAGCTTTGTGTTATTTGTGCTCCAGATAGGAAGGAGAGAGGGAGATCCTGGTTTCCAGCTCCCACAGCCTAAAGGGGACACGCGCTGCTGTTGCTGGAGTTTTTGGCTTCCCTCTCCCCTCTGTTCCCACTGGTGGGATGCTCAGCACATCCCAGGCACCTCGTGGCAGCTCTGATTTAATAGGAGTGTGGTTAATTACTGGCCAAACGTAATGAACTTTGTTGTTTTATCAGCAAATTCCCCCTTCTCCCTCAGCAGTAACGCAACCTACAGACCTGAGCCGTGCGCGAATAACGCCCCATCAAACCGGATGAGAAAGCTCCAGTTTTGCTAAGTGAAAGTTGGTTATTCAGTCCAGACTAGATGTGTCAGTGCAGCCTTTCTCCCTAGCAAATTCTGGGAGCTGTAGCAGCTCTAGCTGTCCTTCAGCAGACCAGACTCACGCCACAAAAGTTTTTTACACAGAAGGCAAGGAGAGAGAGCTGCATCTCAAAAGCCTACAAAACTAATTGGAACACACCCAATGTCATTACATTTGACAGCATTTTGAGAAATACCCAATCACTTTGTCATCAATTTTCAATTTTGTCAAGAGAAAGTAGCTTTTCATTGGCAAACAACCTGCTGTCCCCACAGTATTTGTGAAAGTGTCCTGGCAGAGAGTAGTGTCATCTCCAAGAACATTTTTCAGGCTCACTTTCTCTATAAAACTTTTATTGAGGAGTTTTTTAAAAAAAAAAAAAAAATCCTTGAAAATTGTGTTAAGATGAAGGGTTTTCATCCTGAAGTTACCAAACCCAATTATGGCCCAGTATAACAAAGGACATAAATACATGATTAACTTTAAACTTGTCAACGGTCCTTCTAGGTTTCCGCTAAAACCAGCACAAGTTTTGGTGACGAGGAATTTTATCTGTTCACTTCAAAGATGCTGTGAAAGTTTAACGTTGCAAAAGAATGAATTCATGTTAAAAAAGGGAGAAAAGAATTTGTGTTTATCAATCAATATGATGAGGATCTATGTGTGGATATCAAAGAACAGTGTGCTCAGGGGTAGCATAGTGATACCTTTCTACCAATCTGCTGCTCCTTTTGTCTCCTTCCCTCTGAGGTGAATTCATTCATCCTTGCTCTTACTTTTCCAGAACAAAAGACAGTCTGATTCAGGGCCTGATTTGCTGGAGATCCATAATTTTGATCTATTTCTGTATTTTTATCAATTTGTCTCCTTTGAGAGTAGATCCCTGATTTTGCCACTTCCCCACCTGCACGTCGTGAAGCCGCGGTGTGAAGAAACATGTGAGAAGGAAACCAGATTTATTAGAGGTGGCTTTCAGTGTTTGCAGCACATGGACTCTGTAAGAACTGGTGGGAAACATTTTGACTGGCACAGCAGAGAAGAGCAGGGAGTTTACCAAAAACCATTTATGTCAGCTGGTGGACTCTCCCTAGCCCAGGGACAACACTACAAAGTGTCTCTGAGGGTGGTGAGGGAATTCCACAAAGGAAACCCTAACAGCCACCGGGAGATCCAAAAATCTGTGGCTGCCCCATCCCCAGAAGTGTCCAAGGCCAGGTTGGATGGGGTTTGGAGCCACCTGGTCCAGCAGAAGGTGTCCCTGCCCATGGTAGGAGGTGGAACAAGATGTTCCCTAAGGTGCCTCCCAATATTGCCTTTTTGTTCATGGTGGGAAATTGTGATGCTTCCTGGCGGTCTCTTCGTAACTTCTGGAGGTAAAATTCAGACTAAAGTTGCAATGAATTATCTCAAACCCTTTCTTTCACTGCACAGGCAACAGGGAAATGGTTTGGAATATTGAAAAAACACTGTAAGAACCCAATGGATCATTATAATCACAGGTTGTAGAATCTACAGTTTTTCATCTTGGAGTAGACTCCTCTCTGATATTGCCTCTCCAAAAATAAAAAAAAAATATTGTTTGGAAACATTGCAAACCCATCAAACTCTATTTCATGAGAATCAAAAAACTTACTTGCTTTTTTTGATTAATATGCACATCATGTGTGCTCCCAACTTTTATCACTGCTTAAATACTGTACAAGCGTCGTAAATAACCTGCCTATTCAAGTTTTATCTTGTCCACTTTACATTGCACTGCTCTTGTACAGGAAATGGATTGTATTTAATATTGATGGCTCTGTATGTGTCATTTAATCGTCCCTATTGATTGGATTTCATCAGAGTGGGGGGCTTGGACAGAGGCTTTGATTATACTGTAAGGAGTCTTTGCAGTTTTCTGTTACTCAACGCCATATCAATGCACCTTCTGGTGTGATATCACTTTCACGATCAATACCTGGAAAGAAAATAAAAAAGAGGCCTCCAGGAAAGGAAAGGGAAAAAAACCCCCTCTGAATCAGCCTCTAATTCCCTTTCTGCACATAGATTAAACCTCTGCAACTCAAAGACCATTTATTGTGTGGTTTTACATAAGAAACGGGGAGGGGGAAGAAAAAAACCTGAAAGAGTCTCCATGGGTTGTTTGTTTAATTTCTACATCATTTTTTATTTATAAGCGTCAACTCTTCCTTCCAGTGTCCCTGGCTGATGTTTGATGGTGTGTAATTTTTAACAGTTACATGTCATGTCTCAGTTAACTGTTTCTCTTGATCTGATAATAGTGCTATAAACATGTTATTTGATCAAATGGATGCATAGAGGACATTCTGCTTTTCAATATTCTTTCTGCTGAGTGTGGATCATCTCAGAGCTTTCAATGAACATCCTTGAACTGATGTCCCATGGTGGCTGGACATCATCCTCACTCCAGAGCCACTCTGGTTTTAGCTCCTCCATCCCAGCCTCCCAACACCAACCCTAGGAGCCAGGCAGCAGGAAACAATAATTCCCTGAGGAATATTAATACGCAGCAGATGGGTATTTCATGGTGCTGGTGAGAGGGTTTCCCCATCTGGGCATCCTCAGCTGAAATGCAGGCGCTGACGTGCTCGTAAATCCAGCTCCTGGGTGGATGACAGGAAACATCATTCTGAGTTGTATCAGAGTGGGGAGAACACACATAGCTCCTCCAAAGTTGTTTGTATGCTGGTTCTCATTCACTGTCCTGAGATGAAAGGGAGTTTATGGGCTATTTATGAGATTCACATCTTTTCCAGGCTAGTGACCCTTTAACTAAGATACAACCGATATTTAATAATGATAATGGTAGTAGCTTATTTTTAAGGGAAAGTGGATTTTTTTTTTTTTTTTTTGAGTAGTGAGGATGTAACCAATGAAGTCTCTATGGATATGGATGTGTGGTGCTCTGGGAGAATGGGAAAATACAGGTTGACCCTTGACATAGAGAACAGTGCAGAGGAAAAATGAGTTAATCTTAGGCTAGATTGCAGTGACAAATTAAAACATCTGACACAAACCTTGATCTTGACCCTTTTTCTTGGTCCTTCCAGATGAGTGACCAATGGTTTTTTAGGAATAACTGCTTTTTAATATTTATATTCGTGGAGAGATCAGTACATTTCTGTGGACACAGGGCTAACCTGACACTCTGCTTTTGCATAGAAGTTCTTGTTCATTGACTCCTTAAAACAGAGTGAAGGGATTTGTGTTCAACAGGAAGAAGTATGACAAACACAAAAAATACGTGCCTTGTGTACATAACATCCATCAGAGAGGGTTACAGAGCCAGGTGTGGCTCTTTCTGCTGGCACACACCCCCAAATCTGTCCAGCAGAGACAAAGGCACAGAAACCAGTGGGGGACTGAGCAGACAATCCATGTTTCTTTGCTTCATCAAACGCTCTTAGGGATCCTTTGAGTTTAATAAGCAAGAAAAAGCAGAAACTGTCAGGGACAAATTGTGTTTCCTTAGCTGGAGTGACACAGAAAGTCTTGGGCTGATGGCACTGTCCTGTGTGCCAGAGGAGAGCAAGCAGAGTGTCAGTGGGACAATCTGAGTCTCAGCATGGAGGAGAGAACCAGAGAAGGCTGCCTAAAGTGACAGGTATTTACCCAAAAGGGTACAGACGGATGCAAGCATCTGAGCTGCTAGACTTGAAGGCTCTTCAGTCTAAAAAACAAAAGTGTGGTGTTAGGAAAGTGCAGTGCCTGAACAGATGTAGCTTACTCATAAAAAGAAGTGCCTGTGGGCTTCCTACCAAAGCCAGAAGTGACTTCTAGCCCTGAAAAGACCTCCACTGTGACAACTGGGATTTTGAAATGTATTTTCTCTGCCTCTCTGTTGCTGCATTTCTCTATTTGAATAATTGCATTAACGTATTTCTGGCAAAACTTGTAGAGAAACAGCAGCTTTTATGTAGATACTGCCAAACTTTAATGGAACCTTAATATTCCTGATTGTATGTAGGTATTTGCAAGAAAAGATGGATTTGAAGAGTTACACCAAACAGGGATTGTTAATTGCTAATTGTTAATTGTTAATTGTTAATTGTCTGGCCAGGATTCTTCTGGCCAGTCCCATTTTGACCATGAGCTTTCTTGGGAATAAACCCAATAATCTTTGTCACTTGTCATGTGCCCTCCAAATACATGCTTGATCACCTTCTGTGTTATGAAAACAGGTAAAAACTCAACAAAACAGCAAAATTAAAACTGAGTTTAAATTAAAATACTAAAATTTAATATGAATTAAAGAGAATAAAAAATTTTGATATGAAAATGGAACAGATAGAAATGCATTCCCAAATTAGAACCATATTTATTTAAATGTGCTCTTAATATTGGAAGATTTCTGATAAAATAACTGTTGCATCATGGATACTCAAATAACTTTGTGTCACCAGGTAATAATAATGATATACGTTATGGTGTTCAGTATAGGGTTCCTATTTCACTTAATTTTTCAAAGTTAATTTATATATAATGACAGTTAGACTGGATCAGCCCACCCAAAAATAATGATTTACCAACTAGATTGTGATTCTGTGATTCTGTGATTCTGTGACTGTTGCATCTCGTTGGGCAAGGTGTTTGTCAGGAGAGAGCCGTGACCATCAGGGACAATGCCTAGCATAAGAAAAGTGGAAACAGGTTTATTAGAAATAATTTTTTTGTCAATTTTAGCCAATAACTTCGGAACTTTATTTAAAATTACTTGGAAGTAGTAGAAAACACTGAAATGTTTACTGAGTTAAACACTGAGTTGCACATTCTTGTGTCTTCTCCTGGATCATCTGACTTCTGCTGGACACTCCTTGGCTCACTGCAGCTGATGAACATTCTCGTGCTGGATTCTGCAAATTCCTCTCCTCTGAGGCTGCTGAGACCACAACCCCCCCCACAATTACCAGATGGAAACGATGCTCAGTCAGAACCAACCTGTGCCACATCCGAGCTGGTGACCTAAAGGTGAAAAGCTTTGATTCCCATTAATAACACTTCGAGCCTCTCTGACCTCCAGGATGTGATTAAAAGCCCATTAAATTCCCTCAGTAGCTTTGGCTCATATTGTTTGCATTTTGCATTATTGTTGTGCATTGTTTGAACACCTAATTATATTATTTGATTAATTTAAGATGCGAGCGTTTCTCTGTTTCACGTTCGCGGATTCACCGAGCGCTAAGAGCTCTCTCCACCTAGGAAACATCTTTTTGTTTGGCTCTGTATTGCCTTTGTCTCATCTCCCAGAATAACAAATGTCAAAGCCTGGGACCTGGTAATTTGGCAATTTTAGACAATCGCCTCATAACCACGTTTCAGCACACCTTTGAAGCGGTGGGAGTTCAAAGGCTCCGCCAAGACGAGCGTTGCTTGGCCCGTTGCTATGAGTCATTTGGAGTAATTGGTCCTGTCTGATGTATGTTTTGAACTGAGGAAGTAGTGCTTTATTACCACAATCAGATACAGGTTTTTTAGCTGAGGAAGTGGAGTTTTCCTCGCAGATGTAGATGTCTGCTTGATAAGGCAGAAAACAGACAGATGTGCCTCTCTGCACTGGGGAAGAGGTGTGGAGAAGGAGCAAACACAAGAGCTGAGAAAATTCCGTGAAGTTACATGAGAGGGGATTTGGAAGCCTTCCCAGTAAGAAAAATTCTCAAAAGCAAGGAAACTCGCCTTTTAGAGAGATAAATACTTAAAGTTTTATAGATCAAACAAGTATGCCTATCATCAGGTTCTCAACTACTTAGACAGGACAAAAAATATCAGATTAAGCAGTCTGAAAGTATTTTAAACAAATTTACCTAATTTTAGGCTCAACATCAGGAGTCTGATGCTCCATTTCCCGTAAACATATGGTCTCTAACAGTTCTAAAAGCTGAGGGGTTTTTAAATTCAATGTTATAAGGTATCATTGCATGTTAAGGTGGTTTTTGCAATAATACGATGTAAGATTAAAGCCCAGGATTTATGTCCACTCTTATCAGTGACTAATGCCTGATGTGCTGTGAGGAAGTACCTCTCTCTTGTAAATATTTTACTAAAATTAGAAAAAGAGCTGTCCTGCCAGAACCACATCTCATCTATGCTTTTGGACATGCATAAGAGCATCCCACAGAGCTGCATGGAGTCTCTGCTCCCCGATGGAGAAGTGTTGAGTTGTGACCCCAGCCTGGGGCTCGCCAGCTCCTGGAGGCAGAAACCTTGTGCTCAGATGTGCTGAGCTCAGTCCATCCATCCATGTGTGCCACAGACAGGAGTGGGAGAGCAGGTTTTTTTGGCACTAGGAGGGTTTTTCTTCCTCAATCCCCTTTTGAATTGCTCCTGCTGGCTGTGGTAGATCTGCATTGTGCCCTGGACTCTTCAGTGCTGGTCTCCTCTGGAGGCAGTGACAGTGCTGATGGTGGGCTGTGCACATTATTCATCACTGAGAAGCACCTTTTTTTTATTTCCCAGGCAGAGAAACCTTGAGGAGAAATCTCTGCTCCCACTGCTGCATTGCAAAGGCCAGAGAAACACAGTAAAACTCCGAATGGAGATAGAGAATATCCATTTCAGTTTGTGAGTGGTGTCCAGAGCACATTAAGGAAAGAAAGACTCATATTTCAAAGGCGAGGAAGACCTTGGATGTGCTGGTGTGTGCTTTTGAGTGGAAAGCCACGACAGCAATAGTGATAGGCTCAGGTATTTTGTAGAACCTTTTTTTTTTTCCTCTTGCAGGTGGTGGCTCAAGTCCAGCCAGTCTCAATAGATCAACTGCTTTTATCAGTTTTACGATATCGCATTTACTTAATATCACATGGAACAAAGTCAGTGTCTGCTGGGAAAGGCTCGGCTGCTGCTCAGCTGACAAATGAGCTGCCCAACGTGCTGTATCTCCTCTGTACCCCTGTGTATTCCCCTGCATCTCCACCTCAACCATCGTTTTTCTCTCTCCCCTCTGGGTTTTGGTTGCTTTGGCCAAGTGACACCTTCACAAATCAAAGGGTTGCATGTGCAAAGTTTTCTAGTGAGAGAGGCAAGAAGTTTTGCAGCAGGAGAAAAGAGCATACATGGGCATGGATTTGGAAGGAGAACTCGAGACCTGGGCTGACCCTCATGTTCACTTCAGCCAGTAGAAAATCATCTTTTTACTCTTTAAGAACTTTGGCCAGCGTTCTGGGTTTAGTTTTCATCTGGGTGAGTGTAACAAGCTCTTAGCTCAGCTTGCATTTCGTCCACACAAATATTCAAATATAAATATTTGAAGATCTTTCCTCCTTTAAATCAATTTTCAGTTTTGTAGTAGATCAATGGTAAGGGAACAAAATGATCATAGCAGAGATTGTGGAGAGATGGGCACTGATAGCTTTGATGATGTCTCCAGTGTTTTTGATTGTTGAAAACATCACATTTCCATTTAATCTAATGAAACTGGGTCTGATCTCATCCCCCATTTGTGCCCATCACAAAGCTGTCACACATTTTGAAACAATAAGAATATTCTTATGATCAGTGAAATTGCCAAACCAAATTATGATGATGGTAGGTTAACCCAGTCTCCTGACCTCTCTGAGAGCTGCCACATGTAAGGACAAAAACTTCTTGCTCTGCAGCAACAGGGACTTCTATTTCTTTAGATGCTTTATGTATTTTGAAGAGAATTATTACTTATTAATAGGTTTTATTCCATTTCTTTTTTCCTTAAATTTATTTTTAAATTTTTAAGCACTTTGTCTCAGTAATGCTTTGTTGTGTTTTGTTTTGTTGTTTTTTGTTTGTTTGTTTGTTTGTTTTCCCCAGAAATGGGTAATTCCATTTTTTTATCTAGGGGAACACCATGAACATGGTTAAAGGGGCAGAAGTGCAGCAGTTTGGCAGAGCTGCTCCAGAAGCTCCAGTTACATTTACCCACATTTCTCCTTGCAAGGTATGAGCATCCTATGAAAAGGAAAACCTCACAAATAACTTACAAAGTAAGTTGGTGAATAAAAAACAAACTCACCACGTTTGGCCTCCGCCAACCCCAACAAACTGGAATATTATTAAAAAATGCAATTTCACCTTTTCCAGAGAATGAACTCAACATCCAGATGTGTGCCCAGGATCCACCAGCACTCCCCTAAGCCAGCAGGGATGCTTGTATTGTAAAAATAGAATCACATTTCAGGCTTGAGTCTATTACACAGCAGCAGTTCCTGTTGAGAGCATCCCCCAGCATCCAGCTCAGTGATTTCAAAAGAAAAAAAAAAAAAAGCCTCTGTGGCACTGATTAATGGAAAGGCCTGGATATGCTGGTGGATCTGGAAAGCATCTCATAATCTTTGACAGACAAGATGTTTCTTATTCTGATGGGATTTGATCATTGTTTATGAAATTATGTGAGTGACATAGCATCACTGTTATTTTTATCCTGGCATTACAGCTGGTCTAATAATTTGGATAATAAAGTTACTTATTTTGGCAATAAATCATCAAATGTATCCAGAGTTCTTATCAACATTTTCATTTATTAATATTCCTTGTCAGAATTCTTATCAATATTTTTCCACATTTGTTTTCCTTTTAGAAATCCTCTGATTTAAACTTGTATTAAACTTGTATTAATGCAAAACAGTTGATTTATTTAAAAGGGTGACATCATTTTACTCCAGTCTGTAGAGGTTTGCACTTTGCCTGAATTAAAGTGCCCACACTGACTTCAACAAGAATATTTCCAGTTTATCAAGTGCCTGTTTAAAAGACATATTTTTTTTTATTTTACACTAAATTTTCATTTCCATCTCCATATGCACTTATACCTGTGTTTGAAGCTGTGTGAGCATACGCTTGTATTCCTCATTTTCCCAGGTAGTTTCTGCCTATTTGTCCTTTCCATTTCTACAGGAGCATCACAGAATCATTCAGGTTGGGAAAGACCCCCAGGCTCATCAAGTCCAGCTTTCTAAACACATTTGAGGGAAATACTTACATTAAATTTAGTTTTATTATTAAGAATGTTGTTCGAGAGAAGCATTAAAAAGGAATAAAAATAACTGAAAATTATAACAACTTGTAATAACCTATCTCAAAATTTCTGAAAAAAAAAAATGAAAACCTTAAGACAGAAAAATCTCTCTGATATTTGGATGGGTGAGTAACGCATTTTGCTGGGAAGGGAGAATGCAAACCCATCCTGAAGGAACAAGAGGTGGGATAAAAACACCAGAAGTGACTCTACCATAGGTCAAGACCGGCCACCTGCTACCAGCACTGAATCAGATTTTAAGGAGAGCTGAGGACACTCCTGAAGTAATGAAAACTTTCTTCCTGAAATAATTATCAGCACAGGAAAATGAAGATGTTCTGTGGATGAACAGACCATTGCAGGCTGAACATGATCGATTCTATGTGGAGAGTTAATAATTTATCATTAAGGAACAAACGGAGAAAGAATTTGTGCTGTCACTCCGTGCAGTGGGGATAAAAGGAGAAACTTATTTAATCCTGTTTGTGCAACAATAAAATTTGGGTTAATTTACAACAGCAGTTCAGTGGAGATGTCTGCTCCATAAAGGGAGGGAAGGCAAAGAGGGAACCATGGAGCAAATATAATTGTCTTGAAAGGTGTGGTTTAACAGAAACAAGCCTGGAAAAGCTTCCTTGAGCCACTGAGTTAAGCCCAGCCCCTCCTTCTCTCACTGTATAAAATTCTCACCAGAGCTCACTCTGAAAGAACTGGATGTAAATATAAATCTTCAGCTGAAATACAGCAGAAGTTCTACAAACCCCAGCATGTTCACATCTGTCACAGCCACTTTACATTAAGATTTTCAGAAACTTGTTACAGCTCAGCCATCAGATTTGATTTTCCTATCACCTTGAACACCTAAAAAGATTTTGGAGGCTCAGGTCTTTTTTTTTTTTTTTTTTTCAAATCATAAAGCAATTTAAGTCCTGTTGGTTGAGCCCTGATCTGGCTCATATTTAAGCATGTGCTAAACTTCACTCATATAAACAACCCCAGAATTGACAGCAGGGCTTCAAAATGCCATTTTGTGCCTCTGAATATTGAAAAAAAAAAGCCATGGCTGGTTTAAAAATATCCATCAGCCTAACCAGCATAGCACAATGCAAAGTGTGTCAGTCCACTGACAGTGAGGAAAAATAGATGGAGAGCATCCCTCTCAGTGAGCAGTGGTGGCAATCACAAGGAATAATGTCATTCCAGGTGTGGGAATGTTTGTATTTGCTCCTGGTGAGGGTGGCTGTGACACCCAGCTCATCCTCAGTGCTGCATCAGCAGGGCACAGAGCTGGAATCCAGGAAACAACTCCCAGTGATCCCCACAGGTAAAAATTATGAAAACGCATTCAGCAGTCGCAGTTTCCTTCAGTCTATCGGCTACATAAAAGGCATTCATAAAAGAAGCCTAAATACATATTTAACCAATTGACCAGAATGGCACTGAAGGAGTTTTAACATATTTTGAAAAATTGCCTAAATACATATTTACCCAATAGACTGGAACAGCTGCTTCAGAGTCTCTCTGGTCTCTTGGGTCTGTAATACGTGTTTTTAAAATCTGCCTGGCTATGTATTTACCCAATAGACCAGAACAGCTATTAAGTAAATAATGCACATTATATAACTGTCAATTATTGGGGTTTGGTTGGTTTTATGGGTTTTTTTTTTTTTTCATCCCTTTAAAAAATAATAGAATAAAACAAATTTTAAAGGATAAAAATTTAAGTATGAGGTATTTATCAAGATTGTGAAAGGTCTGGAGTCTGAGGCTGGTGTATGTATGTCACATTGTAGAAGATATCTCAGATCACCAGAGTGCTTTTGTGTGTGTGTTTAAAGTACAGGGCACTGTCAAGTACATCAGAGCCTGGGGTGCTTAATATAGAAGATAGAACAGCAGTTGGGAGTTGGAAAGGTCTGGCAGAAGAGAGGGGAGGGAAAAGAAGGGAAGATATGAATCATAAATTCCCAGGAAGGATGGGTAAATCAAGCAGTTGATTTTGAGAAAGCCTAAAGATAGTACATGAAACACTGAAAAAAAAAAAATGCAGAGGGAGAGGGTTGGCATCATGGCATCTGAGACCTGCATATCAATACCTCAATATTCTCCACAGAAGGACAAATTGTGCTCTGCCTTCCAAACTTGTCTTAAAAGAAAATCAGTGCTGGTTGTTGAACTGTTAAGGATTGACCTTTTCTTAGAATGATACAACGACTAGGATAATGTCTCCTTAAATCTTTATATATGTTTTAAACCATTAAATTAATTACAATTAGCAATGTGTTCTAATTAGGATTCTTTTCCTCCATAAAATATTTAAATTCTGAAATCACCCTCATGGAGGAATTGATTTCTTTTTGATCTGAGCACACTTCAGACTGTTTTGAAATAGTGAATCTCTGTTGCTTTCAGTGTCTGTCCTGCAACAGAGTGAAGGAAAAAGCTGCCTTCAAAAATAATTCTGTCACTTCTGCATTTACTTTTTTTCTTTTTTTTTTTTCCTTTTTTTTTTTTTTTTTTTTTAAATTAGGAGAATCTCAGTCTTAAAAGCAAGGGAGGCTTCTCACACTTTGCATAAGAACTTCAGCCTGGAAGAAGATGAAAAATAGTCAGGAAGAGACGGGAAGTGGTGAATGAAAATTTTACTACAGGCAATTTTTTTTTTCCCATAGAAAAAGTTTTCTATTTCCTGGCCAGGCCTCATTTTTTAGTGAAATTTCTTTGTCATCCTGTTTCTCTGGTTGGTCAGCAGACACAAACAAGTTGGCACAGGGAAAAACCAAGCCCGTGACAGGTGGAAGAGGTCTTGCTACACCTTGGATTAATGTTCTTCTTGAGATTTTCCCTCCAAGTGAGAAGTGAGGAGAGATGGATGGATGGATGGATGGAGAGATAGATGAATGGATGGATGGATGGATGAATGGATGAATGGATGGATGGATGGATGAATGGATGGATGGATGGATGGATGGATGGATGGATGGATGGATGGATGACTCACCTGCACTGCTTTTACAGCTTTTGGTCTATCACTACAAGAGCTGTTGGGTGCAGTGGAGGTAATAATGGTTAGGAAAATACAACAGAAGAACTTCAGGACATTTCATCTTTCCTTGATTTTTACTTCCACTTTGGTAGTCAAGCCCATAAAAGAAAGATGATCTCCAAAACCACTGCTGCTCATCAGGTCAGTATCACTAGAGAGGCCTTTAGCTATATCACAGTTTTATCAGCCAAAGCTCACCTCTTCATTTATCTAATGAGCTACTGAATGTCATTAATGACATAACCTTGGACAGCACATGGCTGCTTTCAACCAAGAGCCCACTGTCAGTGCTGACTCCACTATCCCAGACTGCTCCAAGTCCTGTCCAGCCTGGCCTTGGGCAATTCCAGAGATCCAGGGGCAGCCAAGCTTCTCTTGGCACCCTGTGCCAGGGCCTCCTCACTCTTATAGAGAAGGATTTTTCCAACTATTTTTCCAGTCATTATCAACTTCATGTAGGCTCTGACATGGCAGCTGATGCGTGAAAGCATCTACATCCTATTATTACCCTCCACTCTACAGTTCCCATTTCCTGAGCTTTTTAACTGAGTCCGCTACACCAGAAAAAGTAAAATGAAGGTAACATTAATCAGTGGGTCTCTCTTACCCATGAAGTTTAGAATAAATATATATTTATATCTAGCCATGCATTTGTTAAAGTAGGGCACTACTTTTGCTGTACCACTTCCAAACTCGCTATTCACTATTTAGCAGCCTTCCTGCAAGACACAAAATCCATTGTGTAATAATTTCTAGCAGACTGCAGGAGTGTAAAAGTAGACAGTGTTTCCTTCAAAAATGGAATCATCTTTCACAGATGTAGATGTGTACTTGTTATGCCAAGATGAGACAGATGTGGCTCTATTCACTCAGGGACAGGTGCGGAGGAAGAAGAGATAAAACATTTGTAGAAAGTGTAAGCAACTGCATCGCTGTTGTTAAATAAATAAACATTCTGCCAAAATGAGAAAAAAAAAAAAGTTTATTTGCTTATTTTTTTTCCCAGAATGTTTATTTTAAGCCGCAGCTTAGCTGTGATTTATTCAGATTTATGTTCCCGTATCAATTTAAATTTATAATATGCATTCTATATATAAACATCTGTTTGTATATAATCAGGGGAAGGTGCATTGGCACGTATGGGTGTAAATGCACACACACATTTTTCATGGAAAACGGGCTCACGGGCACGTGCAGGCAGCTAATCAGGTGAAGAATGGGAAAATATTTTATTAATATAATGAGGCTTTGTGTGTGCATGAGCAGGAGGTGGGAGGGAGAAGAGAAGCAGATGCTTGTGTTGCCTGACACAGATTAAGCCGGTTCAAGCTCCAAATTGCAGCAGAAAAGCCTAATTGCCCTTTGACCACACGGACACTAACAGGAAACCTCCGTGCAGAGACATCCTTGGGGAAAAGGTAAAATGGTTTGGGCCATACGAAAGAGCTTAAAGCTGGTTAAAAGTTGGCTCCTGAACTCAGAGCTCAGGAGTGGCTGTGGAACAGAGACAAGAGTGATGCTGAAGGTCATCATGAGGATGGGGCACAGTGCAGAGCAGGGACAGGAGGTGGATCAGGTGTTGGGAGATTTACTGTATTTGTTACTGCTTTATCTGTTTGTTTAGTTTTATTTCATCAAAAACACTGGGGCTTGCTCAGCCAGAAAAGATGGGGCAGGGACAAAGTCAAAATCCACCTCAATGAAGGGATAATGGGCAGGTCACAACATCAGCTTGTCCTCTAACCACAGGGAGTCTTTGTGCCTGAGCTGGAGGCATAAAAATCACTGCCCTCAGGGACTACTGTGTTTTCCTCGTGCTTTGGCTGGGGAGCCCTCAACGAGCACTTGGTGATGAAACAGGGAATGTTTCTATGTTTTGGTGAACACATGGTTCTCCTGGCTGCTACTGTAGAGTTAAGAGGGTGGGGCCAAGTATTTTTGGTCCACAAAGAGAATTCATTGTAGTCATCAACCGCCACAAAAATGCGTGAGGAAAGGCGGCTCACCCCGTGCTGACCTCCTCCCCCTGGAGCACAGACCCACTGCTCCCTGGCCATCTATCTCCTCCTTGCCAAGAGGATCCCTCTGGATCACTGATTTTTGGCATCCAGGGGATTTCAGGCGCTCCACATGGGGTCACGGAGCAGGCGGCGCCCAGACGGCAGCGGGAGCCTGGAGATGTTCATCCCTGGCTTTTGCTGCATCCCATTGGAGAGCCCCATGTGCTCCCTGGAAAATTGCTCCTCAACGAGGAGCCCTCAGATTGCTTGGCTAGGACTGGGATGGGTCCATATTGCTGATTTGGTGCCCAATTTGGGGCTCATTTGCCAGTGGGATCGTTAAGGGCGCTGATCCAGGGATTGGAGGGTGCCCAGGGCCTCGTTCCTCCCAAAGGCAGCACGAGAGGGTAAGTGCAGACAAGAGGAGAGGCAGTGCCATAAAGCCTGGATGAAGCTGGATTACTTTCCTCTGAAATATTTAAGGGAGCCAGGGGAGGGAGGAGAGCAGGGACGACAGCAGAGGCAACTGGAAGGAGGAGTGAGGATCCACAGCTGTGAGGAGGACTGGGAAGAGGAGGGGGAGGAGAGGCAGAGACAGAAGGATGATGTGATTTAAAAAAAAAAAGAAAAGAAAAAGAAAAAAAAAAAAGAAAAAGTATTAATCACAGCTCCAGAACAGGAATCAGGGTGGGAATCAGCAGCTGGGAGAAGGAAAGAAAATGGAAAAGAGTATTTTTCATTTGAAATACAATTCTTCAATCGTGAGCCTGCCTGAGAGAGGGAGTTTGCAGCTGGGCACAGCAGAGGGGTCCATGGTCAGAGCAGGAATATTGTGAGCAGAGCGAGCTCTGCAGTCAGCTGGGCTCCACGCAGGGCTCAGAGCAGGTGGGGGACTCTGTGGCCAACACTGAGGTGTCACTGCCAAGGGCTGTCAGGCTAAAACCCTCCCGCATTCCCCTGCTCTGCAGCACAGCTACAGACGGGCTTTATTTCGGTGTCAGGACAAGGAGCAAGAGGCACATTTGAAAGGAAAGTCAAGTGACTTTTACATTTCTCCAAACTTGTCAGCTTAAAGCTTTCTCTTTTTTTCTTCCTCTGGCTCTTAAGGGAGGGAGGGTGGAGAAAAAAATAGCAAGTTTGTTCACCATGTGAGGGCTGGTTTGTTGTGATTTTTTTTTTTATCCTGTCTTTTATAGCTGGACCAGTGAATCCAGCTTAACAAAAACATTTCCCTTTGTAGGCTGAACATTCAAAGACTTCACTCCTTTAAGTCCAAATGTGAGTTGCTACTTTGTTTGAATGCCAGGAATCATATGATTTGGAAAAGAAAAAAAAAAATCCAGTTAACAGAGGCATGATATAAATTCTCATGAAGTCATGAGGAGCAATGACTGTTTAGTGAAATTTCTCTTTTTTATCCATGTCCAGCATGTTATATATGGGATTTGCCATGTGTGTCAGCAGGAGGAGGAGAGAGCAGCCCCTGGTTTTGCTCCCCAGTGAAGCTGAGAGCACAAAATATGTCACAACAATATTGTTACTTCCTTTACATTTATATTTTCAAACACCCAAGCACTGATTTGCTCCTTATTTAAGCAACATTTTCTTGATAAATTAAAAAAGCAGCAATAGCCATTACTGCAGGCTATATACAGCCTCTAATATCACTTAAGCATATTACAGAATATAATATCTGGTACTTAACGACTAACTTGCATATGAAAGCTCACATAATGTCTCATAAAACCCTTAAAATGGCTTCAGTTTAAGAGTCTCTTTAAAAAAAAAAAAAACACCTTCAGGGAATATTGTAAATGAAGTAGCACTCCAGCCTTAGAAAAAAAAAATCACACACTTGCAGAAATTTTTAATATAAATTGAACACATTAAAAATTAATTTTGCATGACCATTTCGCATTGCAGTGCCAATGCATAGTTAAGATAAGGCCTTAACTCTTCTTTGTTTAAAGTAACAGGGAAACATCTCCCTCTCCCTCCCCATTATCTGGACATAATTATAATTTTCATTAATCAGAAATTGGGACCCCATCCTCTGATAAGGGCAGCCCTGGCTGGAGATCAATGAATCCCTACCTGTGCCACTAAAGAAACTTGCTTAAACTTTTAGGAAACTCATTAGAGGAAGGTGTGAGCTCACAATTAGAGGAGGCTATACAGAGCATTCCTCCCATATGCCAGCCAGGGAGAGGGACCAGGCTTGCTGGAAAAATAGATGTTCTGTTCTGTGACACTTTTCTGGTGGAAATCTCGTAGGTTCTGTGCTGACGTCAGCTGTCAGCTTGGAAGGCTCAGCTGACACAAATGCTGGCAGCAGGGACATCCAACCAGCAGCAGTTTGTGTTAGGTGCTCCTTTTCCCTGGGATCTATATATAGAAAAGACCTTTAGTGATTTTCCTCTGCTTTTCCAGCTTTTGGATTGGACTCGTGGCCAGGGTTTTACAGCGAGGAATCCCCTCAGCAATGCCTGGCTGCAGCTGGACATTGACTGATGCCTTTTGCCCCTCTGGAGCAGCTCTGATGGACACCAGAGAGCCCAGATCTCTCTGATGTCTCCACCCCACAGCAGGCAACAAGATTTTTCATATTCTGACTTGTTTGTAAGATGTCCAAGATATACATATTTTTTCTTTTATTATCCCAAATGCATGATAAAATCATAAAACCTGAGAAATGTTTGGTATGGGATGGACCTTAAAGACCATCTTTGTTCCAACACCTTCTGCTAGATCAGGTTTCTCCAAGCCCCATCCAACCTGGTCTTGAGCACTTGTGCTTGATGCTCACTTGATATTTTATCTCTTCATTGTTTTATTTACCTGCAGCTAAATCAGGTTTCTAATCCAATTCTGAAATCTTGTTTGTTTGCTATAAACTCTTTAATAGTGTGTTTGCCTGCTATAACAATGCTCATTTGTGCTAGTAACACTTTAATAAATACATCCTCATGTCAAATATTCAGGAACCTTGCAGTCATTTGCATTAAAGATGCTACAAAAGCAAAATAATTTTCCACATGTCACTCATCACGGATGGATTTTGATCACTGGAGTCCTGGTTCAACATTTCTTTGCAAATTGAAATAAATAGCTCCACTCAAACCAAAAAATGCCATCTTTGGTCCAAAGTGTCTTAGAAATTGCTGTGACTTCTAAAATATCTCAGTGCTCTAAATGGCTGAACTTGGAAAAAAGTCACAAGGATGGAAGCAGACAGAGCTAGTGAGAACAGAGCTAGAAAGCACCTTCTTTAACATGTGTCTCCACATTTTCCAGGGATTTTAATTTAATAAGAGAAAATATTACAGCCTTCCACCAATGTGCACAGAGGTAACAAAGCTGTGTTGGGTCTCTTTTGCTTCTCCCTTTTAGGTGGAGAGCAGGAGAAAATGGTTGAGTAAAGCAACAGCAATGTCTTTGTAAAGTTTTCCTGTCATGCTTAATTCTGCTCAGCATTTTTCCATGCTTTGGGTTTGCTGGTGCTTTTTTTTAATTTTCCCTTGGAAAACAGGCAGAAACTTCCAAAGGTCATTCTGGAAACTCGTGGACCCGTGCAGGAGCTCCTGCTGGCTTTACCTTCAGAAGAACACACACAAGAAAACGAGCAGGGGCATTTCCTCCTGCCTCTCCCTATCACATCTTTAATCTCTTTGTGTGGTTTCTGCCTGTGGCTTTCTGAGGATGCATCAGCACCTGCAGTTCCAGACCATAAAAGAGAAGCTTCAAGGTAGCCTGGTGAGGCTGGTGAGCCATCCTCACCACATTTCTGACAGGCTGTTTAAAATAATACTGATTTTCACAGTGAACCCTCACCTCTCAGCCCAGAGAATTGCTTAAAGAAAAAAACCAATTTCTTTGGGGCTTCAAGCAGTGCAGGGTGGGGACTTCTGGCTGAGTGTTTTACTTGAGATGTGGGGACAGACAGAGCTGCATGGTCTATAAAGGGATTTGGAGTTGGTGACCACTTGGAGGGCTGTGGTGAAGGACTTTGAAACAAATTTTGAGGTGGTTATCTCAACGTGAGGGAGGAAACTGAACAGGGATGACAGAAGTGAGCAGGAGAGGAGAAGAATCTGCTCACCTCCCTCACCCACACACTGACCTGAGGGCTGAACACAGGCAGGAAGTGGGAGTCAGTGCACTCTCTCAGGATGGTGAACAGATTGATTTATTTTTTCTCTACAAGGAAAAAAAAAAACAAACCAACAAATAAAACCCAGGTCAAACACATAAAACATTTCTCAAAAATATGTATTGTTCCCATTTTCATGTGTTAAGTTTGATGCTGAAGCATTGTCTTTGCATGCAGTTTTCAGCTTCTGCCACGATCTCTGCATCACTCGTCAAATTTCCTGCTTGGAAACTGGATTTTTGAGGATTTTTCTCATCTGTCCAAAGGCTTTGCTCTCTCCACTAAATCTACAGCTGATCTCTTCGACATGGTGAACACACTCATCTTCTCCCAGGGCTGGTGGGTCTGTGTCTGCAGAAGCACAGAGGAGGATGTGTGTGTTAGAGAGCTCAGCCTGGGAACTGTTGTGCTGCTCTTTAGGGGATTGATTCTTCCTTCCTTTCTCCCACAAAGCTGTAAGAGAATAAAAAGAAATTACCTTTCATTGCAAGTCGATTTGTGGGATGTAATGGCACAATTTAGCAAGGAATATTGCAGACAGTGAGACCACTTGGATTAGAAATCTTGAATCAGTTTGTGGGGCTATATATTTCCATAGTACTGTGTTTTGTTGTGTGGGGAATTTAATAAGAGATGTAAATCTGCAAACTGCAATGGTATCACCATAAAACATAAAAGATTCATGTATTATAAATAGGTATGACAAATAAATTATTGATGTGAATGTATATCTGTGTGTGTGTGTATGTGTACACGAGCTCACGTTCACTTTCCTTTTTGAAATAATTAGTGGCAAAGTCTTTTATTGTGCATTGCCCTGTGACCTGTGCAAGAGCTTTAATGACATTTCACACAAAGAGCTGAAGGTAGAGCTTGCTCTGTGCTGAACTGGAGCATCTCAGACTCATTAACGTGGGGATCATCACAAGGCATGTACAGAACAAAAAACAATCTCAGCCCGAGGAGGATGTGGATCATTCTGGAAGCATCCAGGTACCTCCAAGAGCTCTGAGCCAGCAGCGTGCAGTGATGTAAAGGATTCCATAAGCTCCCCAATCACTGCTCAAAAGGTTTCTGCAGGTAAACCTGAATTCCATCCATCTGCTGCTCGTGCTGTGGCAGGTTTTGGCAACCTCACAGCGATGGCTTCTCCTCCCAGCCCTGAGTGACAGCGTCCCGCCCGGTGTGTCAGCTCCTCCAGGAGCTGTGCATTACTCACTACATGAAGTCACATGAACTGCACAGGAGGCTCCTGCAGCTACAGATCTCTCCTCAGGAACCTGTGCCATCTATAGATAGCTGGCTACACAACAGCCTATTTTTAAGCTGGGGTGGGACACTTCTAAATTAAGGCGTGAGTAAAAACGAAATTGTAGGAGAGCTCCAGAACATTAGAGAGAGAGAAAAAAAAAAACAACAAACCCTGTGTGACTTCGGTTGTGTTATTAACTTTTCCACTCTTGCTGCAGAAGTTGTTTCTGTCAATATTTTACTTTAACGGTGCTGAACGGGAGGAAGGAGCAGGGTCCAAGCAGATGGCTGTCAGCAAACTGATGACGGCAGTTGAGAATTAGTGTCCAAATACAGTATTTAAAACTTGCTACAGTACATAGTTTCCTGCATATGCATGCCAAAATAAATCTGGTTTGGAGAACCTTTCAGGATCTTAATTTTATTTTTATTTGGAGCTTATTCTATTAAGAATAAGCAAACAGGCAGAGTACCTCAGCTTAGCAGGGGGAGCTGGATCCATGGAGCAGTGAGTACAGAGCTGGATGAACCACGGGGACCTTTCCAACCTTCCTGAACACCACTAAGCACCAGAACGAATGAGAACATTAATAACATAAATAGTATTAATTTGTACCCATTTTTGCCTACCTCATGCACACACACACACACTATTAAAATCCTTCCATCTCGCACCAGCTGTGTTTTCTCCCCTCCAGATAATCTTCCTGAAGGAGCTGGTGAGGGATGAGTACCATCAGATGGGGAATATCTGATGTCAGGCTTTAGATAACTCGAGGCATCTGAACCAGATGCATTTTTAGCAGGGCAGGACAGCAGCAGGTAGTGGCTGCTCCACTCTGCACACATCTTTTGGTGTAAAAGTGTGACTAATCTGTTGGTTTGGATACCTGGCTGCAGCAGGGTCAGAGCAGGGGCAGGCTGTCTCTGCTGCACCGAATTAGAGGCTTACATTCATTATCTCCCAATACCTCATTAAAACGACTTTAATGTGGTGAACATTTGATGGTAGACAAAAGCTTTAATCTTGTGAATATCAAACACACCTGTGTTACATTTCCTCTTGCGAGCAGTTAGCAGAAACAGGTTAACAAGCTATTTTAACTCCTTAATCTGCTGAATTTGTGTGGAAACCAGACTTTCACCAGTCACCTGAGTTTGAACTCAAAAGAAAAAAAAAAAATCCTACATACACCCCTAATTTATCAAGCTCTTTTTTCAAACTCTGCCTGCTCTAGACACTTTTAATCATCTGTTTAATTTTGCACCTTTTTTTTATCCTGATATATTATATGCAGGTTATACTTAAGGCCCAGATTTGCCCTATTTTTCTTCCTCATCTGACCTAGATTCAAATTTACACACTGTGAAATAGCTAATAAATCCCCATTAAGGTTGTAAAAGGTGAAGGTTCAACCAATGTGCAAGTCATCAAGTTCTAATGTAAAACTGAATGAGCCTTGATATTAGCAGCAGTCTCAAAAAGTGAGGCTGAAAGGCTCTACAGGTTTCCAGCTTTTTTATGGCAGCCTGTGCTTAAAGCACTTCACCTCTGTACAACAGCAGTGACAACAACAGGCCTTAAAAACAGTAGGAAAAAATAAACAGACATTTTCAAAAAAGAAACATAAGCAGGTTTCTTTTTTTGCACCAAAATTCCCCCACCAAGATGTGTTTTATACTCCAGACATTCTGAATATTTTACTGCAAGAAAACACAGTTCAACAGATATTTCCCAGTAAATATTACAACATCTGAATACAAAAATTCATTTGAAAGCCCTCATAAAATACATTTCTTTTGTGTATCCCATGTGTCAGTGCTGCCCTCCTGAAATGGGGGGTTTTGCTTTGCTGTTGAAGTCTTGGAAAAGTGGTTTGTCAGTCCAACTGGAGAGTGCTGCTCGCTTTTTTTTTCCACTAGCCATAGATAGCATTACAGTGATTTACAGAGACACGCTGAAAGTAAATTATGTTGTAAATGCCTGTCCCTCGGGTCGACAAAGAATCACAGGGAAAAAATGCAAAAAGTTTGAAATTCCCAACAGCAAAGGTTGACAGGAAAATATGGTGTTGTTTTTCTATGAGTAAAAGTAACTTTTATGTTGTGTTTTCCCATGAGAAATTATAAACTTTCAAAGGAATTTTAGTCTCTTGTATGCACACATAAGAGCAATTTATCTGGTACTGCCCCAGTGAAAACACTGTTAAGACTTTAAAGCTGTTAGAACTATGGCTGAACTTCATCTAGGCTGCTACTACTTATTTGTTCTTGCTGCCTCTTCTTGTCAAAACATTTACTCAGACTTCGAAGAGTTGCAAGTTGGCAACGTGTTAATAATATTAGAATGCATTTGTGTCGGCCATGTGGCCGCAATATTTAAGTAAATTCATCACTTATTTAATGAATAATGAATTCACGAGAGTAGCTATGGAGACGTTGGAACCATATGTAGTAAATTAAATGGGAACTTGTCAACGTACAGTAACAGGGAATGTCACCAAAGAAGTTGTGTCTGTTTTATAGCAGTGGTGATGCACTCACTCCCAGCCTGGGGATGGATTCCTGACTAGGTGTAGGACAGCCACGTTTTTTTTCACACCTAAGTTGCAGCAGTGATTTCTAAGAGGTGTGGTAATAAAGTGAGAATTTACACGAGTTCCTCGCCGGTGTGTGCAGCAAAGGTGGAAGAATCTCAGGTTATTCAGCCTGTAAATTACCTAGCAGCATTTTGAAAAGAAATGAGAACTGCAGGAGGGTTTGGTTTTTTTGTTGTTTTTTTTTCTGATGAGAAAATGTCACCAAGGAAAGGGAGGTGGGTGTTACTCAGCTCAGTTCTCCTCTGCCCTAGAGCATAATGAAAACTCCAGATATCAAGGATGACTTCCAACATAATTAATGGGGATAATCAGACCTGAAGAACTGTAAAGGAAACACAAGGAGCTCGTTAACATGAAATCAAGAAAAAAAGGGTGGTACAAAAGTTCAGAAAGCTGATTCCATCTTTCTGTTTGACTTCAGAGCCACAAGCTGTCTTCTGGACATCATGTCAGTACTCACCAACTTAAGAGTGTGACTATTTCATTCTAACCCCCTTCCATGGGCTGGGACACCTTCTGCTCTCTCAGGTGGCTCCAAGCCCCATCCAACCTGGCCTTGGACATTTCCTGGGATGTGGCTTCCATCCCTGATTTCACAACATGCAGATAAACTCTGTTGAGAGGCTCCAATGACCAAACAGTGTAAGAAACCTAATGATTGATTAGAACTGAAGAGCCATGTGCAACTTTGGACTATCAAGAACCTGATCTTTGGTTATGCACATGAGTAAAGGTGTTTCACCTACCTGAAAAAACCTCTCTGGTGCAACCCTGTGAGCTAAGGAATTCAGGCTCTTCCAGTGAAATCTTCAAAAATGGAAGGAACTTCACATTTTGTGCTTAAGTGATGTGTTTAAATGGAAACATCCCACTGTTGATGTAGCTGAACATCCTTTCTGTGTGCACATGGATATAGTTTGCTGCAGTCAATAGGAACAGATAAGACACCATATACAACACAAACGCTGGAAAGGAGATAACACAAGAAAGGAGATAATTGTTAGAAAACCAAGGCAGAACTCGTAAAGATTGCAGCCATCTTTGTTTGAAATATATTAGAAGACCACATCCAGCTAAATCCTGGCTTAAAGTAATGTTTATGTTTAGGACATCCCCTGAGGTTTCAGAAATTTTAAAAGCTGTAAAACCCTTTAAGACATGCAGCCTTTCAGGTCACAGACGTTCCAGTCTTGTCACATTTCAGGCATGAGGCTCATCTTCCCAGAAAATTTTTTCTTGAAGGACTCACTTTTACCACCAAGCCTAACAACAGGCTCCCACCATGGGCAGAGTAACTACTCACTGCCTCTCCACACTGAGTAATCCAGGGCCCTCCTTCACCAAGACAGAAGCCACCCAACCACCCCATTTCACAAACTTGACCTCTGGGACCTTCCCAAGGCTCATTCCAGTGTAATTTTGAGGGTCCATGTCACACCTACGGAAGTTTCCTGTTGTTTTTTCAGCCGCCGAGCTGCGTTCCGTCCCGTCACGTCGCGTCGTGTTGAGTGGCATTTCTGCCTTCAGAGATGATGGGACAGAGCGTGACTTGATGTGCTGTGAGTGATGTGACACGCTGTGACATATGTCATAAAATCATTGTCACCCATCAAAAAAAAAGTGACAGATCAAATTCAAACAAAGCTCGCCGTACACTTTCAGTGGCTACCCAATCAACTAAAAACAAATATTTCGAACTGTGAGCCAAAAGCGTGGGAGTGTGACTCATTTTGGTCAGTCCTCACATGCCTAACTTGGCATTTTGCATTTCTTCCACTTTCCTTCACACTGTATTACCCAGTTGGTGGGGAGGAAACTTGTTCAGTTCATTTATGTTATTCAGTCTGCATATTTGTCAGACCATTACTTCTAAATATGTTCTCCTAGTCCTTTTCACGAATTGTCCCCATTTACCTTCTCTTTCTTGATGCATTTGAGTTATTATCATGTTATGAAAGTAATAATGTACAGAAAAGGTTGAATTTGTCATCCTGCAACGTCGTACAAGCCAAACTATCAAGCACAAGGAGATAATTTTCTGTAATTCTACATCTGAAGAACTCACTATCTATTCAAAAACATCACACTGCTTTATTTGCAGGCTACATATCTGCTCATTAAACATTTCTAATAAGGAATGCAAGACAGAGGGAGAAAATAAAAATCACTTTTGTCCTTGCAAATGAATTGCTGCCTCTCTGACTAAACCAATATCAGTGTGGGAATAAACCCAAACAGCTTTTCAAGACTGGAGTTGGGACAACTGGCACCATGCAGTGAGTGCTACCAGAGCATTACCATTGCTCTAATATTCATGGAGTCAGGGAGTGAATTTCCAAATCTCCCCGTGTCCAAAGGGGGAAGGCAGGGATGTGAAAGATAGTGTGGGTGCGAGCCATCGCTGCGATCACATAAGGGAACCCCGAAATGTCATAAAATCCCACTCGGATCTGTTGTCACTACTGCTGCTGGTATGGAAAATTAACACATTTAATTAACTGCCTGACCAAGGCAGCTGTTACCTTATATAAAACCCTGAACATCGATGCCTGGCATGTCCCATTAGGTGTTCCAGCGTGCCAGTGGCATAAGACTGATTATCCTTTTGTACCAAACGGCACAGCAGGACTCCTCTTGCAGCACGCTCAAGTCAAGATCTTCCTTAAATTCTTCATGGGGCACATAATGATGCTCCAGCCCAAATTGCTTAATAATGCAGTCTTTCAGGACAGCCAAGAAGATACACCATGCACAACAAAAACGTGTCCTGGCCAAAGCAACTCCTTTCTCTGCCTTTGTTCCTGACATCTGAAAGTGTTGCTGCTGCCTCGGCTGTGGAAGCGTTTGGTGTGTGATTTTCATTGGAATACTACAAGCACTATTTTATTTATATTCCATTTTTCTATCATTTATGGCAGATGGTTACTTGCCTTAAATTTTTAAATAATATCTTGGCTGCAGAATTTCAAATTAAAAGTAAACTCTCTAAGTCGGAGAAAAGAGTAAGTTTGCTTATTTTTTTTAAAAGTTGGTTGGTGGATATTTTCTTTATTTTTTTTTTTTTTGTAGTGCTCATCCTGTACATGCAAGTTTGCCTGCATGTGAGCATCCAGATTTATCCACATTCTTCCCTGGAAATACTTTTCTCCTATAAATTTGTGTGCATATAGGCTTCAATAATTAAAAACTTGAAAGGTAAACCTTTCTTTCAGAGCTGAAACAGTTACAGGTTATTTCATTATAGAGGAGGAAATTTTGTGCACATCTGAGCATTTTCTAAATGTAATTCAGATTTTAAATCAAAATTTGGAATAGAGCAACCTCTAGATATGGAAAATTTCCACTCTTGATATTTTTGCTCTTAATTATCTTTCCAATCCCCTTTTCATGCTGTGCTAGTCACAAATGTGTTGCATTTAGAGACTTCAAACTGCACATAGAAATGGGGCACAGCCCCATTCACTTCAGCAGAAAAATTCAGTTTTAATATTTGGCCATTAAGCAAAACCAACCTTGCACACGGCATTTTCCACCACAGGTTTCAAATCACTGCGAGAGAAATAGACCCCAATCCTGCAAACACTTGGGTGTGTGTGTGTAACTGCACACGTGGGAATAATCCCATTTAACTGGTGGGATTACTCTTGTGCATAAAGTTAAGCATGTGTGTAAGTGCTTGCTGGAGCTAGGCCTGAGGGAGAAGACAGGATTTTTGAGCCATTGGTACAGTGGGTGTGAATGCTCACATTCCACTTGTGCGGCTTCAAAGGCTCCTCTCCAATTCCAAAGTCTTGAAGGGAGGATTTGCCCTCTTTTCCATCAAACTAAGGTATTTTAAGGCTCTGTGAACCATCCATTGTCGTAGCACAAGGACCATTCATAAGGAGGTCTCCATAAAGCCAAGAAAACTTGGACCACACAAATAACCTGAGATTTGTGTTGTGTCCCCTGCCCACAGTCTTCTCACAGATCCTTTCAGATTTGCAAATTTATGTAAACAAATTCAAATCCACAAGTTGTAAACTGTACATGGCTGTTATTCATGTGTTTAGGGGTTTTGGTTTATTTTTTAAAATTATTTCTTGATAATCTCAGGTGAACGGATTCCTGGACCAGATATTTGAAAATGCAAAGAAGTAAATAGAAACAGGAGCTACAAATTCAGTTTAAAAAAGAGCTCCATATGTAAAGAAAAACAGAGTTCATCTAAGGTAGAGGGTGCAAAATTTCCTTGTGTAGGAAGGAGATGGTTTAGCCAAAAATATTTTGGGAAAAGAGCAAAAAAAAATAGACAATACAATTCTCTGCTTGGAAAGTCTTATTTTCTGTCCGGGGAACAGCTAAGGGATCCATCAACTTTGTGTCAGATAAGGAGAGATCTTCTTGCCTAAAGCTCCTTTTCCCTACCATGCTCCCAGTCAAGTTCCTTGCACATTGGGTTAGGAAAAGCTCAATAATGGGAAAGAAAAATCTTCAGGTACAAAGCATCTGACAACAATACCTTGGGGACAGAAAAGGAAGAATTTTTATAACCAGGTTTCCAACCAGAGGAATGTCTAAGGAATGCCAGGTGATTATTCCCACTGAAGCTCACAGTACCTAATCCTGGTTATATATTCTCAGCCAGGATTTCAACACTTCAGCTCTCAGGGCTCTTCAGAGACATATTTTCACAAACAAGAGAAGATCTGCACGTCAAATTCCCAGTTCTGTGTTTGGGCAATGTTGAGAACATCTCCTTCATCCTTCACACATCAAGAACCTGGAGAAACTCGGCTTATTCTTAGACCATTTAGTTACATTTTCACTGAATGAACTGACAATTTATACCACAGCTTCTCAGATCCTCCTGCTCCTGAATAGGCTCCTGGAAATAACTGTGCATTTAAAATAAAAGCAAAATTATTAATTTTTTCATTGCATCACTTTAGGATCATCAGGCCCACCATGCCTCAGGCCCACCATGCACCTCACTGCCACATCCACACATATTTGAAATTCCTCTGGGGATAGGGACTCCACCAGTGCACTTCACTCTTTCAGTGAAGAGACTTTCCCTGATACCCAATCTAAACCTCCCTTGATGTAACTTGAGCTCATTCCCCTTG
This sequence comes from Pycnonotus jocosus, assembly GCA_013400435.1. Taxonomy (NCBI): domain Eukaryota; kingdom Metazoa; phylum Chordata; class Aves; order Passeriformes; family Pycnonotidae; genus Pycnonotus; species Pycnonotus jocosus. Next base: position 78,915 of record VWYP01001864.1, on the reverse strand, counting down.
TCCCATTTGATACTGAGGAGGAGACACAATGCTCACCTGGCTGCACCCTCCTGTCAGGGAGTTGTGCAGAGCCAGAAGATCCTCCTTGAGCCTCCTTTTCTCCAAGCTGAGCCCCCTCAACCACTTCTGTAGCTCCAGAGCCTTCCCCAGCTCCACTACCCCTCTTTGGAGATGCTGCCATGAAATATAAAATAGAAATGTGTCTGTGTATGCATGGATTCAAACAGAACTATTTAAATGTGGCATTGGAACCCTGATAATTCACCTTCTTGTTGAGAGCAGCAGAGCAAAGTCTGTGACAGCAAAGAAAGCATGAGGGTTGTAACAAGCTCGACCCTCACATACTGCAGAACATAAAGCTGGAAAATTGCGTGTGGTCCTCCTCTGATGCCATGCTCAAGATTTTTTTTACTGCAAACACCTTCCTTCCAACATCCATTTAACATGCCCCCATCTGTCAGGCGGTGTGTTCCCACAGCAGTGTTAATGTGCATGCGCCCCCTTCCACTCTGGTAGCTCACACCTTTAACTAGGGCTGGAGCCAGAGTGCAATAAACAGCCTTCCACGGTTTGGAGTAGAAAAAGGCTCAAAATGTGAGAGACACTTCATCAAAAAAACAAAAGACCAAGACAGAGCAGTTTGGAGCTCTGGAGGGCACAGGGAGTGGTGGGGTTTAGAGCCCTGCTTGCAAACACCTCTTAAAAAGTAAGAATTGTGAATAATAGCTCAAAAAAGAGGGTGGAAAGTTATATTTGATGAGAAGGACTCAGTCACAAGCTAAAAAAAACAAGCCCTCGCCTGGCTCCCAACCAGGTGTTGTGTCTTAGCTTGTTTAAAAATACTTCTGGTTGTGTTTAATTAGTTATGACAAAAGATCCTCAAAGAATGTATCAGTTCAAGCCTCAAGTTTGCCTGCAATATTTCACCTTCGTTCAAGGGAAAAAAGTATCACTGAGATACAAAAAAACTTGAAAAAAATACAGTATGAAAGTTACTGCCTTAATGAAATATTAAAAATGCATCAGGAATACTGTTCTGGCATTAAAAATAAACAATAACATTTCTTCCTAGTTACGGTTCACTTCAATTCTTTAAAAATTAATTATTACCTCTTTAAATATTTGATTAAATTAGATTTGGGTGGGTTATCGCTATCCACAAAATACACGGTGTTGTGTATAAATTTGCTTTCTTCAGTCCCTGACATGTACAGGCACGTTATACGGTTGTTTGATTATTAGAAAACTAAATCCAATGGCTCTGTTTTGGCAGTTTGCAAAATACATACTATTGCATCTTGCCACTTGGAATGGAAATGCAGCAGTATGTTGGAAACCTCTAATAAAAGAAGAGAAGCAAAGCAGCAAAATTACACTATGCGATATTTGGGATTTTCAGGTCGTATCTTATCGTGCTGCTATGTCTCACGTTCTAAAAGGGACACATTATTTTTAATAATGGTTAATTAGGATTTGGGGATAATAGCTTAGGAATCAGAAGAAATTTCTAGGTCTATAAAGTCTATTCTGTTCTCAATGCAGAAGGATTTATAACTACTCAGATAGCAAGGGGAGAATAAACCCTCCAGCACGTCCTAAGAGAGGTGAGACAATTATTCCTCAGGCATTACAATAAAAGTAATTTAGGATGTCCAACTGGATAAATAAGAAAGGTCTCTGAATGAACAGGGGCTGATACAGTTCTAAAACATTAATTTAAGTGAATACCTGGAAGTGTCCAAGGTTGGGTTGGCTGGGGTTTGGAGAAACCTGGAAGAGTGGAAGGGACAGGGATGGGAGAGAGGGGGTTTAAAGTCCCTTACAACCCAAACCATTCCATAATTACTACCCCTAGACCAGATAAATCTTCCACTAAACCAGGTTATTCCAAGCCTAGTCCACACACTGGTGGAGGTATAATTTTTGATGAATGTATATTTTTAAAGAACATCAACTAATGTAACACTTTACTTCACATCAAATATTCTGACACACACAGTGGATTGTTTATTTCATGCTTTGTCCAAAAAAAAAATATTGAGTTTGAAACAAACAGGCTTTGGGGATATGGCTTTCTTCTATCAACTATGTTGAAAATATCCACTTAATCCTCAAAAAGACAACATTTAGGAATAAAATAAATTTAACCTTCTCTTTAGATTAATATCACAATATCGCAATGCCAACATCCGGCTCCTGAGCCTGTGTGATGGTTGTTTTGAAAGGATAATTGACTTTGTGAGAAGGTGCTCTGTTCATTGTTCAGATATTGTGGATGACACTTCCTCTCCACTTGCTCCTCATCCCACAGGATGCTCCCATCTCACACGCACTGGGATAGCACAGGGAGTGCTTTCCTATGGGCTTAGACAGAAAATAGATCATGTCTTGAGGCTGTATAAAAAAATTGAGCCAAACTATATAAAGATTTTTTTAAAAAATAATCACTTTCAAAAGGTTAGGGCTTACAAATTAAAATGGATTTTTTGTTTAATAGTTAGAGTTTGGGCTTTTGCTAATACTCAAAATACTGCACAGAACATGAAAAATAAAGAGATAAAATTCCCAGGTGAACCCCATCACTTGTACCTAGAAGGGATCCTTCCCTGTGAGGGTGGTGAGGCCCTGGCACAGGTTTCCAGAGCAGCTGTGGCTGCCCCTGGATCCCTGGAAGTGTCCAAGGCCAGGCTGGATGGGGCTTGGAGCAACCTGGGATAGTGGAAGGTGTCCCTGCCCATGGCAGAGGGTGGAACATGATGATCTTTAAGGTCTCATCCAATCCAACCCATTCTGGGATTCAGGATGCACACTTTTTGTCACTGAAACCTGACTCCAGGACTCAGCTCCCTGCTCTGCATCACATAGTTTTACTTTTCACTTTTTTTTTTTTTTTTCCCCAGCATGAGATGCTGAACTTTAGAGAAAGATGGAGTTATTGGCAGGAATTGCTCCCACTCTCCAAGCAGCACAGGCTCCTCAAACTAAAATAGAACTAGAGTGGACTGAAGAGGCTGAACGAGGCATTTATCTCCTCTTGGCTCTGAAGCAGACGCATCCGAATTGCAGCAGCGAAATCCGGAGGAACAGCAACCATCTTGTGGGGAATGAGAAAGAAAGTGTCTGGAAAAGCCATCCTGCAGATTGAACTCTCTTCCTGCTTCAGGAGCCATCCCCGGGTGCTTCAGCTCAACAGCCATAGACTGTGCTGAGGCACTCAGAGCAGTAGGGCAGGAAGCTGGGCACGGTGCGGGGAAAAATGTTTGCATGATTATATGTGTGACAGCCCCAGCTCCGTTTGCATATTCTGATTTTGCTATTCACCAAAGTTGGGTCCCCGAGGCACTCTCTAAGGTCACCTGGGGGGCACTGGGAAGTGACACACGAGAGGCAACACGGAGAGCTCGCCCTCAGCCAAGAAACCTGCCCAAAAGTGGAAATAAATTGTTCCTGTTTGGGAAAAAAAAAAGCATAAAGGAAAAGGGAAAAAAAAAAAAGAAAAAGCAGCTTTGGATGGGAAGACAGTTTCCACAGCCAAGAGGAATTATTTAAGTTGGCTAATACAGCATGGCCAGTTGATCCTTTCCCTTTCATATTCCTGCTTGCCTGTCTGCCCCCTCCTTGGGACCGTCTGAAGGAAGGGAAGGAGCAGACAGATGTTCCTGGCCCGTGCTGGTGGGGAATCAGGGACACATCTGAGCTTCTTGCCTCTCTTCAGAGCCACCCAGCTGGGAATGGTGACTCACAGCTGGGTCACGAGGGCCTCCCCATCAACCTGGGAAGATGATGGATTCTCAAAACATTTGCAACTGCAAAAAAAAAAGTTAAAAGGGAATTAA
>VWYP01001864.1:0-75045 GCA_013400435.1 Pycnonotus jocosus | reverse complement strand
AAAAAGAAAGAAAAAGAAAGAAAAGAAAAGGAAATAAATTTACATGAAAGGAAAAAACTGTTCACCATCTCTGCCACTTCTGTTGATTTTTGTTGTCTTTGGAGAGACAGGCTGCTGAGGAGATGGTCACCTTGTCCCCTGAGCTCCCAGCAATGGGACAGATTCCAGACATTCCTTGTCCATGCCTGCTTGAAGGACTTTGGGCAAGGCCCTGTAGAGACAGAACAAGGGGGAATAGAGTCCAACTGGCAGAGGGAAGGTTTAGATGGGACATTATCAAGAAAATCTTGGTGATGAGGCCTTGGCACAGGGTGCCCAGAGAAGCTGTGGCTGCCCCTGGATCCCTGGCAGTGTCCAAGGCCAGGTTGGACAGGGCTTGGAGCGACCTGGGAGAGAGGAAAGTGTCCTTGCCCATGGCAGAGGGTGGAAATGGATGAACTTAGAGTTCTCTTCCAACCCAAACCATTCTGTGAATCTATGAAAACTAAAAATAACAGATTTTCTTTAAGTATTGGCACTTATGGAAAATGATGGTCAGAGTTTTCAATGTCACCGTGAGGACAAACCCATGATAAGTGAAATAATGCATCACCTTGTACTGTACGTATAGTTTGGATGAACAATAAGTGTCTAAAATTTTATGGGTTTATTTAATTTTAAAATGGATTTAAAACTCTTTGAGCCGCTGGAGGCAACAGGATCCAGCAGGTCAGTGTGGGCTTTCCCTTCTTTTTCCATTACCTTCAAGTACAAAAGGAACTGGAGAGGAGTTACCAGGAGAAAAATTCCATTCAGTTCCTCACAGGACAGTAGATGAGTGGCACTGTGGAAAAGCTCACCACATGGCCACTGTAAATGACCCAGGATGCAGCAGCCCCACATTTTTTACCCTCCACTCTTCTCTCAGAGTATTGGTGTGTGAAGAACCATCCCAGCCTGAACACACCACACCATTCCTCCTTGTCTCTGCAGCTCGTATTTTCTTCATTCCCACACACCACTTAAAATCAACACATAATTATTATTACATATTTTTTGTAGGAATGTATTTTTATCCCAGAGAAGGAGGAACTTTTTAAGGTAGTATTTTCTGACAGAGTTCATTCTCGTATCCTTTCCCTTTTGCAGTGACAGGCGAGCTTCCTCTGATCCATTCAGAAATAAAGCACAAATGGTATCACAGCACAGTTACTTGTATTTCCTTATTGATATATTTCCTTTTTATGGGGTTTTCCCTTGGGATCTCCTTTCCCAACAACATGTTCAGCTATCAGCAGGGTAGATTCAGGAATGTAAAAATAGTTAAGACATCAGGACCTAAAGTTAGTGTCCTTGAATAGAAGCACAGAAAAGGGACTGTGTGTCACGATACACAAGGATTAAGGCGTTTTAAAAATACAAAAAAGACAAAAAGAGACCAAATTGTAATAAATCTGCAGGGTTTACCTCACCATAATGCTGAAGAGATTTTCTGTCTTACCTATTTTCTCTTTCCTCCTGCTGGTCTTTCCATCCTTCCCAGGCACATTCCTCCTTTTTTCTGCAACCAAAACTCACTTCAGTTACTTTGTCCCACCAAAATCCAGTACAAACCCCCAAAACTTGCCTGCAACCTCAAGTTCCAAAGGCCGTGAGATGAGGGTGACCCTCTTTGCTTGAAGGATTGGGATACTTTAGGCCTCTTTATTTATTTCATTTTATCCATTTGAAGACCGGAGCATTTCCAGGGGATGTCACTGAGTGCCGCATTCATCACCTGCTCTCTTGATGCAGAATTTTTAATTTTGCTGGATAGTAATAATAAAGAGTTTGAAGTCAGCTCGGAGATCCAACTCTGTGTCTTCTGGAAGTGATCTAACTGTTGGATCAGTGTGTCCCTGGCACATTTGTAGAACAAATTCATATGTCGGCTTCCACAGAGCACTGGTAGTGCCTGAGCTTGCCAGCTCTGCCGTTCCACTGCGAATGAAGCAAAATTCAGGCTAAATCCAGCCCCTGCACCCCATTCCAAGGCTGAAATTCAAGCCTGGGGATCATAGGCCACCTCTCCAATGTTGGTTCTGGTTAATCACAAGCTTAAATGAGCTCCTTTTCCCATCAAGGATTGGGTGTTGTTGGAACCTTGCGAAAGAAATACATCCTTTTGAAAAAAAAAAAATCTATTCCATGTGCCAGAGACGTTTGGAGAAGTATTGATCTCTTGTGGTTCCCATAATTTTAAACATCTCCTGGATCAGGTAATCTCAACAGACTGGCACATCCACCTGGGCCAAAATTTCCTGCTTTCTGTGTATATATATTGCATGAGATGAAACGTGTTCACAACAGATTTGCTTAGCTGGCCCCACATTAATTGCTGCTGTGCCTACAGAAACTTCACCAGGCACAGACTTAACACCAGTTTTCATTTAATCAAGCTCCTAATTTGCATCCTCTACAAAGTTTCAGCTTGTGACTGATTCGAAAAGGCTGCCCTGTCCCTGGGGGATTGATACATGATATTTTACAGGGCATGATAAATAATATTTTTAAAACTTAAATAAACAAGGTCTCTGAGTGTTTTCTCCTGAAAAGTTTTACTACATTTATGACAATTTAAATGTGCCTCTTGAGAGCCAGACCATGAAGATAAAGAATGCAACAGGGCCAGACAAGAGAACACTGGCATTCTCAACACAGACATGTTTTAAAAGAAGAAAAAGCCTGACATTTGCCCCATTTTTGGATGACTAAAAAAATAGATAAATAAATTACTAAACAGGCTCATTACGGACTCATTCTGCTTTTTCATGTACCTGCAGCAAAAAATGAATCACATTTTAATGCATGAAAACCAGGTGACAACACATTTGAATCCTGTATAAAATAATGAGCTGTATTTTCATTTGAGATGTGTCAAAATAAAATACCACTGGGAGAAAGTGTGTCTTACTGAATCCTTTATAATAGGCAACATAACCAGCAATGTGTGAAACCAGAGAAATTCAAACCCACACACTCAGAGTCACCTTTAAAAAGTGGCGAGCCTGGGTTGTCCTTTAATTCTTTTTGGCTCTTCCTCTTAGAGGGAGGAGATCCCCCAAAAAGATTTTGGGATCCACTAGGAAAACAGTTACTTGATGGCAGATATTGGAATTTTGGATATTGTAATGCCCACCAGTGTGTACAAACCCAGAGCAGAGATGAGCACAGTCAGGCAGATCTTGAAACTCACTCTGATGTGACCAACTGTATTTTTGGGGGTTTTGTACTTATTATAAAGTACAAATTAAAAATTATATGCAATTAAAAATTATATGTATATTCTACTGATTTTTCATGAGGGGGAGGGAAAAAAGGTTGTGTTGTGCATGAACATGTAAATCAAGGCTGAATGAAACACACCCATGGATCACTTCCCTTGCCATGACAGACGTGTGACCATGGAACGCCCCACTGAAGTGGAAAACAAACAAACAAAACCCAAACAATGAAGGAAAAAAGGTGAAAAAGGAGGTTTCTTTTCAAAGTTAACAGAATGAAGCAGAGGTTCATGATAAAATGAATCTAAGGAAGGAGCTTTATCTCAACCACCTCCCTGCAAGAGGGACATTGGCAAATACACCCCATTCCTTGGGACAGCACCAAGAACTTCCTTCTCCTCTTGATCCAAGTCTGTGTTTACAGCCAAAGCTTCAGCCTGTCTCCTGTCTTTGGGATTTTGCTGTGAGTGCTCACACATCTGCAGATTTTACCTTTAAGGTGTTCCCTTTGACTCTCACCACACCTGCACTGCAGGTCATGGCCACACCTGAAAAACTTCTCAACGCTTCAAAGGCTTTTGTCCCCACTGAAATTCTCAGATGAGCACACAGCAAGCCAAAGTTTCTCTGAGCAATAAACAGGTTCACTCAGTGGGAGAAAGCATAAATTTGTGCTTCTTAATTTGTGCTTTAAAGCCCACCTGTGCTGCAGCTCTGAGGCCTCACTCCCACCCTGGGCACAGCAATGATCCACTGGGGATCAGCAGAGACATCAGAGCACAAATCCCAGTGCTCAGCATCCCTTCCCTTCCCATCTCTGCTCATCCTCCACCCCTTCCCAGCAGCCAGGTGAGCTCGAGCCTCACCAGAGGGGCACGGCTGGGCTCTCACAGCCTGGTCCATGGGGACACTCCAGCCCCTCCTGCACGGCCACAGCCTCTCTCCCAACTCACACGGGTGACAGATGCTTTTTCTGCCCCACCCCGTTTTGTCAGCAGGATAAAAATAAGTGATTTAAATCAGTCTCTCTTCAGTGCCCAACCAGCTAGCCCTGCCTAATATTTGTAGGCTAAATAATCACCATATGTGGCAGTGGAGTACAAGTTTGTGGCCTTTTTTTTTTTTCCTTTTTTTTTTTTTTTAATAGAAGTTAATCCAGCTTTGAGCTGGATTAATTCCCAATGAGGCTTGGGGACAGACAGCTGTTTCTCTTCTTTGGCCTGGGAATGCTGCCCTCAAAAACCCACCTATAGCTGTCAGCATCCCTGATGGACACGAGTTGTGCTCATTTTCAGGTCCTTGTTTCACCCCTGCATTCAGGGGCAGCATTGCACCAGTGTCTGCTTCTGAGAAAAAAAAAAAATGAAAAAAGAAAAAAAGAAAGAAAAAGAAGGTATGACATTTGGAAATGTTTTGTTGGCTGTTTTGCCGTGGAATAAGAAAGACTTCAAAGCTCCCATCTTCATTTGGAGAGCTGGGAAGGAAGAATATTTGCAAAGGAGACATTTGACAGGAAAATCAGTATTAGCCTGTAGGGCAGTAGAGGAGCCAGATAAATCCTGTGCTGGCTCTTAAGGCTGAAACCTCACAGAAACAGTTTTAAGGAAACAAGCCCTGAAGTGCTTATTTACCCTGTGCCACATGACAAGCAGTGGTGAAATAAAAACAGCAGGAAAGAGGAGCAAAAGAATAAACTAAATAATATTCTCTTGTACTTTTCAACCTGCTCATCCTGGAAAAAAAAGAAAAAAAAAAGAAAAAAAAGCTGAACATTCTACCTAGGTTACACATTCCCTTATTACTTCTTGGTCCCCCAAACTGTATCCACAGACAGAAAAATTACCTGGAATTACTTTTTTGGCTGGAAAATACAGGAGGAGCATGATATCCAATGTACACTTTGGAGTACTCAAGGAATTCTATTTCTGAAGTAAGGCTAAAAATCATACCTGAGGTTTGAAGGCAAAAGCAGTTGCTTGGCAAGGTTTAAATCTCTGTCTCTGCACTTTTGTTTTCTCACACACATTATGTAAGCGAGTCACCTCACACCTAAAATGTGTCTCAATTTGTGTTTGTTCTGCTTTTTTATTGCCACATTTGAAAAATTAATAATTCAATGTCCTAATATTAGCTGTCATCTTAGCTGTGATAAAATTAATAATTCATCAAACCCAAATCAAACAAATGCCACCTTTTTATGCTGGATGAGGAATACCATTTGCTGCATCTGCAGAGCTAAATTTGGTGAGATTCGCCACTTTATTTTGAATGAAATCATATTTTACCAATTAATATATCATTTTAGCATCTTCACTCTCTTTGAAATTACCTCGAAGGAAGGGTTTTGCACAGCAGCACAGGTTTTATTCTTACAACATATTTTTTCCAGATGAAAAGAACAAAAAAATTGGTTAGAAAAGGCAAAGAACATTCACTCACTTTTATGCCCTTTCCTCCAGGTCATGCACATCCAGCTTTTCCAGGGAAAGTATCCACTGTACCTACAATACTCTGGGCAAATTTCAGATTTGTGGAATTACACTCAGCCTGTCTAAATTCTTGCTGGATTTTTAAATTTTTTTTTTTTTTTTTCTGGAGCAGGAATCCCCCGTTTCCCTGAGTTGTTGGGGAGTGCTGTGAGTGCTGCTCCTCTCAGCAGGAGCTGCCTGGGCTCCAGCAGAAGGTGAAGGGATTTCCAAGCATGGAGAGCAGCCTGTGTTAAATTTGCAAAAGCGTTTGGAGATCCTTTGGGGTGAGAGGTGCCATGTAAATGTGAGGTCATTGCTGTTATCTGGGGTGCAAATGCATCCTGGGCTATGATAGAAGCCTAGGGAGGGGGGGAAAAAAAGAATAGAAAAAAAAAAAAAAAAAAAAGGAGGGCAAAAAAAGGGTTTGGAAAGTTACCCCCTGCTAAGTGTGTTCTGACATTGGGTGNAAAAAGAAAGGGGGAAATGAGTAAGGGGAAGAAAAGAAGGGGAAAAGAGAGATAAAAGAAGGGAGAAAACAGTGTGAAAAAAGAAAAAAGGGAAGGGAAGGGAAGGGAAGGGAAGGGAAGGGAAGGGAAGGGAAGATGCAGTTTCTACCCATGCTGTGCCAGGCTGTGGATGACAAAGTTGCCCTTTTCTTGTCTTCCTGTAAAGTGGGAGCATTAAACACTAAATTACTTGAATTCTGCTTTTTAGGCTTTTCAAATCTTTACACAGAACACAAATTCTTCTCCCTTCACCAGGAAATATCAGCTCAGTCCACACAGAAAACTCCCTGACTTCCACCAGTGCTGCATCCCACTTGCTGATCCCTCCTTTTGGAAGCTGGTGCCACCTCTTGCTGCAAGTCCACCTCCACATTTTTCCATCTCTTCTTCATGTTTAGAATCAGAGAATCGTGGAAGTGTTTGGGTTGGAAGGGACCTCAGTGATCACCTCATTCCACCAGCCCAGGCTGTGCCAAGGTCCATCCAAAGTGGTTTTGCAGGTACAATATCGCATAAATCCCATTCCATATTGCCTTAATCCCCATACGCCTCCATAACTCTTCCCAACTCCTGCCTCTTCCCAATACCTTAACCAAATTCCCCTATTTTCACTTTTTTTTCCCACTTTTTCTCCTTTTGCTGTTACTCACTTGATTGGACAATATGGAATTGTGATTCCTGTCACTTTTAACCACCCTTAAAGGGACAGGCATTCTAATGGAAATTGGATAGGAAAGGTTGGATTCCGTGGGGAAATTTCAAATTGACGAGTTTTCTGAATGGATCTCTCCTAACCTTGTTGCATATAATGTATGCATGTATTGAGCTTAATTTTTGGTTAGTATCAAAATGTATTGATCTGCAAGATAAATATTGACTTGACCTCGCTTTCTCTCAGTCTATATTTACTTCGAGAGTCAATGAGTCTAGAAACTGATCTGACAGGAGTCAATAATGGCTTAAAATTCTCAAAACAGCAGCTTTGCTCTAAGGTTGCAATTTTTTTAAAAATTTTATTTTAAAATTACTGCCTTAAATATATAAAATGCTCAGGAGGATTTAACACTTTACTGCACAAAGCCATTGGGGAAACACTCAAATGCCAGAAGACCTTGATGTGACTTCAGGCCAACTGTGCCATTTCAGCACTGGCCAAGCCATATTGTAAATATTTTAATAATGACCTACTGCAGTCCATCTTTTTGCCCTGTGTATCCTCAAAAATGGGAGCTCTGCTCCGGAGGGAATGCCTGAGTATCACTGATTGGATTTGTCAGGGCAAAATTGTCTTCAGCCTTGGGAAAATGCAGAGCTCGCTGCTGGGTAGAGGTTGTCATCACAAGAATGCCCTCCCTGCCTTAATTTCTCTCCTTAGGGAGGTGGTAATTAACCCAGCAAGATTTTTAGTGTCAAATGGGATCATGTTCTGTCCCTTTCCCCCTCAGTTGTGGACAAATCTCCAATGCGGTCTTCAACCCTGTTTTTTCTCATAGTGGTGTTACAGCAAAAATCTTCATGATTCAACAGCTCAGTTCCTGATTTTTGGGGTTCCTTTTGGACAACTTTCATTAGGAGGTAGTTTAATAATTCAGTTATTTGAGCAGTGTTTCTCTAATACCTGAGAAAATGCTGCAATTTGATTTGCCACTGTCAAGCATTTCCCTGTCCCCTAGAGATTGGTCACCCTTCTGAGAAGTGCAGGAAAAGGATTCAAATGCAGAGAAAACAATAAAATTAAGAGAAAACAGATGAGAAAAAGATGCAGTAGATTGACCTAATGTCACTTTTTAGGACGAAATTGAAAAATATTCATTTTTTCTCACTGTTAAAGAGACCAAGGAATGTGGCAGATAGTTTTATGTGTTGCTGAAAAAGGAGAGAAAAAAAAAAAATCTGTTAATATTTTTCCACAGGAAAGGGTCCAGAATTTGGAATCAGTAATTTTCTTTTAGATTTTTCTTCTTTTTAGGTTTTTGCAAAATATTTTTTTTTAATTTTTATATAGGCAGCCTTCAGGGAAGATGTTGTACAAGACCCTGGGCTTTTATTAAAATAGTCCTCTGCTGATACTCATTTATGTGCATGTTTTAAAAGTGGGTGAAGCATGAAGCGAAGCATGTAATAGACTTAAGAACACATAGGTACAATTAAACGGGGAGGGAAACAATTACTTGTCATTCTTGCTGTGCTAATATCACAGAGAAAAACTACCAACGTCTGGGAGACAGCTTTCCAAAATGAAAGGTGGGAGGAAGGAAGATGAAAAACTCCCATTCCTAAATTCCATGGATGCAAAAACCCCATGTGAGCATGGACAAAGAAAAAAAAATAATAAAAAAATCAGAACAGAATCCTTAAAAAGCCAGGAATCATTCCATGAACAGCATGGCATATTTTTTCCAGGGAACTTGTAGGAAGGTTCCCCTCAATCATCCATCCCAGAGCTGTTCCATGGTGCTGTTTGCTATGATTAAACACAAAGTTTCACATCTTCCCTGAGTCCCTTCATCCTTGGGCAGAACCTTCAGGTTTTGTGTAAAGAGTTAAAAGAGTCAGGGATGGAATGAGTCCAGCTGGGAAGAGGGAAAGGGAAAAGGGAAATGGGAAGAAAAGGGAAAAGGAAAAAGGGAAAAAAAGGGAAAAGGAAGTGGGACAAGGCTGGGGGTAAAAGAAGGGCTTGAGATGGATCTCCCCTTCCCACCAGCCTGCCCTGCTGAGCTTGGGCAATCAATCCTCTTGCCAAGGAGAAATGAGCTCCTACATCTTCCAGCTGAGGTGAGGAGTCCTTTCCTAGAACTGAAAAATAGAGTAAAATAAAAGAAATCATCCCTAGCATGAACAGGGAAATTTCTATGAAAAGAATATCTGATTTCAGGAGTCTGCAGTCTCCTGATGCAAAAAAAAAAAAAAAAATCTTTGCTGAAAACTGTCCAGCCAGCCTCTGTGATTTTAATTAAATAGCAAAGACCGTGTGTCGAAATTCACAGTCTCAGTCCCCATTTACTAGTGGGTGTTGAAAAAAAACCTGAAAAAAAAAAGTATTAAAAAAAAAAAGTTTACTCTTTACTCAGCAACTTGAACAGATTTCAAGTCATTTTGTAGTTGGGAGGAATGCTCACAAAGACAGAGATTTTCTTGACTGAGATCATCAGAGCCCAGAGCTGAAGCAATTGTGCAACTGAGAAATGTATTCGGGCTTATTTCACGAGAATTATTTACTCTTTAAACTATTCATTCACACCTACAAGAAAAAAAAATTAAAAAAATAATAATAAAAAGAGGTTTTAGACAAATTATCTCCCCTGATATCTTCAAGATGATTATCAGAGCAGGGACCTGATCTCCAGCAGCCAAAGGCAGGAAAGTGCTCGGCCAAAGCCCTTTAATTCAATAGGCTCCTGAATTGTGCCTTTGCATCCTCATAGCCTGATACTCACAGAAGGGAGAGGCTGATTTTCATTTTCTGTGCTCTAACTTTCTAATAAACAATAAGCAGATCGCAGCCTCCCTCTTTTGTGCGGGGGAAAATAAGCATTTTTTTAATTATTATTTTTTTAAATATTACAAAAAGGGACAATATGCTAAAAATATGCAGCGAACAAATATCATCTGTACAGACTGGAAGAGAACCTTCATAAATTAACCTTATTAGTGCATTACTGTAAGCGAATGCCAAAAAAGCTCCTAATTTGCATTAAGATAGATTTTTCAGGTTGGCTGCATGATTTAATTAAAGAAAAGATTAAGAATCATTAAACAAGCTGCTCTACCTTGCAATAACAGAATTTATATCTGATTCAGGTTAACGAAAACACAGATGGTGATTCAGTAACTGTTGAGTTGCTGTAACAGAATGAAAATGATCCCATTAGTTCTCTGGAAATGTGAGGGAATTTGAAAATTAGCATGCAGATACATTGTATGGTGCTAGACAGCTTGGTCTGCTTGGATCATCACTGATTACTCTTTGTTTGGGTTGGCAACACTGAACTTAATAAATGAAAAAATGTTCCAGTATACCACAGTTGGAAACTGTTCAAGGTTGAAATAGGTGTGCAGACTTTCAAGAAGAGAGAGTTAAGTAAACAAATGTCAATCAATTTGGGGCTGGCAACGTTTTTTTCTTCCAGAATGTCTGTTCTTGAGAAGCAAGTGTCATCAAAATTGAAATCCCTTGCTTGATACATATGTTCATGTGGTATTTATTATTACAAAGGTATTTTAAATGCGTGCCGTTCGCTTACAAAGGAGCCCCGGCAGCGTTTGGATGCTAAAAGTGGAGAAGAGCTCTGAGGAAAATGGGTCTGGTTGTGTGTGGCACTGACAAAGAAATCAAACTCGCTGCAAAGGAAGGTTGTGATGGGAAGAGACGTAAAGTGAAGGTAAAATCCCTCCTAAATGACCCAGTGAATTGGATAAAGCCCATAAGTGATCGTTGTTACCCCGTGAGGGAGAGCAGAGCGTGGGCAAGAGTGGTTTTGTCCAGCAGGTGACATTTCCAAGGCTCTGGCAGAGAGAACTGCAGTATCCAGGGAGTGACACCTGGATCACAGCAGCCCTGTGACCAGAGCAGGAGGTCTGGATGACAGAACTTGCTCAGAACAGTGCACGAGCTCAGATCAACACCAAATTTTCCAACGTGACTCACTCCATGGCATCAACACTCAGGCAGCAGGACAGGAGGGTTGTCTTCTCCTCCTAAAAGGTTATTTTTCCTTTTCTTTTTGATATTTTTTTTTTTAATTGCAACTGGCCAAAAGGTTGTGCACAGGGTGTTACAATAAAAAGGAGGTTGTAACACTCAGACTTTTAGGTTAAAGTGTTCTCTGCTTATCACGTGTTGAGATCTTTCAGAAATGATGTAATGCACCAGGGACTGTGGCGCTACATTTGCAAACCACCTTTTTTTTAATCATTAATTGACATCATATAATAATGTCCAGCTCACTACTCCCAAAGTGATGGCAATTAATCTTGCAGGGGAAAAAAATGACATTTTTAGCTTTTAGCGTAGAAAGGTCATAAACAGGTTGTCTTTAGTTTGACTGGATTTTAACCATCTGATCAAACTTTTTATTTTTTTTTTTTTTACTTTAACATTTCTTGGACATTACCTTGTTTTTTTTAACACTTACATATTTAAAGATTGCATTTAGGAGAGATAGCCTCAGCAACTTGGCAGCATTTAAAAGCACACATGTTATTGCAAACAAGTGTGTCTTAGTTACAAAGGAAACCTTTGCTGTTCTTCCATGACCAGCACTTCTCTTTTTTTTTATGTCTTCAGAAACCGTTTGGTGCACGATGAGTGATGGCACTGAAAAACGTTGATTTTTATTATTTATTTTTTCTCTTCTCTCATTTAGGAGCCGGGGTTTGTTCTCAAACAAGGTGAAAAATATCATTAAATATTTTCTCAGCACTCCAGCTTGCCATAGACTGGTCGAGCATCCTGTCTTTGTACTGATCAGGCTGCTTACAGTTTTTCATATAATTGCAAATCCATCTCCCTTCTTGGCTCCTGGAGCAGGGATGTGAAGGACTGTGAATTGTGCAGAGTCTTCCCTGTGAAATTGTACAACTGAGGAAGATGCTGAGGGGTTATGCTGTGCATGCCAACCTCGAGTGTTAGCTGGAAAGGGCTGGATTACTGAGGAAAGAGAATAGATCAGGATATTAACTGCCAGCTATCGAACGATCACAGGATATTTTGGTAGCTGCTGCAGCAGAGCTGAGCAGATCTTTTTAATATTCTGTCTTGTTTCCGTGAAAGCTGTGAGGAGCACAAGAGGATATTTGATTTATATTTTGTGCATTTTTTGCTTGGATGAGGACTGTGAGAACCCAGTGGTTTTCTGGTTCATGGGAGATCTGGCACATCGCTCTCTTGGTTTGGATTCAAGCGGGTTCACATCCCCGGAGTTTCACTTTGACTTTTGATTTTGAACAAATCCAAAAAAAGGCAAAGCAAAGCCCTGATGAACCAGCTAACTTTCACATGATTTCCACCCCAAATTATAAACTTTGCCCCCTTCACAAGTGGAAGACTGTATTCAAAACTATAGGCTTTCCAAACGCCATTAACTGGAGCTATTTTTATGTCAGAGAGGAAAATAACCCAAATTCTTCTGATTTTTCCAGGATGAGGGGCTCAAATATCCCAGGGTTTCACAGAAACTGGATTTACCAGAAAGGTAGTCCTGTGAGTAGACGAAAATATCAGAGTAAGAGCTTGAGGGGTCTCCTGGCACCTTTCTTGAGAAACACGAGCGTGTTATTCCTACCTCCATCCTAAAATTCGCTCTGGGCGTTTCAAGAACGGGTTAAGCACAGCAAAATTTCTGGATGTGACTCTGGCCAGAAGATGCCATTCCTCCAAAAGAAAGCTCTTTCACATTCCATGGGGTCATCTAGGATGGAAGCTTCTCAAAGGCTTTTGGATGCTTGTCAGGACTTTCTTGTAAACGCTGTGTCCTTGGCCAGTTCCAGAATGCCTCCCGTGTGAATCTATCACAGAGAATCATGCACACGGTCCCGGCCCTCGTTAAGAAAAAGAAAAAAAGGAAGATAATGAAAAGCAGGGAGATCTCTGAACATGAAGGAATAACTTTCTCAAATATCCTCAAATGGGAATATTCAGGGTTGGAAGGGACCTGTGCAGATCTTCTAGCCTGACTTCCAAGAAGGTTACATAGCCCAAATCAAACATCTCTGAGACCTGCTTATACCAGTGGGCCCCTTTTTAAAAAGTATCCATGCACAGTAAAAATGTATTTTATAATAAAAGTATCTTTTGAAAACCGTTATTTGCCATTTTCAATTTCAAATCTTGTTTCTGTTTCCATCATTTTGCTTTTCTCAGCTGATTGGACTCAAGAGTTACATTTTTATTCTTTTTCTTTTCCTAATATTGGGTTTATGGATTTCCTTAAAAAATTATTTAATAGTTTTCACAATGGGAGTTTGGTACTCGCATCAACTACCTTACCATTCTTTGGTATAAAACAATATGCTTGGTATAAAACAATAACGTTACATTTGCTTTTCCTATAAGGAAATAGAGGTAAACCCCACATTTTAAGCATCAAAAATGCAGTGTTTGGGCACTTTTCCTTCCTTGCTCTCCTTATTTTCTCCTTTACATTTCCTTTCCTTCTCTTGGCAGAACTGCCTTGGTGACTTCAGGGTGTTTGGTACTCCCAAGCAAGAAATTACAGCATCTGGCAGCTGTACCCAGGTTACCTCCACACATCTAACACTGGATTTTCAGCTGACATTTCACAGGATGCTGGAATGTGCTCCATTATCTCTGTAGAAGCACTTTGCAAATTTGGATGGGACCCAGTTAAGGAGCCAAAAACAATACTGTGGAAATTACCTGACCAGTCAAGTCTATAAAAAGTGAATTACAAACAGCAAAAACTAAAGCAAATAATTCTAACAAATATTCCTTGGGCATCCCATAAGTTAAAATGAGAGTAATGAGGATATTGCAATGCTTTAACACAAATAAATAACAAAACTATTAGCTCTCTTTGTCTGAAAAATTGTCAGATTCTAATACTCAAGCCAGGTTAACTGTAAAATTTTTTGGGATCTTGGATGCTGGAAAAGAGAGTGTAACTTCAGGCTGGACTGCAGAACAACCTCGTGGGTGGATTATGAGACCCCCGAGAAGCACCCGGCAGCCCCGAGCAGTGCTACTGGATCAGACCTCAGCTTGTGTTCCCATGACACTCAAAGGAGGCAAAAGAGGCACATTTTCCACAAGTTTGTAAACATAGCAGCTTCCAGCAAAAGCGGTGAGAAAATTTCAGGGATTTGGTGGGGTTTTTTTCAGGCATCTCCTCCGTGTCACTGGTAGGAGCTGGGAAAGTGGCTGTTGCAATAAAGTGGACCATAGGCTCTTTACACAACGGGATGAAATGTTTATATTTGGCTATTATGGTGATGGATGGTAAAAAAAAAAGCAAGCTAAGATAAATAAACATATTAATTATGTGTCAAACCACAGGATATCTCTTAGGACACTGTGATGGGAAGACTGAAATGCTAGAGATAACTTTGCTTCATTTCAATGAAAAGCAAAGCTCTTGATGAGCTTTATTAACTTTTAGGGACAAATCAATCCCAGAAACAGTATTTGTTAATGTGACCTTCTGTTTCCTCCTCATACTTAAAGGCAGGATGATTTCCATCCAGAAAAGAATCTAGATGGTGGAAATATATATGATCCCAGTGGCTCAAATACATCCCTGTGTTGGGATGGGACCCAGAAATCAGTGCCCCCATTTCTAAAATGCACTGGAGCTATTTAGTTAAGGAAGGACAAGTATTTCCCTCCTTTCCTACTCCTACTGGGAAAATTTTAAAATCACTCAGCTCATTCCCCATAATTTCTCTCCATAGCCCAATAAAAAGGATAATCTTCTGTTTCTCAAAATCAAAATTCAAACTATAACAGAAATAACTTTGTGATTCCCCGCTCCACCATACAGAATAAGNAGGATAATCTTCTGTTTCTCAAAACCAAAATTCAAACTATTTCCCTGCTCCATCGTATGTATAGAATAATTCCTTTAATTAAAGCAACTCTCTGGTCAAGCCAACACCTCTCTTTTTTTTAACTGCAGTCTCCTGTCACTCTGCAATTTATTTTATTTTAATTGATGGGGGTGTGTGGATGTTCCAGGGTGCCCCAAACGGAACGGAGGCTGTCAAAGGATGCGCCGCTGCGTCACCGCGGAGCCCGTGGCCACGAGCCAGCCCTGTCAACACTTGGCTTTGTACTGTCCGGGGGAGAGAGGCTGATTCCTCAGCAGTGCCTAATCAGTTTAAAACAAATCTGGAAGATGTTACCAGAAGACAAGATGAGATCCAGGCCGCAGCAGCCTCTGCATACGGAGAAGTGAAGGGTTTCGTTTGAGGACGAAATTAAAGAGGTGGAAACAAGCCTTGACGGATTCAGCAGGGTTTTAACTGTGGGTAGGAAGGAGTGAACTACTGGTGTAGGAAATGGGGCTACTGGTACCCAGAGAAAGGGCCTTGTTCTGTCACCTCTGCTGCAGCAGCAGACTTTTCAGGGGAATAGAACTCCTATTAAGAAATGGAAAAGTTCCTGTGTATTCACAGCAGCATTCCAATACCCAAAGGGGACTGGAGAAGGTTGGAGAGTGACCTCTTACAAGGGCCTGCAGTGATAGGACCAGGGCAACTGGTTTTAAATTGAAGAAGGGAAGATCTAGATTAGAGATTAGGAAGAAATTCTTCCCTGGGAGGGTGCTGAGACCCTGGCACATTGTCCAGAGAAGCTATGGCTGACCCTGGATCCCTGGAAGTGTCCAAGGCCAGGTTGGAAACGGCTTGGAGCACCCTGGGATAGGGAAAGGTGCCCCAACCCATGGCAGGGGTGTGGAGTAAGATGAGCTTTAATGTCCTCTCTAACTCAAACCATTCTGTGATTCCATGATCCATCAAAGCCTGGTTAATTCTTGAAAGGAAACCAAAGTCAAATAATTTGGAGTGTAATAATGACAAGAAACAGCTACCTAATAAATCACAGGAGGTGTATATAGAAAAGGTAAATACATACTTTTGATTTATGGAACAGCTTCCATCTGAGTCCACCAAAAGGTTTCAGAAGCTCAATGTTTCCATATCCAACACAGATATCAGGGAGCTCCACATTCATTTTTCTTTGGAAACCTCCTAACAGCCCTCAGTCACACAGGTATCCTTGCAAAAGAGAAACTCTGGTGGTTTTCTCTGGGTTGTGTTTCTGGAAAACTGTTTCCTTCTGACACCATGCAGTAAAGGAAGGAAGGCAGAAAGCCAAACTTTCTTTCCTGGCCCACAGAACAAGACCAAGACACGCTTTACCCTTGCAGGATTCAGCTGCAAGGACAAGTGGGTCACTTCAGTACCCAGAAAGGGAATGGAAATAGTTAAGAAAGTGGTAGAGGAGCTACTGGAGCCTTCTCTTGCTGCTACAGAGAAGATGTGGCAGGGGTAAGAAAAGGATGTGTTTCTGGGAGAGTCGTGTGCTGGATTTAAGGAAGAAAACAGAAAATACCCCCTAACATTGATTAAAATCAATCAGATAAGGGGTTCTATAAAACAGCTGGTACTGGGAAAGGGGAAGGGGGACAGGGAAAGAGCTGGAGATCCACAGGAAATTCCTCCTACTGAAGGAAGCCTTCAGTATCTCTCATGATTGCAAACCCTGGTGGGAAGGAGTCAGGAAGGAGCAGGAATGTCCTGCCTTTCTCACAGCTGCCCAGTGGGACCTGTGAGCTTCCATCATCGACACCAGTACAGATAAACCCTCAGGAGTCCAGGCATCTTCAAACACCTCTCAGCCAACATCTTATAAAGATGAGATTTAAGTTATTTCTTTATTGTTAAAGGGAAGAACAACTCCCAGTGAAAAGAAAAAGCTTTCCTTGTTGCAGGAATTCAAAATACAAGGATATGTTCCTCTTTCTTAACATTAAAAAAAAAAAAAATCCCTTTTTTTCCCTATGATATTTTGTCCTTTCTGCTTTTCTTCTCTCAGAGATCTCTTCCCTCCTTCCCTGCACTTTGATTCCTACCCATGTTTTTTGGTCATTGGCTCCAAGGGAGCAGAGTTTATCCCTTGCCCTCTAGGGCTGCATCTATTAAACCTCCCCAACTTTATTCAAGTAAAGCCTGGTGAAACATTCTTTTGCCTGACGTGGGAATTAACCCAATATCTGAGTTGAGACAAATTCCTCTACCTCTCTGTAATTCATCTTTTTCACTTTACATGAGGATTTTTCTCATGGTCTGTGAAGCAGGTCAGATTACCTTAGATACTTTGTCAGTAGCTGAATGGATAGGGTATTAGAAACTCTAATTTACAGTCCCCTGTAACTTACTGTATATAAAATACTGAAAGATTACAGATCCACTTCAGCTAAACCCCTGAATGTCTGCAGCTTAGGCAGGTTTGGCCACAGAATCTTTGCTTTTAGGGCCTGAAGGAACCCTGCCCTGATGTCCCCTGAGCAGTGTGGGCCAGAATTGGAGCAGTTTGAGCTGCCCCTGTTTACCCAGCGAGGTCCTGGGTCACACCTGGATGTTTTGGATTCTTGAATTTTCCTCCTTATATTTCCTGAACCCACAGAATGTGTTGAAGTTTGTTACAGCAACCTCTACACCCACTGGATGCCGACCAGTGTTCAGGTTGTACATGAGCAACCAAAAAGGTTGGTGTTCTTGCACCATGGTGTATTTTTTAGTTAACAAAGGGAACTGCAGCTTTTAATAATGGCTTTTAGTCTCTTTTCTTTCCTAGAATCCTGGAATGGTTTGGGTTAAGAGGGACCTTCAGAGGCCATCCAGTCCAACCCTCCTGTACTGAACAGGGACATCTTCAACTTGACCAGGTTGCTCAGAGCCCGGTCCAAACTGGCCTGGGATGTTTCCAGGGATGGGGCATCCACCACCTGAGGGAGACCTTTGTTCATTCCTCCCTTCAAATCAATAATTTCATTTTTGTTCTTCTCTTTTACTCTTTTCCCACCTCACTGTCACATCAGCAGCAGTGGGCAGGAAGATCTGGGAGGTCTGAAATCCTCTGTTCACCCTCAGTTTCTCCACTCCCTTCACCCTCACCAAGATTCCTCATTGCCCACCACAGAAGACTCCCATAATCAAAACTCACACCACAACAGACACTAGCCTTGTTGCAAAGCTAAAATTGCTGAACTAAATTACATCCCTGGCTGAGGGAACAAGGAGAGAGCAGACACACATTGTGGCAGGAAAACCTTTGGCTGCTCCAGTTCATCTCATCCCAGCTCAAAACTCTCGTGGCTGAAGCCATTCCAGCTGCTCTGCTTACCTTGGGAAGAGGCAGAGGGGATGCTGCACCTCTCAGCTTGACCTCCACACCTCCCTCGTCTTTGGGAGGTGATCCCAAGCAGCTGCTCAATTCTCCATGATGAGGAGCATGGGCTGATTTATCCTGCAGTTCCCAGCATGGAAACTGGTCTGCGGATAAAGACCTGAGTCTGCAGCATCTTCCATCGGCACAAAGCACACAACTGTGCAAGAAACCTTTCCATAATCATGAGGAAAAGGGGAGAGAGAGAGAGAGAAAAAAACACAACCCAAATTCTTAAATGTATTCAGACTCAGCTGGAATTCGGACCAAGAGATGGACTAGCTACTTACTTATCCCTGAGGCACATTCACCCCTCTCTATAATTAAGCTCTTGGGCTGTTTTGTTAGTGGTGAGAAGCAGGCTTTGCCAAAAGTCATCTGGCTTTCTCCCTTAGAACACTGACAGGTTTTTTTTTCCCCCCCCTCCTTGCTAAAGAAAGCTTTCAATTTTCATTGCTTATGTGCTTTAGGTATAATTATTTTTTTTACCTTTCACGGTGTTATTTCCTACCCATAAAATTATACAGAAATGGTCATCAGTGAGCCTGCTGAAAAGACCAGCCACCATACACTACAGAGAATAACCTTAATATTTATAAAAAAAAAAAAAAAAGACCATATTTCTTTTAAAGATCTTGCTCTAAACAAACTGAATTATTCATGCATAGAATTGTACAGCATTAGAACACCTGTTTTCAATCATGCATAATGTAAAATCACTCATTACCTCACAAGAGCCTCTACATCTCCAGCAATCAAATGGCATTGAAACAGCAGAACAGGTGCTTGGCAGGTGGATCCAAACAGATGTTTTAGGCTTGGTTGTCTTTTCTTGTACAGGTGTGGTGATCTTGTTTTCAACGGCATAATTGCTATTTGAATAGGTGATATTTAATTCTTGCATGCTTTAATATTTATTTTTGCTTCTTCAATTCCTTTTTTTTTTTCCCACTCTGCGAACTGCACGGGCTCAAAGCTGCTTATGAGATGTGGGGAAGCTCTGGGCTGAAATGTCAGTGGTGCAATGGAAAGTACAGTTCCTCTTACTCAGACCTTCATGCCACAAATTCTTGACCAGGAGACTTTGTCCTTTTTCTGGACAGCTTGTGCAAAACCACTGCAGAGACCTCCAGACTCTCAACCAGGGTCCAGCATTCCCTTCCTGAAGGATATGTGAATGTTGGATACTTGGAGATACAACAAACCTCCATGATAACAATAAAATGGGAAATGGAGAAGATTTCTTCATGTTCTCAAAGGATTCAATGATGCATAATTTAAACGTGTCTAAAAACTCCAGCAGACGTAGTAAACTGCTGTCATGAAGGAGAAATACATCATTGTTGGAGGGCAGGGTTAGATTAGAAATCAGGAAGAAATTCTTCCCTGTGAGGGAGGTGAGGGCTTGGCACAGGTGCCCAGAGAAGCTGTGGCTGCCCTTGGATCCCTGGAAGTGTTCCAGACCAGGTTGGACAGGGCTTGGAGCACCCTGGAATAGTGGAAGGTGTCCCTGCCCATGGCAGGGGATAGAACAGGAAGATCTTTGAGGTGCCTCAAACTCAAACCATTCTATGATTCCAGGATTTTAGAACATGGAAAATAGTTTGTACAAACATATAATTCAGTTACTTTGCCCACTTAACCATATTAATTTGCTACATTTTTCAGCGTCAGGGACCTAATTTTTCTTTGAGTATAAACATTTTCCAGTATTTTTAAGCAGATTCCCCTGATCAAGGGATTTATTCTGGATTTACCTCACTGGAATAGGTGCACATTTGCCAGGACAGAAAGAATGGTTAATGAATCTGTCCTGAACCAAGTATGACAGAACTTAGATGACACTATCACATTAACAAGTAAGATATCAAGACTGATAAGGACACATAAATTTGTAGATACATTTATCTGTAAGGTTCACACTTACAAAGACAAGAAATCCAGCATTCCTTTACATGTTCATTCATGTGCAGCAATTAAAACAGATAGGAAAAATATCTGATAAAATGTTCTACCAGTCCATCGTGGCTTACCTGTCCAAAGTCAGCACACACCTCAAAACAGAAACTCCCAGAAACAGCAGGTGCCTGCAGTGACCTCTGCACCACCTCCTTCACTCCAACACTTTGTCCTTCTCCTGGGCTCCCTCTGTGGTAAACAAATGGGCAGGAAGCTTCATTCCCAGCTGGAAAGCTCCAGAAAACCTGCCTTCAGCACATTTCCTCAGAGACTGTGAAATTCTTGCATTTCTGGGTCAGATATGTGTGACTTCTAGAAGAAGTAACTTTAAACACAAGAACAGCAAAGAGAAACAAAGGATGCATCAGTGTATCCAGGATGAAATTAAAGCTCAGCAAACGCTTCACAAATTCCATTAGGGATTATTTTCTGAACATTTTTCTTTCTTAGGAGAAAATATAAGCTCTTACCTTTGACACAACAGGTCTATCTCATAGCTCCAGCACAGCCTCAGCATCTACTGATGTTCCCCCAGTGCTCCTCCTTTGACCTCCCATCCAGCCCCAGGTGCTGGAGCTCATCTTTAACCCAGGATGAGGTGGTTTGGGTTGTTTTTGAACATTTCCACAAAGAGCTGCTTGATCTGGAGTGCTGCCTTCAGGAAACAGAGCTGCTCTCGTCCTCCTCTTAAGAACTTTTGACCACTTTTTGCTGCAGGATCTTTTCCCACATCCTTGTCTCCATGACCGGGCTTCAAAGGACACCGTGCTCTTCCCTTTGACAACCCTCACCAGCTCTGCACCTGCTGGCTTGGAATAGGGTCTGTGCAGCTTTTCTCCACGATTTATTTCCATTCATTCCTCACATTTAATTTGTGTCTCAGCTGATCACAGAGGCAGCATGGATTGGCCTCTCCAGGACGCTTCGGATCAATTTTCTTTTCGCATGAAGCATAAATTATTAACAACACCAGGCACTCAAACCCGACCTGCTCCCAAAGTTTCACACAGTTTGCACAAAAATCTAAATGGATTAATAACTCCAAAAGATCTCTGAGAGTGAGCTGTGTAAATTCCAGGTGGAAGGGAAACTCCTGAGATAAAGGACTTGCAATGAAAAACATATTTTTCATATTTGGGCCAGTAACAGCTCTTTTGAGTCAAAGGCCTCAGAATAATTTAATAATGCTATAGATCTGCATATTCACTGATAAACTGGTCCTGTTGCTCTTCTCAGAGAGACGTTACAAGGGGGTTATAAACAAAGTGGAGAAATTAAAAATGTTTTTGCCCAGATTCAATGCGCTCTTCATATCTTGTTTACCTGAGATGCGCATCCTGCAGTTCCTTCACTCAGCAGTGCCTCTGGAGCACGGTGGGCTGCACACCCCTAAGGGTCAGCAAAACAGGAGCTTACAGATCACAGAGGGCTGGAAAAGCCCTCTAAAACCATCAAGTACCACTGTTAACGTAACACTGCCAAACTCAGCCCAAAGAATGTCCTCCTATGGCCACATTACATAGTTTTTGCTCAAGGCTGGGTTGGATGGGGCTTGGAGCAACCTGATCCAGTGGAAGGTGTCCCTGCCCATGGCAGGGAGTGGAATGAGATGAGTTTAAAGTCCCTTCCAACCCAAAGTCTGTAATTCTGTGATTCTACCAAAAAACAAAATTGCAAATTGAGGAAAGATACAGCATTGCAAAGTTAAAGCAAGCCTCTGACATCGTGGGGTTGATTAACCCCATTTACTCTTGTTTTAGACCCTCTGACTGCAACAGAGTCCTGCTTTACCTCTCCACCTGCATGGAGGGAACAGTACCCACATGGACACCAAGCCCAGGCACTGGAAACAGTTATTCCAACTGCTTAGGTATGCAAAGATATGTTTAAACACATGTGTGTGTATATATATATACACGCATGCACACACATATATGTAAAATCATGGAATCACAGAATAGGTTGGGGTGGAAGAGACATAAAAACTCATTAAAACTCAAATTAAAATTCCAACCTCCTGCCATGCCCAGGGACACCTTCCACCAGACCAAGTTGCTCCAAGCCCTGTCCAAGCTGCCCTGGAACCCTTCCAGGGACGGAGCAGCCCCAGCTTCTCTGGGCGCCTTGTGCCAGGTCCTCTCCAGCCTCTGAGCAACAAACTTCTTCCCAATCTCTAACCTAAACCTGACCTCCACCCCAGAGCCATCCCACTTTGTCCTACTGGCAGTAGGATGTTCTATATAAAACACATCAAACCCATATTTTCACATAAAAGGCAGCAGCAGAGTGTTCAACACCACACCCCGTGCAAGGCGCGGCTTCCCCGCGGTGGCAGCTCCGCTTTCAGCCCGACAGCTGCGGATCCCAGGTGGTCTGACATTTGAGAGAGGGGCTGGGGGGAGACTGGAGGTGTTCTAAGGGGAAACTGCGGATAGCACCGAGCCCTCATCCAGATGGAACCGCTCACGGAACAACCTGGGATACTCTGTTACTGCCCATATGCCTCCCAGGTCTCCAAAGGCCACACTCCATTGATTCATTAGAAATCTGCTTCTTTTCCCCCAGTGCTGGTTCTTTCCCAAACAGGGGCATAATGTGGGATTTACTGCTGTCTGAAACACTCCTTTCTAAAAATCGCTTCTTCGCGTAAGCCGGGCTTCAGAAATGCTCCAATAAACACCAGATTAGAGAGCATTTCGGGACGGGAGCCCCCTCTTTATGTAGCCTTTAAACAAATTTCTTTCTGCCACAATGAGTGATAAAACATTTTATAGGGCATTTCTATGATAAGTAAATGGCTGAAGGCATGGCACCGCTAGAATTAAAGCCACCAGATATAACTCTGCTAACAGTCTGCCTTACACTTATTTCTTCCTTTGCATATAAGCCTGGAAGAATTATTTTATTGTTTTAGCACTGCAAACAGTTGTTATTAGTGTATCTTATTTATAGTCAGTTCTTTGAGGCACTATGGTAATATAGAAAAATATCAGTTATTTCATCACACTGGTGAATTTAATGAACCTGAAGGTGTGTGTTATTTTAGCACTTGCTGCAGCTCCTGTGAAAACCCAATGGTGCTAAAATCTGTAAACCTGTCACTGCTTAAGTAATAACCTTGTTAAAAGCATCTTCATTTAACTTATTTCAGCTTTTGTAGGATGCAGGTTTTATTTTATCAGTGCAGGGAATAGGTGTTTCCAACCAAACCACTTATTGTAAATATAGTTAATTGTAGTTCATTAATTTATTCTCAGTGTTATTGCTTTTATTTTAACACTTAGTTTAAATTAAGTGTTGTCTAGAATTGAGTTCCTATTTTCGATTTTTTTTTAAACAAACTCTTAATTTATATAAAATATCTTTGGTTAGAACAGTAAATTTTATTCTGCAATATGGAAAATGCTCTTTGCATTCATTAATATCCCTTTATGCTGCAAGAAATGAGCTTTCTTCCTTAACAGCAGACAGAAAAACAAAATGAGATTCTTTTTTTAATCTTACCACTGTGAAATTGGGCTTCTTCCTTTCATTTAAAAATATAGAGAAAATGAAATATTGATGGCATGTGATCCAAATTATCAATTGATCCCTGCAAATGCACATCCACAATTATCGAAATCCTGGCAACAGAAGAATGGGAACTCCCTGCTATTTAGCACCATTCAGCAGAAAGAGAAGAGTCATTTTGCACCATCACTTTTTTCACAGCACCAATGATACTCCCTATATTATTACACCATGGAGTTGTTTGTGACAAACGATAAAAGTATCAGGTTCCCAGTAAATGATTACAAGGTGGGCAATTATCCACCCATTAATACTTTTTTGTCTTTAAGACCTGCTGTGCTCGCTGGCAGACACCTCCCAGGGGTACAGACCTTAAAACTGATGCTGGATGCCAATAGGGACCTGAGCTCTTGATGGCAGAGGGGCTACAGGAGAATCCCAAAAGTATTGACTGTTTTGAGATAATTATCAGAATTGGCTATCCAGGATGTTTCCGTGAGATTGTCATTTGATTGGGGGGTGGTAATTTTTTTTTTTTTCCTCTCACAACTTAGCTCTCCTTCTGTGTTTGTTTCTGTTTCAGTGTTTGCTGATCTGTGCTTTGGGGCAGGGCAGTGACTAATTTAAATTAGGGCAACATCATCCAAGAGAGTGCAACATCCCCAACCAGGCACAAAGCTGGCCTGGGTTATTTCATTGTCCCTCATTACAACTTTCTGCTCTAATCAGTCTTACTTGGCAAATAAGCTGAAAATTCAATTAACTTCATCCTTTCTTCCAGTTTTGGTGCCAAAACCTCTCAGGGGGTGGCAGAGCTGTGCAGACCCCTAGGTAGGTCTTACACAGCAAACAAGAGGGATGCTGCAGGAATTACTCCGAACCTGGATGTTAGAGGCAAGGATGGCCAGCCGGCAGCCTCAAAGGTGGGAATGAGAAACTGAAATGGGCCTGGAGGCATCAGTGTTCCCCAAAATGCCTTTATGAACATCTCAAAACCAAGGTGGGAGCACCCAGATCTGGTCTCTGGGGTGGGAACACCCAGATCTGCTCTGGTGCTGCCCAAAGAGGTGAGGGGTAGAGGAGGAAACACACACTGCCTACATTCTGTGTCTACAGCAGGGTCATTCCACCAAAAATCAGGTCTTTTCTCAAACCAGAAGAGTGTCAGTGTGCCCCAGGAGCTGCAGCAAGAGGAGGAAGAGGAGGGAAGCCAAGCTGCCTGTGCCTGACCACAGCACAAGTTAGGATTCTTCAAATCCCAACAGCTGCAGCGTGTCTACAGGATCTGAGAAACCAGACCAAGCAATTGAAAAGGAATCCAGTTGTTTAAGCTTAGGCTGGGGCTGTGTTTGTATTTGTTTTGCCTGTAACCTCTCGTTTCCAGCCTTCCAGCTAAAAGCCTGACCTTACATCTTGCTTAATAAACCTCTTGAAAAAGCTTTATTTTATCATCCAGCCTGGCCCATGCTGCAGGGAAGATGGATGGGAGGGAATGGGTGAAGCTGTGGAGGTGCAGAGGCATGTCCCAAGGGTGCAGGGTGGGAAGCTGGGGTGTGTCCTGCCCTGCAATGCCACTGCACAGAGCCACCAGCACTCCTGTGAAGGGTGAGACAGTCAGGAGAGATCCTCTGCTAAAGCATCTCACAGCCACTCCTTAGAATGCACGAGGTGGAAAGAACACAGATGTCTGGAAGTGTGCATAAAAGGATCTAGCTGATAATGATCAAATGCAATTCAGATATAAAAGCAAGTCAAGGGTTATTTTGTGTGTTGCAAACACAGGGTTTATTTTGGAGCCTGAGGATCTTCCCTGCTGCAGAGCCAGGGATTCATGAGCCCAGTTTGGTGTGGGTCAGCATCACCCTTCCTCTGGAGCTGCCACCTAACTGCTTCATTCCTCCCTGCTGTGTCTGTGAAACTGCCTCACAAGCTCCTTCCTGCCCTGGACTCAGCTATGTGTGTTGGTAGAAAAAAAAATTTGAGCTTTTTCTGCTCCAACACAAAAAAAAAATCCCATATCAAGCATCCGGCCTGTCTCCAGGAGCCCTGCTCTTCCTCCTGACATCCTGTGCTGCCACAATCCACAGAGAGAAAAGACAAACTCAACACACACGAGATAACCCCAAATTTGATGATCAGGTGCTGAATTCAGCTGTGAGAGAGGAAAAAAATGGCAATATCAATGTTATCATTCCTTCAGAGTCTGCAGCACGGGGAAGCCCAACAGCAAAGCTGGGAAAGGGGATTCTCCTTTCTGACAATCATAACCCCAACCAGCATAACCCAGCCCAGCTGGGTTTAAATGGGTATAAAACAGTTTTATACCCATTTACACTGTATTGACTTTGGCTGGTTTATAGCTAAAGCTATATTTATCCCCAGTGCTGAGACACAAAATAATTCCAGGTAGGATTTCACATTAATGATCTGTTCTTTTCAGAATCTAAAGCCAGCACAACATAGCTCATAGGCACCATTGCTATACCAAACAGGAGTGAAGTCAATAATATGTTTATGGCTGTAGTGCTAAAAATGTAAGCTTAAATTTAAAATTATGGAGCAGAAAATTTGAATTTAAGAAGATTTTTCGTTAAGCCGGCATACATTTATCCCTCACACTGACACAATGGTAATAGCAATTTGACCCACATAACTTTTTTGTTTCTTAAGTTATACTATTACAGACCAATTACATGTTCTTTAAAGAAATGTTATTAATTATTGAAACATTAAAAAGCTGAGGTCATTGTTTTTGTGCACTTAGCATAGCTTTTAAGACAGATTATAGGGAGAGAATCTTTTGGTAGATAGTCTTAAAATATTCACCAGTGCTAGAACAATTTAATGAAATTCACATTTATTTCGAGGATTTTTTTAATTAAATCTATTGGTTGTTGGTATCCGTAAACCCTTAAGAATAAACACCTGCAGTGTTTTATTATGTAAAAAGGTAGTTTAATTGCATCATATTTATCACAGACAAATCAAGCTCTATTCAGAAGATAATAATGACACAGTAATTGGACCAGTAATTGGTTCAGGATGATTCAATATTGTACTAATAATCATAAATACAACTGTCTCCTGCTTTGGTACAAAGCTGACACTATATTATAGATTGGATTTGGTGCAATAAATATCCATGAACTGGGTCCAGTAGTGCCCAGGTCTTTAGTTCAACTGCCTTAGTAAATAACAGGTACCTAATGATGCAGCCCTCATGAGCAATCATTGTTTCCTGGATGGAAACACAGGGAATACTGCTTATTCCTGCCTCTGGGAATGGCTGGAACAGGCATCCTTACAGCAATGCTTCCTCTGGCTCCTCGTGTTAAGCATTTGCCTCAGAGATGATCCCACTCCAAGTAAACCTGGTCATGCTCAGAGCCAGTTGTAAAGTGGTTCTGTGTGGTGAAAAATCTTGCTTTCCTTTGGCTTTTCCCTTATTTGTTTGCAATCCTGACAGCTGGAGAAATGGCACGCTCCAAAGAGGCACGATTTTCCAAAAATGCTCATCATCTACCCTCAAACTCTCCAAGGAGAAACAGGAGGATGGGCAAGAGAACTCCAAACTGGGCACCCCAAACCCCACAGCAGTCTGGAGGTACACAGGGTGTGGTTTGTCCCCACTGGACCATAGATCCCTGGGGATGGCCACTGAGGAGTCCCTGCGGGGCCACCAGACCCCTGCAAACCCCTGGAATCTCTTCTGTTCTCTGTAGAAATCAGAAGATTTCTGTGCTGTTCCTTGCTTTAACTCTACCTTTTCCCTGTATTTTCTATACTTTCCCTGGCTGATCCAGAGCAGCACCATCCAAAGTGAGGTGTTTTCCTTGCTCCCTGCTGCTTGCCTGGCACCATGGGGGTCTTGCTGCAGCATTTTGGCAAGCCACGCTTCCTATTCCAAATGGGAATGGTTTTCTCTTATAAAAACTAGGATTTTTTTTTTTTTTTTTGCTTAGGAAACACCCATTGAAAATAATAATAATAAAAAGGCCTTTTTTGGTTCCTTACTCTCACTGAATATGACCTATGACACTTAGGTCAGAGCTCCCCAAACACAGATTATCCAAAATAACAGAATGTTTTAAAAAAGTTCTCATATTCATATTTCAGGAGTTAAAAAGAGATGTCAACATTTCAAAGACTCCACAACTTCACCTAGAGCTTCAACCACAATTTTCCAGACTGTCCTGATACAATGTGAGCACCTGTTTAATTTCATGTTATCCTGATTTCCTTATCATGTTAATTAAAGCGTTATTTACGGGACAACATCAATCGGCATAGTGGCATCCAGCTTTAACCTACTTTTTCTGCTCTGTGCATGAACACAGGATTTTTAGGAATATGACAATATAGAAATTAACATGGGAATAGTTGGAGAAATTTAGAAAATATTGAATTTTTTCTTGACTGGCGTGAGGAGGAGGAGGACGGAGTGGAAATCTAGTGAAGCAGACACCAGAGCCTGGTGGCAAAGGGTGGCTGGTAGGAGGTGGCAGCCCTGTGGCCAATTTCTTGTTCATGGAGGGTTTATACAGTTGGGTATGGAGCACAAACCCACTCCTGTGGCATTTAATGACAGCTGTGACAATGGGCCCTGTCACGCTCATGTTCAGCACTTGCTTGGCGGACCCATGGCCTTTTTATGGCCCATGGCCATGCAGATATGACCTACAGGCTCCTTCCCCAGTGCTGGGGCCTTTCAGAGGGAGCCAAAAGGGAGTGGAGCCTCATCATCCCCAAAACAATGTTCTTTACTCATCAGACACAGAAAGTCTCTTTTCATGATCGTGTTGTAGGGTGCGGAGCTGGAGTGGAGATAACACAGCCCCTTTATCGCCAGGGCAAACGCTCAGGGGCACACCCCTGCCCTCAGCAGATTAGTTGTAAGAATTTACCTTTTTTCCTGTAATTTCTCTGCACTGGAAGGAGGAGCAGCCAGGCCTAGGTACCAGCCCAAGGTGGACAGTGTGATTCTGACACTCAACTGCACGTCTCCTTGATACTCCATCCCACTGGTTGACACCTCCACCCCAAAACACAGCACCTGAAGGGAAGGAGGGATGTGAGGGATGAAGGCAGAAGAAGAGAACCTGAATTGCAGGAAATAAAGAGGGGAAACCCCTGAAGATTCTACAGTGGAGCAGCCCTGGCACAGGCACTGAGACCAATCTATACAAATGGAATTCCATGGCACAATGACACCAGGGGACCAGTTCCCTCCTAATGGAGTCAAAGGGATGGAGCCCAAGCACACCAGTAAGGTGGCAACCAGGGGAAGGCACACAACACCAAACCATCCCTTTTTTATTATTTTTCCTCTTGGTCCTCCATGCCCAAACCTTTTTTTTCCCCTTTTGCATGAGTTTCTCTTACCTTAGCCTTGCACAGGGAGGAGAGAAAGGTGAGAAGACAGGAGAGCTATCACTGTGCACAGCCAGGCAGGCAGGCAGCAGAGGTAGATGAACAGAATGTGTTGAAAGCATCATGATCCAGCGCCAGGAAATAACAGTTAGCATATCCCTGAATGACATTTACAGGAAACCTATGTTTCCTTTTCAGGGCCATAAGCTTCAACAAACTGGTGTGTTCAGTCAGCCCTTCCCCATGTACAGTATGGATGCCACAATTTTCTCAGCATATGCTCAGCTGCGTCCTTCTGATGGCATCCATGTTGGCGCCTTTCCATCTATAGGCATGGAGGGATGTCTTCATCTTCTGCAGGAGTCTGGGGCTACTGCCAAAGGCAGGGATCCAAGCACCGCAGGCAAGGAAAGTGGATCATTTTGGTTCCTGAATAAGGATTAGGCTTTGCAACACCTGAGCAGTGAAAATCCTGCAGAGCCGCGGTGGCCGGAGCCAGGAAACGCCGCGGTTCTGTGGAATATTGCTGAGCTGAGCCCTATTTAACCAAGGTGAACGCTTGCTAAAGAGCAAATTAGAGGAAATTTAGGAAACGAGTGGCAAATAGGCAGCCACGTGTGATGTCCGCATAAAGGCTGCGATGGGCTTGGCTCTGGTGTTTTCTCAACATGTAATAGATAACACCTTTATTATCTTAACTCTCTTCCAGCCCTCACCTAAGGAAAAACCACACAGCCTTCACTCCAAGAGCTCCTTTACCAATGTGAGGCAGAGATCCCTTTGATCTTTTGTTATATGTGCTGAGGAACCCAGTTATGCACCATCCTAAGCACCAACACCAGTCAAATCCCTTTATTATTTACTTCTTTATTTTTAATCACAAACAGAAAAAAAAAAATCCTTCTATTTTCCCCCTGAAGCTTATCCACTTCTTGTGTTTTCACAGTATGGGCCAAAATGTACTTTTCTGACTTGAGCAAGGAGGATTTCACTGAAGTAAACAGGATACCCAGAATTAAGGGCAGGATTTTGTCTACACACTGTTTTATCCAATCTATACTTATCGTCTCTAATACACTTAGAAGAGAAGAAGGGAATTTATTTGGATATTAAAAGGCCCTGGAAATCATTCTCAACAAGGAATAAAACATTCCCTTTACATAAAATCACATTATAGAAAAAGTGTTCAAGTTAATTTAAGGGCAAAATTTAGAAAACAAAAGCCAAGTCGCAGCCATACATACACACAAACTCGCCTCGCTCCTGCTTGGGGAAGAGAACTGAAATATTTCCTCTCTTCCTCTCTGGCCAGCTCGTTTTACAGAAATGAGAAGGTAACCTTATCGATCAGCAGTGCATAAAAGCCAGGCATACACAGAGCAGGGAGAGGTGAGTGATATAGATGAGAATTAAAAGTGTTTTTATGGCTCTGCACCTGATCAGGAAAAATCTTTTTCAGCTCAAACATATGAAAGTTGTCTCTTACTCTTAAGCCATTTTTCACCTCTTTCATCAAGCACGTGCTTTGCCCAAAGAGATGATGACAACACATGGCTAATTAACAACAAAGAATAATTGAACTATGGCTCTAACTATCTACCTTTAAATCAAAGGAAGAAGGCAACCAATACTAAAATTTAATCTGTCCTCTGGGGCTGGAGACAGCTTACAGGTTCAAGTCAGATAGCAAATGTAGCTAAATGGCAGTCAGAAAAGATCATGTGACTGGGGGCTAAAAACTAATTAATCTCCATAAAGCTGTAAGTGAGGTAGGTAAGATGACTTGAAATCTGATTACATTATTGCATTTAAGGAGAGAAAATGCAGCATGTATTTTTCATGTTGATTTTAACCACCTGAGCCCTTAATGACATTTTGTACCTTGAAAGAAAACTCATATTTCATTTATATTTTAAAAGACTTACAAAGATGCTATTGTCATCTGCACAGAATTTACAAATTTAGTCTAAATAATGCTGCTATGAATCACAGGGAGTGCATTTCTAAACTTTTTTTTTTCCTGGTGTCAGCCAGAAGATTCCATGTAACTATGGGAAGCCATGAAGCCAATCATTTAACAAAAGCTGAAATAAATCTAAGGGAAAGAATAATTTTACTACATACTCAAATAGAGGAGGAAAAAAAGACCCTGCGTTCTAACTGAATGCACGTGCATTGCTCCTCTGATTTGTAAACAATCTCCAACACTAAATTTCGAATTAGTGGGAGCACAGCATTGATTATGGTTTCTATTATTTATAAATTGCTACACGGGATAAAAAAAAGAAACCAAGAAAAACCCAGGGAAACAAAATTCTAGGTGGGTGGGAGAGCTCAATTCAATGAATTCAGCTCAATTTCAAATTATGCATGGAATCGAGAAACTTAAATGTAATATTTTTAATTGTGTAGGACAGATGTTAAAATACAGGATAGGAAAAGGGGAAATGGCCTCAAGTTTCTCCAGAGGAAGTTCAGGTTGGATAGCAGGAAAAAATTCTGCACTGAGAAGAGGTTTAAGCAATGGAAAAGTCTGCCCAGGTGGAGTCACCAGCCCTGGAATTGTCCAAAGCACGGGTAGATGTGGCACTTTGTGACATGGTTTGGTGAGCATTGGTTGAAGAGTGAAAACTTGATCTTGGAGGTTTTTTCCCAACCTTAATGATTCTAGGAACAGAAAGGAAGAGAGAGGGAAGAGAAAACTGCGACCACGTACCAAGCTGAAGCCAACCCTGAAGTTAATTTTGGAGGTTTTAGTCATGGCTATGGACTGCTGTGCATAATCTCTGCTTCTTGTGCAGCAGCATCCATGTTAATATCACAGACTGGAAAACACCACAGACACACACAAAAAAAACCAAAAACAAAAACAAAAAACCCCAACCCAAACCAAAAAACCTAACCTAGAAGCAGAGGCATTATCAGACTCAATTACACATTTTGAAATTCAGTACCAGCAGTACCTGACAGCCTGTGCAGGGGGCTGAGGCGGGGACAGCTTTACGTGATAAAAACCTGTACTTTTAAAATGTTCATAAAATGCTTGATGTACACTGCTGAACAAGTATATAGTGGCAATAAATAAACAGCATTTAACTTAACAGGCACACGTTTATAGGTATAATAATGGCATTTTGCACTTCTGCAACACCTTTGATCCCAGAATTTCCCAGTTCTTTGCAAGGATTAATTAATTAAGCTCCAACACGCCCCTGCACCAGATGTCATTAAAATACTTTTTATGGCCTACAAATTCCACGAAAGACACGCTTGTATTTCATGTCTCATTGTGCCTCCTACCCAAAGCAATTACTTTTCTCCTCACTTGGCTGTGTGGTGGATGGGAAATGATGGAGGGGTCCTCCTGCCCCATTGGGCTGGGAGATTCCCTGACAACTCTCTTCTTGATGATCAGAGAATCCAGGAGGTTCACACCTGTGTGAATTTGGGGAGTTCATGCCACTCACCCTTTCCTCAAGCAGCTTTTCCTGTCTTTCTCCTAAAGCCTCAGATTTTCCTTCCCCCTCCTCCTGTGTTGCTCCTTGCTATGACTGATCTCCCTGAAATGCTCGAGGATTTTGCAATTTTGCTATTTAGAGTTAAGAAGACTTTTTTTTTTTTTTTCCCCACATGGTGAAACTGCCATGTGGCTGTAAAGTGCCCCCACACCCCTCCTGCTCCCTTCCCCTGCTTTTTTCTCTCAGGAACCAAATCATTACACTTCTTACATCTTTATTCCAGGTTTTGCCAGAACCCAACACGAGCTGAGCTGCAGCTCAAACCCTCCTTGGGAGTGATTTAAGGTAGAGCAACTTGGCAGCAAAACCCGCAGGGTGAGAGCCTGTGTTTGTAAAGCCTGGCACAGATGGGTGCACCTCCTTGCATGAACCCTTAGCCTCCATGGGAAAAGGCAGAACATGGGAATCAGCTCCCAGAGCTCATCCTCTGCTTATCACGCTTATCTAGAGCTGGCAGGGCATCTTTTCCTGGACCGTGATTAGTGAAAAACTCCCACACGGAGCAAAGTTTGGCTCTGTGACTTATTAGATTTTGGAGAAGTCACACAGGCAGATGAATTAAAAGATTTTGTTGCTTCTGGGCTCTTCCTAACACTTCTTTCTGTTTCTTCCCTGCTTCCAGGTACCTGATGAGATCCCAGTGCTTGTGAAGTTGTTGATTCAAAAGAATTCTTTACCTTATCCATTATTTACAGAAACAGGTTGTGTCTCCTGGCCAGCAATCAAATTTAAGCAAAATCTGGCCAGTGAGTTCAATTGCTGGACATGCACATCACCTCCTAAAAACACACCTGATGATATTTTAATGTCACTTATACCAGCCAGCCTTAAGCTGATTGTCTCCAGACTTATCTATATTTTATCCTGGAAATAAAACACTTAGAAGGAGCTTATAAAAATATGGAGACTGGCTTTTTAAACAGGAAGATAGTTACAGGACAAGGGGAATGGTTTTGAGTTAAAGAGGAGGGATACAGATGAGATGTTAGGAGGAAATTCTTGACTGAAAGATGTTAGAACAAATTGCCCAAATTCTTCAAAGCACCAAGAGAAGGATCTCCTTGAGACCCACCAGCCACATACACTGATGGAAAAATAACCTTCCCAGAGGTTATTTGGTCTGTGGGCTGTGGCCACAGGTGGTTTGGTGAGACATTACAGAAGCATCCATGATATTTTTGTCATTTCACTCATAAATCACCCAGCAGGAATATCCTGACATTTCCTGAGCTATACAATTTCTCCTCATGGTGCTGGGCACAGTCTGAGTGTTCCCTTTACCTGAACCGTGGTTTTTCTGCTGTAGGAACAGCTCACCAGGAACAACTTTCAGCAGCCCTGTGCTGTCCTGCAGACATGGAGCACAGACCATGTCACTGCTCCTTCTTTCAGCAGATGTTCTGTCTGTCAGGAGCTGCAGCTCTCCCTCAAACTCAGCATTTCCTCTGTCACTGTGCTGGCTTATTCAGGCCATAAACAGCAACTCTCTGAGGAGTGGACAGACACAGCCCAGCTCAAAGCACAGGTTTCTTTGGTTTTTCTACAGCCCTGTGCCATTCTGTTTTGTCATGCAAGGTCTCTTGCCAATTACTTTTTGAGAAAAGCTCTGCTGACCAGCAGCGAGCAGAGCCTGTTCCTTAAAAAAGGTACTCTCTGCATTCCTTTTTATTTTTTTTGAGGGAATCAGTTTGTTCCTTCCACAGTGGAATGAGAGGGAATCTCTAGGCCAGACTTCAGATTCCTGACATAATTCTCCACCTACTCAACAACACAACAACCATGCTCCCAGCAGAGTTCGAGGATGTTGCAGTTCCATGTGCCTACAGAGAGTAAGAAAGGCAGGACTTCTCACAAAAGTGTATTTTCCTTAGGAGAAGAGAATCCTTTAAAAATAAACCATGATTTTACCTTTTTCAGGTCACTTAGACAATGTAGCTGAGTCCAGCTGGGCTGAAGAAGGATTTGCACCATACGGACGTTGACACCACAGCTCTGCCTGCTTAAATATTTAATTCCACTAAGGTACTGTACAACCAAAATACCTTGGCTTAATTTGGGTTGCATCTGGAAACTTGTCATTTGAGATGCCAAGAGGTAGCTGTCTGATTTTTTGCTTCTCTCTTCTCATGGATCTAGAATTTCTACCCTCAAGTTTAAAGTGTGCAAAAATTCAACTTTTTTTTTAGATAGAAAGATAATACTGTAATCCAAGGGTTGGCTCTTGGTCTGAACAGCCCTTGGTTTTATATACTGAAGCCAAAACATTAGATGCAAATCTATCTGAAGGCTCTTCAATAAGAAAGATGGCAAGTAAATTCTGGTTTAATATAAAAGCCAATTCAAGTAATCACGATCAGATAATTCCAAATGTGGCAGGATATCATCTAATTTCCAAAAACCAGCAGAAGTGACAGCACACATTTCCTTGAATCCACGTAAAGATATCATGCAAAGATGTCCTTTCCAACCACTTCTGTGCACAGGTCATAAATTACCAATCAGGCACGTAGATTCCCCCTTTAATATTTTAAAGTCTCATTTTTCGTGTATTCCTTTCTCTTGTTCATGCTTTGTCTTAACAAATACGCTTGGCCATAATGAAAATAAACCTGCTGGAGTCTCTGTGGCCTGAGACAAGCTATAACACATTTCTGCACCACGGGGTGGGCTCTTGGGATACCTACTGAGAAAATGCATCCCCTCTGCGCATGCCCAGACTATTAAAATGAATTGACATGTTAATGCTGACAGGAAAAGAGCACAAGAGAGCTTGCTAAATTACTGCTCAGTCAGGCACTAGGAATTCCTGAGTGGCTAACTCCTGAGCAAAACCTGCAGCAAGGAGNGAAGAGTAAAGTGGTTTCACCAGATGCAGGTTAAATAAAAAAAAAAAAAAAAAAGACAGAAAAAAAAATAGAGAGAGGAAAGAAGGAGAAAGGGAGAAAAAAGAAGAGAAAAAAAAAGTGGGTGAAAAAAAGAAGCTTTATTGTCAAATGCAACAAAACAAACAAACACTAAGGGTTTGTCATGTTAGTAATGCACCTACTCATAAATCATATGGATTTTAATCATACCTGCCACCTCAGCCTGCTTCTCCCCTGAGAAATTGTTTTCTTTTTGCTCCCTCCTTCACTCGCTTTCAATTATCTGGAAGCTGTTTCTCCTGTTTATTTATTTATCTAAAGTTCACATACAGTATGCATGCACAAATTTCCTCTGGGGGCCTGAGCCCAGGCAGATCATACAGGGATGCAGTGGAGCGTGGCAGCTAAACATCTCAGATGAATGTACTCAGCCTCTGAAAACCTGCTTTGGACCACGGTGACAAGAGGAGGGGAGGACAGAAAGTAATTAGTGTGTGTACAATGATGGATTATGGCTTAATATTCAGGCATTTCACCTTTGCACCGTTATAGGTAGGCCCACGAGATGACAAACCGAGTCCACATTCTTGCCAGTGAGGGGAGAAATAGAAAAAAAAAAAAAGGTGTGGGGGTGGAAAAAAAAAAGCCTCACAGGATTTTCACTCCTTTAGCCATGTCCTCTGTTCGGTGAATAAATTGCCTTGGTTGTTTTAGTTACCTTTCAGGCCTTTTGCAGTTTGGAAAATGCCAGATATATGCACACGTGCATCCATGAGAAACCTGAGGGGCAGCTGCTCGGTGAATTTCTGACAAGCTGGCACAATATTGTTTTTGTGTCTCACAGCTTCTATATGTAACTGTAGTACTACAGAGCGACTCACCCTTTCAAATTTTAAGGAGTGAACTGCCAGTGACCTTTTCTCAGCTCTGGGAGGTGAGTGTGCAGCACAGATCCATCATCAGAGGAAGATCCTTAAGAAAAAATAAAAAAAGGTATCATTTTTGCAAGCCAGATTGAAGGAAAAAATAGATGAGGAGAGTTCAATAAGGAGCTACAACTACAGGTTAAATAGAGTTTTAACTCTAAAAATGAGTTTAGAGTCTAACTGAAGCTCTGTGTGTGTGCGCTAGGTCTGTTGTAGCTTTTTCAGGAATGTTTGAAACTATAGTTGCTACACAGGGTATTGCTCAATTAAAGGAACATCTAGACAGCTCTCCCGTTTGGAACACTTGTAGAAATTAAATGGATCACATGCAGTTTGACATTTTGCAAAATAAAAGAATAATTGGGGCGCCGTATTGTTTTTGCCTTTAGAGAGAAGAGTCAGGCTCACCCCGTGAAGCTTAGCTGGAACCAGGATCTGGAATCTGCGTCCAGATTTCTTCCCCCCACTGCTTTCTCAGAAAACTACTGATGGTCCTGTTAACCCTTGCCACACCACACACATCCCACTTTTTAAATTTATTTATTTATTAATTTAACTTATTTAATTAATTTTAATTTAATACACCTCTAGATGATATTTTGAAGTAGTCAGAACTTACGTAGTCAAATTCATATGAGGGGAAGTACTTGCCTGCTACGGCAGATTCTGCAGTTCAATATTTCCCTCTGAAGGCCATGACCTGGTTATGAGACAGGTCCTGTGCTTCACATTCTTTGAATAAAGACTTTTTGGAGGAATTCAGCCACCTGCCTATATGAGGTGTGGGGTGAGAGTTGGTTTCTCAAACTGATGCCTTGGGAAGGCTGACCTGGAACAGAGACTGGACAGAGCCAGAGAATAAAGCAGGGATTTATTGAAAGGCCTCCAGGATCCACCCTGGGCAGGACAAGATCATGACCAGGGCTACATCCAAGGTGGACCCAAAATGGTCACAAAATGGACACAAAATGGCTGACCTGTCACAAGGTCTTACATTTTTATAAGTTTTGGTTCATTCACACATTGGGGTTTAATTGTCCCATTCCAGCTCCAGGTTGTGCAGTCCCATCCTTCTTGTTCCTCCCTCCAGCCACCCTTGGTTGTGCTTTGGGGCTGAAAGTTGTCCTTGGTGTGCAGCAGGAAAAGGATTTGTTTTGTGTCCGTGCTGTGTGCAGAGCTGAGTGAGCCTGACTGTGAGCTCAGAGCTGCACCCCTGGGCACCACAGAACCTGAAAAACACGAGAGCTCAAACTGAGGGCATCAAGAACCCTCCCCTGCAAAAGCCAAGGACCTCACAGACTTTCACACTTTTTTTGTTCCTGCTCAAACTCTGCCAAAAACTGAAAACCTTGAGATCCAGGGGTTTCTGGTGTCCTGTGGTACTTCAGCCCTCTCACATAAATCAAGTTCATGCTGTGGTCAGAGCAGATTTTTCACCAACTGAGGAGCCACAAACACTTATGTATGTGCCATCTTTTAAACATTTCAACAGCCCCGTTAAATGTTGTCACATAAGCTAAAAATTAACCGTGAAGACGCACTTTTCCTCACATCCACTACAGCTGAGCCTGAAACCAAATGCCAGATGTTCCCAACAAAAGCCATCTTGAATCACTGCTTTCCAGAAAAGTGTTTCAAAGAAATCTGAGGAGGTGTCCCTTGTCCTGATTTCATGGACACTGCCAGAGGCTGCAGTGGCACTGAGGGACCTTCAGTCCAACCCACCAGGGACATTTAGTCCAACTCAGGACAGCCACTGTCATATGTCTGTGCAAGAAAAGGCTTTGGGGTGATCTAATTTCAGCCTTACAGCACATGAAGGGAGCCTACAAGAAAGATGAAGGTGTTTTACAAGGGACTGGAGGGATTGGACAGGGAAGTACATCTCCAAACTGAAAGAGAGCAGGTTTAGAGTGGATATTAGGAAGGAATTCTTCCCTGTGAGGGTGGGGAGGCCCTGGCACAGGGTGCTCAGAGAAGCTGCGGCTGCCCCTGGGTCCCTGGCAGTGTCCAATGTCCTTGGACATTGGAGCTTGGAGCAACCTGGGATAGTGGAAGGTGTCCCTGCCCATGGCAGGGGCTGGAGCAAGATGAGCAGAGTCTGTTTCCCTCTGTCTCTCTGAATTACCTGAGCCAGAATACATCACTGGTGCTTTCCTGTGATCACTCATAACTTAGTATCAAAATGCCACTAGCACTTTCTGACTGTGGCTTCTCCCACCTGAAGATCAAAGCCCTGAGTGTGTACAGTTCACCCAGAAATGCCATTTCCCTACCTATAAACCACACATTGCACATTTGGTACAACTTTAATTTCATTTTGTATTTTCATTTGTGATCTCAAAGAAAGCCAAACTGACAAAAGCCAGCTTGTAAACCCAGTCAAGTGGAGTTTTTCCCGGTTTACAGAAATCAACCCAGCTTGGTTTAGATCTCTGAGTGCATAAAAGGCTGCAGGTTGTCAGAATAAGACAGAAGAAGAGAATCATAAAATGGCTTAAGTTGGAAAAGATCTTTAAGATCATTGAGCCCATCCATTCTCCAGCACTGCCAAGGCCATCACTAACCCATGTCCTCAAGTGCCACTTCTACGCAGCTTTTAAATCCCTCCAGGGATGGGGACTCCACCACTGCCCTGGGCAGCTGTGCCAACGTTTGACCACCCTGACAGTAAAGAAATTATCCTTAATATCCACCTAAATCTCCCTTGGAACAGCTTGAGACATTTCCTCTCCTGTTCCCATCAGTTGCAGTGAACCCTCTTGGTCTGGTGTCCCCCTGCAAGGGTGAAGGGTAAGTCTGAGGGATTTATTTCAGCACAGAAATCACCCACAAACAAACACTCAGAATTAATGGGAACTCACCTCCACAGGTGTTTCTTCAATCTCTTTTTTATTTTGCTATAAGCTCTCCAGCTGGTGCTCCCAATATCACCATTCTCTGACCATTTTGTCTTCATGGATCTATAAGAAGTTGTAAGTTGTCAGTCACCCAAATTTTTGCAAAAGAAGCACCTCTAGCAACTAGTCCAGGTGTCACCAGCAATAAATTATACACCATGGGACTTTTATGAGTTGCGTGGACCTAGATGGAGTAAAAACACCTCACCTTCAATTTTGTGTCACTCCAAAGTCAGGAATTAATGCCAAAGTTTTGACAGACCCTAAATAAAAACAAACAACAGACAAACCAACCAACCAAAATCAAACAAAATCCCCAAGTTCTTAAGTTTGCTTCAGTTCTCCCAACCTTGCAGCAACGTGAATTTTCCTTATGGTTGGGGGGAAAAATGAATAGTTACCATAGAAATTGCCACCAGTCTTTTCCTTTCAGCCTCCTTCAAGCTACAGAGCACGTTTAGAAAAGCACACATAGAACCCACTTGTCATTAAAGCACTTGGGCAGCAATAGAACTACGTTTTCCCAAGTTTTACAGCGTATTTCACAATAATTTGCTCTGCTCTCGTTCTCATTACAGAGGCAATATTAGAATGATAATGACTTACATGCTCTGTCATAGTTTACTACTCTGACCTTTTCAGTATTCTGCCTTTTGAAAGCTTGACAGGGCCACCTCTCCTGCTCCCTTTAACATTGCAGAGAGCTGGGACCAGGGAAAGAAGGGGATAACAGCAATAGACACTCTGCCAAATTCTCTTAAGCTTTAAATAACCTCACTGTAACTCATAATTTCTGGGGTGTGTTTAAACAGATTTCCTGTCTTTCCCCCAGCACTTTG
This sequence comes from Pycnonotus jocosus, assembly GCA_013400435.1. Classification (NCBI taxonomy): domain Eukaryota; kingdom Metazoa; phylum Chordata; class Aves; order Passeriformes; family Pycnonotidae; genus Pycnonotus; species Pycnonotus jocosus. The sequence goes on along the minus strand of VWYP01001864.1, from coordinate 35,035 downwards.
TGTCCCTGGAATTGCACTGGTCCTCCAGAACAGTGCCTTACCCACAGTAGGTGTGTTGGGAAGTGAGAGGTCTACACCCACACTTTACCACTTGGATATCAGTTTGGCCTTTTGAATTATTCATCAGCTGAAGAACAAAGTCAGATTTTGGTCCCAGATGACCAGATGTCTCTTTTCTCAGCACGTAGAACCTTTTTGTTGGGGTTTCAAAAATGTCTCATTGCAGGCCCATCCCCTTAGATATATGCAACAGTTCTTTTATTTTGTAGGAGAGCAGACTTTTTTTTCAGCTGCATTTCCTGCTGCCAATTCCCCTATAAATCATCAGGAGAGAGAAGGAAGCTCCACGGGGCAACTGTGGGGCCACAGGTAGACATGCTTGCATCGAGTGTGTTCCTCCCACTCCCTCATTTCCTAGAGGATAAAGAGCCAGAGAAAGGTCCTGTAGGGAGTCACTGTCAACTCTCCTTGCCCTTCTGTACCTCTCTTAGTGGTACAAAGCCATGTTCTTCTTGAAATGAGAGCACAAAGGAGCCTCTTAAGCCAGTGGAAAGATTGTGATGGAGGAAACAATTGCAGGGATCAAAGGATCACGGAATTGTTTAGGTTGAGAAAGACCTCCGAGATCATCGAGTCCAACCTTTGACCAAACACCACCCTGACAACTAATCCAGAGCACTGAGGTGTTCCTGGAACCCCTCCAGGGGCTCTACCGGCTCCCTGGGCAGCCCCTTCCAATGCCTAATGACCTTTTCAGTGCAGAAATGCTTCCTGACGTCCAACCACCATGTGCACAGTGACTGGGGTTCCTCCTCTCCTTTTTCTGTGCAGCACTGAGGAGCAGCCAGGCTGAGAGGAACCTCTGCTTTTAGAGATTCAAAGGCAGCTCTCAGCCTCCTGCTGCTCAGCCTGACCTCCCTCAAACACTCCCCTGATGCTGCTCCTGCCTCCCTCCAGCTGAGGCGGGGATCGAGCCACTTTCACCCTTTCACATCTCCCCCTCACATCTGTCCTCTCCAATATCACTCACAGGTGTTTTGAGAAGACCCACACACACTCCAGGCTGCCTTTTTTCCCCTCTGCGCTGCTCTGAAGGAGGCTGCCCTGCACATTAGCCCTGCAGTGCTGCTGTGCTCCCCGAGTACAGCACTTCAATAAAACCCAGGTGTTCCCCACTATCCTGTGGGATCCCATCCCACTGGCAGGCATGTGCTCTGCAGAACGCCCTGACGTGGTGATGGAAGGGTTAATGATCTCCCAGCCTACTGCTGAGGATTATTTAGCACACCAGGTGCCTGCTGCACTTTCACTGGTGAGGAGAGCCTGGGAACAGAGAGGGATCAGGGCTGCAGCTGTGTGAGAGAGGGGCCTGGGAGCTGGGGAGACACTCGGGCTCTCCCTGGGACCCTCTGCTCTTTACACAAACCCAAAACACGTGCTGAGCAAACCCCTGGGCACCCCCTTTGTGATTGCACAGCACTGAGGGAACCCCAGCACCCTCAAAGGCTGCTGGCCCTCAGATTTGGACAGGTGTTCATCACTGCCTTTCACCTGTTGCTTGCAAAGCTGCTCTGCTCAAGAACAAAGACTTTCTGTGGCTATAGGGAAATACAAATTTTGCTACGACTGTTAATTCCTCTCATCTTCACAGGAGTCAGACTTCAAGACACAGAAAAGCTCTAATTGCTCCTAGACCCTCTGCTCCAAGTGCAGCTTCAGAGAACAGTTTGATTTTGGAGTTTTTGGGTGGATTTTGTGTGGGGTTTTTTGGGGGCGTTTTTTGTTTTTGTTTTTGTTTTTTTTTCTAAGCAATACATTATTTGATATCATAGGTAACTCTTGAGTTTTCATTTCACACAAGAGAACAAAAGCAGGGTACAACCTGTCCCACACAAGAATGCAGGGTGGCACCAGAAAGAGTAACTGGAATTGCAAAAGTCACGGGAGCAGGTGTCTGTCTGAGGTACCAACCTCAGGCACAAGAAGCTCAAGAGAGAAATGAATCTCAGAACTGTCCCAGGCCAGAGGGACTTCCCATTATCTTTTAATCAGAGTCAGTGGAAAGCCGTCCTCTGAGCCAGTCCTGTATGGTTTGATTTGTGCAAATCATAATGTAAACCATGAAGAAATCTGTAGGGTTTCAAACAGCTTGTCAAAGAAAAGAGATTTTTGATAATGAAAGTATTAAAGTAAAACAAATATGGAAACCACATTGTACCACTCCCAGGGAAGGAAGGTTCTGATCCATCTCAGCATCTTTCCTGTGCTTAACTGTATCAGAAAAGTCCACAGTGATAAACACTCTATAAAAGTTTTGCTCTGAATGAGATAATTATATTTTCTCTGGTACATCACCTCTCTCATCCCAGGGGGTTAAATATGATACACACAGGGAAGGCAAGGCAGATGTCCCTTGCACGAGTGGTCTCATTATAGACACCTCCATCTACAGCTCCACTGCCCTGGAGGCAAGAAAAATGAATTCATGTCAAGAAAACTACAAGACTTAGAATCATGGACTGATTTGGGTTTGGCATGGAACCTTAAATCTCATCTCAATCTAACCCCCTGCCACAGGCAGGGATACCTCCCACTGTCCCAGGGTGGTCCAAGCCCCATCCAACCTTGGACACTGCCAGGGATGGGATGTCACACTTCATCTCCTCTCTTTTCTTTTCCTTCCCTGACTTATGAAACAAAAATTAATATCGAGAAGAAAATCAAAATTTTAAAAAACAACAAACACTTACTCCACTCCAGAGGATGAAAGAGCAGAAAAGAGAGTGGTGGCACAAGTGCCCCAGAACAGAGTCACTGCCTCCCCACTGCCCCACCTGCCGTGACATCAGCTGGTGTCCCCATCCTGCAGAAGTCAGGTAGCTCCTCCCTAAAATGTGCTGGCACTGAGTGAAGCATTCATGGTACACCCTAAAGTAATCCCTAAGTGACTCTTACTACCATGTATCCCTTACCCAACTCTTTTTCCTCCTCTGTTCTCTGCTTCATGGGTTTCTTTTCACTTTCCTCAGTGTTTACTGTACTTTGAATAGTTCTGTGGCTACCATCCGAAGGAGAACCATGGGAACTGGCAGGCAATGAATGACTGGCATGCAAAAGGAGCTTTTTGGGTTTTTTCTTTCCCCTTCTTCTACTTCTCCTTCTTGAAAACAACCTTGGCGAGCCATCAGATGAAAAAAATCCATTCTTCTGCCAGCTCCTGCCCGGTGCCAGTGTCAGGCTATTTAAAGCTCTCTGAGAAGTGGTTCAGGGCAAGGTAGCACCAAAGCAGCATATTGAGCTGCATCTTTCACCCCAAAATATCAAAAAAACACCCCAAAAACAAACAAACAAAAAAACCCCAAAAAACTAAAACCAACCCAAAGCAGAGGTTGCTGAGCTCTCTTTGCTACCATGCTTGACTCAAGTTAAACATCCAAGCCCCTGACACAAACGTGCTCTGTTGGAATCTGTAAAAAGGCGCTGCAGTTAAAACTAGCAACTGCATTTTCGATGCGAGAGCATAATCCCCATTGTTACTGGGGAGTCTGGATCTTGCCACAAGAGAGGGGTTTTTTTTTGTTATATTACATGCCTACCAACCAAGTCCTTTTCTTTTACAGCTTCCCGTGGTAGGGGAAAGGGGGGAAAAAAGAGTGGATTTAAGTTTGCAGGGAGCTGTCGGGCTTTGTGCTGAGGTACACGGCTGGCTGCTGTTTCTCAAAGCCATTCGTGCTGCCAGGTGAGCGCTCAGCCCCGTTCACCCGGCGGGCTGTGCAATGTGCCACGGGCTGGAAGCTGTTCAGCCAGCCAGAGGGAAATCCAGGCGCTCAGCAAGCGCTGGAAGAGGAGCTGCGGTGATGGATGGATGGATGCAGAGCTCCAGGGGAGAGCGGGAGGATGGGGCAGCCCTGGAGATCGGCGGGAGTCGCGGGAGGATGGGATGAGGTGTTCCTCCTCTCCTCCTCCCTGGGAAACTGCAAGAAAAAAAAGAGATGGGTTTGATTTATTTCCCGTTGTGAACTTCGGGAGGGAAGAGCAGAATTCACAAAACTAAGGGGAGAATTCACAAACAAAACAAAAGGCTTAAACCTAGTGGGGGGAAAAAAGAAGAAGAAGAAAAAAAAGTCTGTTCCCCGGGGAGAAATGTGATACTCCCCAGCTTGTCCACTATCAGCACTCTGAGACCCGCTCCCAGCTGCTCTGCATTCTTGGGTTTCATCACTCAAATCTGAATTACAGGGGATGGTTAACGCTGCCCGTGCTGCTCCTGCTGCTCCCCTGGCGCTGCCCCTCAGAGCGATGCTCTGCCACCACCAGAGTGATGCAGCCTGGACAGGTCAGAGCCCACCACGGCAGCAGCAGGCACAGAATCACAGACACCTGGCAGGGCTACCTGCAGAAGTCCAAAACCCAGGGGTTCCAGAGTGTACAAAATTTAATTTCTTTCAGGATGAAGTTGTGTCTAAAATTGGCCAAATAAGAAGCATTTATAGCATTTATCACTTTGAGCTGTTGGGTGTAAATGAAGAGCAAACCCATCAGCTCCACCCCAGGAGCCCTGAAGCAACAGGGAGGAGAAACTGTCCCATAACTGCAACTGATCAAACCCTTTTATCTTGAGATCATAGAATGGTTTGGGTTGGAAGCCAAACACCATCTCTTTCCAAACCCCCTCCCCATGGGCAGGGATACTCTCCACTAGACCAGGTTGCTCAAAGCTCTTTCCAACTTGTCCTTGCTTGGTCACACCCCTCCAGTCACCCTTGGCATCTCTGCTTCATTTGACAGCTCATTAAAAACATAAAGATCATTAAAAATATAAAGATGGAAACGTATTAGTAGTTTACAGAAATCATGGCACCCTGCCCTGTACTGAAATAACATCTCATATTTCATGAAATTAAAAAAACCCACATTATTTGAGGAAATTAGGGCACCCTTGGGTGAAGAGGCTTGCAAAAGAGAAAGGAGAAATCACTGCCTATCCATAGGGGAATTTGGTAGGAGATGATATTCCTTGTTTCCACTCAAATGCATTCTACCCCAGGTACACACTGCCCAAAGCCACTGTGGCACTCGGGACTGTGAGTGCAGCGTGAGCTCCCAGTGCCAGAGCAAATCCTGTGGATAAAAGGACAATAAACTGCTAAAGGTCTGCCTGAACTTTCTCCCCACCTGCTGCTCTTAAGGCTTTCCCTGAGGACTGGGAAAAGCATTCCTGAAGCTTCAGCATCACCTCTTCAGCGATTTGGCACGGCCACCTCTCTCTTCCCGTGCCAGCTGGGATTACCCCGGCTGCTCATCCCCACTCGACCCTCCTGTCTCTGCTGTCACAGCTGCCCATCGCTGCCAGCTCACCAGAGCACCCCATGAACAGGAGACAGCAAGGAAATCAGACAGTGACCCAGAGCTGGCAGGGCATGGGGGGAGCACAGCTCCAACCCCAGCCCCGAGCCTTGGCCGTGGAGTGGGATTTACATAATAATTAACTCCGGAATTCTTGGACAACTCACTTTCTGTGCAACAACTGCGGATGATTCCCCTGTACACCCTTAAAAATCTGTCTAGCTAACAGATCCAAAAATCCAACACCTGTGTGTCAGCACGAACAGCTGTACACTTGCCACTGCTCCTCTCTCTGCAGAGGATGCCACATGCCAGTTGCTTTACTTAGAGCGTGTGGGGAGGCCAATCCATTAGAGAGAGAACACAGCATAATTAAGAAGCAACATGCTTTCTTGTTCCTGCTGCCCTATTTTTTTTTTTTAGGGTTTTTTTTTTCCCTCCCCCTACTTACTTTGTTTAAACAATCCCATCCACTTTATTCTGCTGATCTTCAGGCTTTGCAGGGGTAGTGAACTCGGGGAGGCAGGGTCTGTTTTCCCAAGTTCTCACAGCACTCATCAGCTGGCGCGTCAGGGTAGAGAAGCTTCCAATTGAACTACATTTTTTCGCTTTTATTTTATTTTTTTTTAATCCCTCTCTTTTTTTTTTTTTTCCTTTCCCTCAAAAATATCCTCAATGAGAAAGATCATCTTGGAATAAATAACGGGAGAGGCAGAGAGTGCAGAATCTAAACACGCTGCATTCCGCGCGCTGTACGACGGCAACAAACGATTACACCCACCCCGAAACATCCACAGACAGTCATGTTTGTTTTCATTGCATTCCAGATATCAGTTGCAATCACTCTCTATATATATATTTCTTTCTCTGTCTTGCTTTCTATGTGAGTGCCTGTGTTCCCTTTATACACGGAACAGGAGAAACATTTTGCTAAACCGAGGTTTATCTTCAAAACCTGTGCTCCGGCAATGCACACTGTGTACAAAAATGCGAGCTAAAAAGGGGGTTTCAAACCCATTTGGAGCCATAATGTGAATTTATCTTTGCATGAATAATTTGCTCCAGTATTCCTAATTTGGCAAGCAAAGAGTGCAGCATAGCTTCACAAGCCATAGTACCTTTGTGCTCTTAATCCTCATGGGGCTACCTATACTTGTCTTTCTGTACATTGGATCACTGCTAGTGGAGGCCTGAAAAGCATCTCCAGCAATCTTTAATTCATGTGATTAAAAATTCAAAAGAAGCCCTTGTACCAGCTGTTAAACTATGTTAGTAAGCTGTAATTCAGAGTTCAAATCCCAGCAAATTGAAGGTTAGGTTAACAGGATCATTCAGTGGAACTGCATTATATCGTAGCAACTAGAACAGTAGGTGGACTGTTTTATATATGCTCATTTGCAGAAGATAAACTAAGGATGAGCAAACTCAGAGCACTGCAAACCTTGCCTTGGATTTATTTCCCCCCCCTTTCTCTTTCTGTGACATGATTTTTTTTTTTTTAGAGCCTGGCAGATGAAACCAGCTGTGGGTTTTGTTTAATCTTTGCACAGATAGAAGCAGAATAAAATCAGCATGAAGTGTTTTGTTTAAGATTATCTGGAATCTGAGCAATGCGTTTTTCATCTCTGAGACTAATTAGTTTAAATATTACAAAGGTGAAATGAGTTTGATGGTCTTAAGTCTGCTGTTCATTGTCCTTCAGCAAATACAGAGAAAGTACATGAGAAAAGAAATTCACCTTATTCTGCACAGTTTGATGTGGTTATTCTTTGCTCAGACTGGTCCCAAGGTAAACTTGCAGAAAGTCTGGAAGAATCAGCCTTAAGTGGAAGTAAGGCTGAAAGTCTTCTGTATGATTACAATTATTATTTATTATTAACACCACAATAGTCATTAGCCTTCAGCTGAGACTGAAATATGAAGAGTGTTGCATTAAAAAGTGACATTATTTGCTGTACAGTGCTTATAGGCTCTGCAGCTTTACAGAGCTTGCAGGGAGAAGGTGAGAAACAGGATGTAATATCATCTTTAGTTTGCAGATGGGGAATTATGGCACAAAGTGTCTTTCCCAAAACCACACAGGAAGTGTGCAGAGCTAGAAGCTGAATCCTGATCTCCTGGAGGCTTTAACCAAAATACCATCCTTCCTGTCTATTGAAAGAATCACATATTATATAATGGGCTGCAAAGCAGACCTTTAAGGAGCCCAGACTTTAGATGTGGTCCTGTGCCTGTGGTACCCAGCAAAACAGCCTATTTAAAATATCCTCACAAAGCCTTGAACTCCATGATCTTAGAGGTGTATTTCTTACTTAACAACTCTATGAAACACTCTTTTGTTTCTGGTGAATTTGTTAAGGTGGGTTTTGTACAATAAAAGGCTAGGAAGGGTTGATAACTTGTTCAGGATGGCAGGAGGGAGAGGGGCATATCAGCCTTTTGTGGTTATATGGAAAAAAATTGGAGACAAAGCTTCCCAATAAAAGTAGTCAGGAAAAGTATGTCTTTCAAATTAAGAGGAAAAGATGCTAAAGGAGAAAAAGTGCTGAGGATAAGAGTGTCAGGGATTCTGGTAGAGGCAAGGTGAACTGAAGAAACAGGTGAGGGGAAGTTTGGTAGGAAGAAAAGACAGGAGTTTTAGGACTACAGCCCTCCTGCCAAAGNTGAGGGGAAGTTTGGTAGGAAGAAATGAGTTTTTGGACTACAGCCCTCCTGCCACAATATAGGAATTTTTGCATAGGTTGCAAAAAACTAAAACTTATATTTGCAATTTTGCCTTCTTGCTGTTGGTAAGATAGCACCTAGTGAAAGCCCCAACAAACTCTATTGTCCTTCTAGGGATATACTGACAGGTTGGAAGAAGGAAGATATCTTCTATGCATCTTTTGGCTGAGATGCCTATGAACTTTGATCAAGCAGCTCCTTTTAATTTCCCACCTGAGACAGCATTTCTCCTGAAACGATGAAAAGTCCTGGCCATTCCTCCCAATAAAGGTCTTCAAAGAAATGTATTAAAACCAAACTAAACCAAACAAACAATTAAAAATTGCTTGTGACCAGCACAGTTGGATGATGTGAGGTTGGTTCCTGCCATTAAAACCCTCCAGTGGCAAATCCCTCCCACTGTGGGTCAGGACTCATGTCTGTACACATGGCACTCCCCAAACAATTTTGATGGTACATCAAAGAGAGTGTTTAAAAACGACTTTGTCCAACCAAGGACTGAGTGAAACTTGTGAAGGACTTGGCCTCATAATTTAGAGTCATCATCATCAACGGGCTTTCACTTGGATAGCACCTTTCATTCAAAGATCTCAGAACACTTAATTTAATTAAGCCTTTCAACAATGCCATAATGCAGCCAAATGTTATAATAACTGCTTGTAGAGGTTTGAATCTGAGACAAAGAGAGGTTAAACGAGTCTCCCAACGTCCCAGAACGAATTAATAACATCGCCAAGAAGAGGCTGCAAAGCCTCCCTGCAAGCTGTGCTGCTTCCCTCCTTTCCCACCCTGACACGGGTGGGTTTCTGTGCCCGCTGGGCTGTGCTGAGGGTGCCTCTGGAATTTTCTCTGCTTCCCAGGGAGCCTGGGAGCAATCTGTGTGAGAAACAAGCAGGGATTGCTCAGCAGGGTTAGCTGCACCCTGAAAGGGAAGGTGGTGATGGGAACGTCCTCCCCTCAAGAACAAGATGAGAAAAGGTCTTGCAGTGCTTTCCTCCACGCCACCACTTCCTCTGGGTTACCTTGGGAAGTGGGATTGTTTGCTGTTTTCCCATGGCTGAGAGCTGTGAGATCTTTTACGGTGCACTAGCGGTCTCTCACAATCCGAGTCCAAAAAGCCGCGGCTGGGAGAGAACCGTCACCTTAGCCCCGTGTGGGGAATTGCCTCAGCCCTGAGGGAGGAACATCCTGTCCTCTTACCGGCACAAAACGCTGCACTCTGACTTTTTCCAGGAGGTCCCTTACATTCAAACCTTGTCTGGTCCCGATTCCCTTAGCCTGGGAGATCTGAGCAGCATACAGGCTGCAGTGGTATGGCTCCAGGCCATACAGCACACACTAAGCATTACCATATGTCACAGAGGCAGCTAGACAAAATCTTCCCTGCAATGTGAAGAGCAGTGCTGGATCCATGCACAGCTCCACTAGTTAAAGAGCAAACAGCAAAGGTTTTGTAAAACAAAATCGGTTTGGTTTACTGCTGAGCGTCAGCAGCTGCTTTCAAACCTACAAACGCATTTACTTTCCACAGAAACATAAATGAAAAGCGATTGATTTCCAAGCCACCTGCCAAGACCTGAGAGGGGGATTTGTTTTTTTCCCAGGCGTTGCTGCAGGGTTTCAATCACCACAAGACCCACAGGTGGAGTGACCCCTGGAGCACTGGGACCTGCAGCTCCCACCCTGCTGCCAAAGGAGAGCTGGATCTCATGGGTGTGAATCGCCTCGATCTCTGCTGGATTTGCTGTTTATTACACCTAGGATTTCCCTGGCATGGAGGAGCCCCAAGATTAAATATTTGGCCCTTTTGTTCTGGGGACTGGCACTGCAGGAGATGTATTCTGCACAGGGAGCGTGGGGTCTCGTCAGAAAGGCCACATCCCATATTCTCATGAACACAAATATTTAATACCTATCCCAGCCCCATATTTATAAAGGGCCATCTGTTATCTGCTTCCAGTGGCTCCAAATTAAATCATTTCCATGGTAGAATTGATGCCACTCACTACTGACACATACCTTCAATTTGAGGGTAAGATAGTTATTTGGGCTAATTTCCTAGTGGTAAAGCCCTGTGTAATTGAACAGTGTTGAAAACAAGTGAGGTTGGGCAGAACTACAAACGAGGTCTGTGTTGCTGATGGTACCCATTTCACCAGGCCATCTAACCAAAGCCCAAGCTCCAGGAATAAATAATATGATGCTTCAAAACATCAACTTTGGCTTTTAAAAACCAGCCCCTGGTCCTTATTATTGAGAAGTTCAAAATGTGTTTACTGCCGAAAAATCAAAAGACAAAGAACAATTCCAATTGTATTTTTGAAATCTAATTATTTGAAGCATGATCTTGGAACGTTGGGAGCTGAATGCAACAGTGTAAATTACACACAAATTCCTACAAAAAGGAAATTATGTGGGCTTAAATGACAGTATAATGGCTTAAGCTTATTTATATTAATTAAGCACATCAAAATAATATGTGACTTAATACGTGAAGCAACATTAAAATATAATAGCTGTTTTCTCTTAAAGGTTAAATGGTCTTGATTCTTTGCATGTGCAAATGAGTGTCGTTGTCACTAATTGCCGTCATCTTGCTTGCTCACATTTCTTGGAAATGCAAGGCTGGGCACCTTTAGCATGCAAATTTAGTTTTAAACTCTTTGCCGGGAGAGACCTGGGTCCCAACAGGACCAGCACAGGTAAAGCAGAGCCTGCAGATGAGCTCTCAGCACTGAGCACAGCCCAGCTCAGCTCACAGGCAGATATTCTCCTCCTGCAGCAGTTCACAGTCCTTACAGCACACAACCCAACTCGCATCTTAAACTTATCTTAATGAGCTGAAATCCTCGGCCCTAATTGGCGCGGTTTTAGCCACGAGATAAACAATTTACTCCAGTATCAAGGAAACATCGAGTGGGATTTTTACGAGGCTCCCAAAAAAGCGTTTGATAAACCCACCCTTGTGTTTGTTGCAACAGGCAGGGTAAAATAAACTCGCAGCACATCCCGTGGTGGCCAGGCTGAGCTCTTTGTCCCAGCCCTGCTCCCACCCAACGCCCACCAGCTTCGCACCCAGCTCAGCCAAAAACACCGCCTGGTTCCCTACAGGTGTTACATTTTTTTCTCCCCCTAGTGACCATTTCCACTGTGATTAGACTGAAAAAAAAACCAACAAAAAAACCCCAACAACAACTCCAAAAGCAATGTGCTGGCATGGCTGAGAACATACATATAAGGCCACTGAGGTCCGCGCAGCGAGGATTGCACAATAACCCATTAAAATAAACATTTGCAACCACAGATAGCTGGACTGAAATCCCTGCTCTGATACAAATAACATCTGGACAACTTTTGTATGCATCTTCCAGCATAAAACACCCTTGAGAAAAAATAGAAGGCAAGCTAAAAGACAAAGGACCACTAAAGATTTTATTATGCTATGGGTGTGGTGCCATAAATTTGAGGGGATTCAGGCAAGAGTTGCCAAGCTTGAATTTAAACAGCATGTTGTTTTTAAAAGTTGTAACATTAGTGACGAACAAGTCAGTATTCTTACATAATTAATCCAGTGTGAAATAGAGTGACTGGAAGACATCCAGTGGTTTAAAAATAACTCAATCATCTTTAAGATCCACAATACTATAGGATTTAACATTAAGGCACAGGAAGTGAAGGCATCTTGGTACGGAGCATGCTGTTTTAATTCCACTGAAGCTGTACGAATTCAGCTTAACCGAGCTCGCTGCACAACAGCCCTCAGCCATGCAAAGCCAGGGAGGTTCCTCTCAGGTTTAAGCACCAGGATTCTTCCCTCCTCAAGAAAGAAGTGTCTCTGGCTGGAGATGCCATTAAAGAGACAAAAATAGGAGCTCTTTCTTTTGCAAAATGGTCATCCTTAACTGGGAGAAAAGACAAAGATGTGCGGGGAAGGTAATGAGCATCTTCAGAAGATGTATAATCATGGGTTGGAGTTGAGTGGACTTTAACATCCAGGGTTATTCCTCAGTGGAGTTTCCAGCTGGCAGCAAGCACAAGGGAGTGCAAACTGGAGACACAGCCTGAGTGGGGCTCAGTGTAATGACAAAGAGAAACAGCCAAACAAAACCCTCCTTCAACCTGAAGGCGCCACTTACATTTGTAAACCGAGGGCCTGGTTCTTTAAGGTATTCCCACAGGAATCTCCAGCAAAGCCACCTGTAAAAGTAAGATATGTTATAGTCACTGGGTAAATTCTAGTGAAAGGTTCCCTGGACATGAACAAAATTATTTTTAAGGTCTCTTCCAACTCTAACTTTTCTGTACCCTCACGTGTCCAAAATTGGCCCTTCCTGGAGAAGCGTTTGACACGCTCTGCTCACTCTGAAATCACAGGAGGCACCAAACACTTGTCCCAAGTGAATTTCCATATCTGAAGCCTGCCCAAAACCCAAAGTCTGCGCAAGGATATCATGTTTCTTGCAGCACAGAAGTTGGTGGGGGTCCAGAAGAAGCTAAACCCTTTATTTGAAATCAGTCTCCAGCAAGCTGCTGGTCTGGATGAGAAAGATCCAGCCAATTTTGAACCATGTTTGATGAGTGATGGTGCTGAGCCAGATTTTGGCCACCTCTCCTATATCTGAGTCTATTTACAGAGACCATGTGCCACCTGGGGCCACCAGCCTGGGACAATCACCATGGGTCTAGCTGGAACCTCGATGACATTTCATTATCCATTGCATCATCCCACTGAAACCCTACCAGAACCAGGATTGTTCCAAAGAATATGTGGATTCCCAATAAAAGGAAATAAAGCCCAAAGCAATGATAGAAGGTGACTCTTCCTTAGCAGAGCATTCCCACTTTGCCTGGCTTGATGTACAGGATGAGAGCAAATACATCAAAATTGTAATCTTGAATGATCAAAATAAATCACATACAATTGATTTTGACTAATGTAAAACTAACTGAATACATTTCTGGAAACAGTAGTTATGAATTAATAATAGTGATTAAGATGAATTAAATACACAGACTAAATTCTGCCCTACAACATGCTGACTTCCATGGAAACTGTGCGTGCACTTAGGGGCTGAGTCTAGCAAGTTAATTTTAAATTATTTTTATCTGTTGATTCAAAGCAGTTTGTTAAAAAGAGTTTATGTGACTAAATAACATGCTGTACCTATCAATGTTTATTGAGCTTTGCCTATCATTTTCTCAAATTAACAGTGTATTTGCTTAACTATGCAAAAAGGGGTTTTGTGAAACTCATTGTTGCAGGACTGCAGCAAGTCTTAACTAAATAAGTGTGACTCAAAACAGTGTCTTCACTTCAGTGGATAGGGTCAGATTCCAAGAATCATTAATCCCATCTCCTGTTTTGCACCTTGTTCCCATTTAGCTATCATGAAAAGTCCAATACACAAATTCTCCATCCACTCTGATAGCATTATGTCCCAAATCTGACCCAGAAATATTATGACAACTAAAATTCATTGGTATTTTTGTTATATATATGTATATATATCTTTCTATAAGCCTTCCCTTCTCAAAAATAGATATATGTAAACACATTTTTAATTTATATTTTATTTCTGTGTATACATGTGTGTATATATACACAGTGGTGTATATACATGTGCATTTTCTCATATGTATTTGTGTCTATAATGGATAAATTCATTGTGACAAACTTGTTCTTGGATTAGAAACTGTGTGAAATTTAAAGAAATGGAGTAAATTGAAGCATACCACGTGACATTTCCTGTGAGGATTTACAGAGGTATGTTTGGGAGAAAGAAAAGATCATCTCAAGCTCAAGCCCGTCAGGTGGAAAAATGGTGTTTAAGGCTGGGCATGAGAACAGAAAGAAGGAAAAAACTCTGGATGTGGAAGTAAATACAAAATGAGCAGCGTTGCCATATGGGTTTCTGGAAGGTAGCATGTGTCAGGGTAACCTGGTATCAGTTCAGATTAATTCTGATGAGAACATCTGCAAGGAGGGACTTGTAGGTGAGCAGAGGAGAGCCTGTGGGGGTTATCAGAGGAGATTAAAGGAGCTGGGCACGCTCAGCCTGGTAAATCAAAGGCTGAGATGCAGTTTCTGTCTATAAATAAAACAGTGGGGTAAAAAGAAGTGGGGAGAAATTAGTAATTAACCCAAATATGAATGGATATCATCTGGCCATTAATGAGCTTTGGGAGGAGCCTGATAAAGGGACCTGCAGTGTGAACTCTCCCACAGCTGGCCCACAAGAGCATGGGGATGAGGGATGGAAGAAAACAGCAGCCTCAGAGGCTGCTGAAGGTGGAGCTTGACCAATCCACAAATGGGATTATGACCTGTGAGAGTGACCCAGTGCTCAGAGGACCCCTGATCCCACCTTGTTAACTATTTTTTTTTTAATATGGATCCATGAATTTTTTACATCTAAAAAAAAAAAAGAAAAAAAAAAAAGGAAAAAAAAAAGAAGTTTACCAAGAGTGATGAAATCAGAATTTTCCTACCAAAATATTTACCCCAAACATGGAAGGCTTTGAGGTGATCCAATTGTGACCTTCCACTACTTGAAGGGAGCCTGCAAGAAAGATGAAGGAAGACAATTTACAAGGGCCTGGGCTGACAGGACAAGGGGGGATGGCTTCAAACAGAGAGCAGGTTTAGACTGGATATTGGGAAGGAATTCCCTGTGAGGATGGGCAGGCCCTGGCACAGGGTGCCCAGAGAAGCTGTGGCTGCCCCTGGATCCCTGGAAATGCCCAAGGCCAGGTTGGATGAGGCTTGGAGCACCCTGGGATGGTGGAAGGTGTCCCTGTCCATGGCAGGGGTTTGTAGTGAGATAATCTTTAAGATCCCTTTGAACGCAAACCCCATTCTACTATTCTACGATCGCTACAAAATATTTTCTTTTCAGTAGAAAATTCTCTCTTATATTTGTTTCTAGAGGCTCAAGGCAGAAACCAGGCTGTCTGGGAGGGATGTGGACATTTATGCCTCACTGTCACTGGCTGGCCTTCTCCAGAGAGCTCAGGACACAACTGGGTCAGGGCTGGTCTTTGTGTTTCTGGTGATTGAACAGCTCTTGATCTCACCTCTTGCTGAATCCTGATGACAAGAAATGTGGTGTCTCTTCTCTCTGCTGGATGCTAACAGGAAAAGGGCTGTTTTCTCATCCACAGGGACATCCCAGTCCTCCTTTTTGCCACAGACTGGTCAAGAACAAGGTCTGGCTCATGGCAAGGACGTTTGGAATTATTCCTTATTTCTGATGGCTTTTCTCTGTATGAGCTGAAAGAACGAGTTGGGCAAATGTTGTTCCATACTCATAGCTGCTCTTACCTTAGGCCAGCTGGGTGCACCAGATGCTCTAATTAGTAGACCATATCAGAACTTTTCTGTCAAAATTACTTTTCTAATAGAAAATGTCCTCTCTGTGAAAAGGAAATAGTGTTTGGCTTGAAAAGTTTTCTCTCTGTGTCATTAAATACAGGTTTCTTTTTAACTGGTTAAATTTCAAAAATCAATTTCAGTTTTATCAGCAACTTAAATTGTGAATTTCTAAAAATATGATATTTTTGGAAATCTTTTCATATGAAAAATGTGGTTTTCAATTTTCATCCAAGAATTGGATTAATTTCTTTTCTAAAAACAGAAAATATGTAATGGGAAGGGATTTCCACTTTCTAGCCAGCCATGGCTTTTAGTGGTATTATTATAATTAGTTATTTTCATTCCTTTTATGTAGAGCCATTCATAAATACCCTAAATTGTAGCAAGGAGTACACACAAGTAGTTTTTTAAAGCATGGGGCAATGAGAAGCAGAATTGTATTTTTTAACAGAAAAACCCAGTAAATTAAAACTTTGGTTTGAGATCAGAACTTGTACAGAAGTGAAATTATTGGACAGAATGTATTAAAAGTAAATCTTTACAGTGAAATAATGAGCCTGAAAATAACTAAATGCATTTAAATGTTCCCAGTGGCCCCAGCTTTGAGAGGTGCTAACATGTAGCATAAAGAAAGTTAAATTTGGCCCTTGGTCCTCAAGATGGTGAAGGTTTTCCCATGCAATTCCTCGATGGATACTGCATCTGACACAGGAGCTTGCTGCTAATTGAGGCCAGGGACAAATTAGACAAATTAGAGGCCAATGACAAATTAGAGAGAAACATCCAACACAAAATAATCTGTAGTTTTTCAAGACTCTGATTTTGATTCCTCCCTGGAAACAAATAAGAAAAGAGGCAACAGCCATGATCTGGTGCTTGCAAATAGCATGAAAGGACAGCTTGGAATTGAAATTTTTACCTCTGACCTGGGATTTAGATGCCGTGATGGGACCTTCCTATTTCAATCAGTGAAAGAAATCCAGAAGGAAGTTCCCAAATGCAAAAGGCATATTCTGGATGAGGGTCAGGTATGTCATGGATGTCTCAGATGTTAATCTAAGCACCCAGCACGAGAGCCAGTGACAAGCCAGGTGTTGATGCTACATCTGGATCCCCCTCAGCAGAACATCTGTCCTACAGTGGTTTAGTACACAGTACATGAAGTCAAACATGATGGTCCTGGAGCAGGCTGATAGCTGGCATTAACATATGTGTATTTATAATTTAAGTTTCTGTAACTCTTTGAGTCCACAGGTTAGGTAGACTTTGACAAAATATGTGTGTTTTAAACTGAAAGCAAGAGGTTGAAAAGTTTGCTGCTGAAATATTTTCTTTCCTCATCAAAGCAGCATTTATTTATGATATCTCTGATTAAAGGTGGTTAATAGAGAAAGGATGCACCAGTGCTGACATTGGCTTTGGTATAAATTATTCACTGAACTTGATACAAGCCAGGAGCTGCTGCTACCACAGTTTGTGCCCAGCAAAGAGGAGTCTGAGAAGCTGGTATGAGATGAAAGGTCTTCAGAGGATGAACCAAATTTCATAGAATCACAGAAGAAGCCTTAAATGGTTTGGGGTGGAAAAGATATTTAAGATCATCTCATTCCATCCCCTTGCCAAGGGCAGGGACACCTTCCACTATCCCAGATTGCTCCAAGCCCTGTCCAACCTGACCTTGGACATTTTCAGGGATCCAGGAGTAGCCACAGCTTCTCTGGGCACCCTATGCCAGGGCCTCTCAAAGCTTTGAGCAAAAAATTGCCTCCAAACATCAAACCTAAATCTCCCCTCTTTTAGTTTAAAACTCTTCCCCCTTGCCCTGTCACTGTATGCCCTTGTAAAAATTTCTGGAGTAATGAGTGAAGGGGAAAAGTAAAAATGAAAATAGTCCCCAGGATACAAAGGAAAAAAAAATTTTCTAGGTACTATATTGCCTTCAACATTTGCAGTGGGAAGCCACATGAGTCACCCTGTAGCATCCCCATTTGGATGTTAAATGTTCTGCCCCTAACCTTTGCTGAAATCGGAATGAAGGAAAGTTTCAGTCCAACCATTAATGGGAAAAGTGATTATTTGCCTTTAGAGAAGATACCCACTGAAAAATGATGACATTATGTGCTCTTTACAGGGATGCTGCAGCTTTTATAGATGCTCTTGGTACAATTCATTTCTGGGAACTGCATGTGAGAAGGTTTTACCACTGTCATTACACAGAAGCGCTATGGCTGGGCTGGGAACCCTGCAGCATCTTTGGGGTTGCATCCCCTAAATGCAGCTGAAGAAGAGCTGAAGTTAAGCTGAAGGCTTGGTGGTGAGAAGAAATTATAGGATTGTTTCCACCTAGCTGAAAGTGAAAATCTGAGAGCTCTGGGTACTGAAGGTGCACAAAAGGAAATGAACATGGCCTGGGAATTGGGCCCTGGGGTTTGCAGATCAAACCAGCCACTGAGGCTGCATCAAAAATTTCAACAGTGTGGCTCACCTACTGCTCGTGCTGGTGCAATCCAAGGCTTTGTTTCTCTGAAATAACACAAAAACCCTGTGTTTGTGAATTATCTAAATCCAAACTTAAAATTGCATGCGTGGCTTATATTTAAAACTGCCCAGGAGAGCCATGTAGATCTTCCTAAAGTGACAATATTTTTTAAAAACATAACTTCATTAGTTACTCATATTTAATAACCAGAATAAGGCATTTCTCCCACTTCAACACTGACATTTTTTACACTCTCAGTTTTCACTAATACCAAAGTCTAGGCTTGCTCAGCACAGCTGAGATGAAATATCTCATGTGATATTTGCTTTTTGGCAGCCATTGGATTTGTGTACCCATCAAAACTTCATCTTCTGAGAAGAGAAAGAATTAAGAAAAAGTCATTTACCCAGTTAATTCTGTAACTATCGATTTCAGTGTAAACCCCTTCCTCTTTATAAGATTAATTTAGTTCTTCCCATGCCCCACAGAAAAATCTTGTGCCCAGAGAAAAGCTGCTATGAAAGGGATACAAATGAATCTACTTAGATAATTGTAATTCCAGTCAGACACTGGCACCATGTAGTTCATGTTTTATCATAAGAGACCAATTTCTAAGATTTAGCCATCAGTCTAAAGAGTACAAGACAAAATTTCACCCCCAGGACTAAAAAGAAGATAGGGCTGATTCCAGTCAACGAAACTGCACCTGGGACTTGCAAGATCTTTGAATAAGAGACAGTTTTCACACTGTGAGGGTAAAAAACACCTCCATCAGTCTCTTGATGTTAGTGTTGAAAACAAGTATTTTTCTATAAAGTGAGGATCTCTTGCCCCTGTGGTCCATCAGTGATGGGCAACCAAGCCAGTAGCCATGAAACCCTGAGCTCTGCATTGCAAACGCCTGCCCTACATTTGAGAAGTAACATCAAACAAAAGCCTCACCAGTTTAATGTATTTTTGTCGTGGAATCACAGCACGAGGATTTCCCCCTCCTCTTTTTTCTAATCAAAGACTGATTAATTAATTCTCATTATCTCAATCTCTGTCACAAAGATAGCATGGTGACACTGTCACAAAGCTGTTGTAATTTGCCTCAGGCATGGCTGTAATTTGGTGGTGGTTGAAATGATCACTTGCTATTTTTGTGGGTCTCATCACCCCATGTCCACAAAAAACACTCCCAGACAAAAGCTGTGTGTGCCAGTAGGACAGAAAGAGGTGGTAAAAGCAGTATCAGCCTCACTCTGCACAACCTTCAAACAAAAAGAGCTGAGGAAAACAACTCACAGCCTCGGATATTCCCACAATTGCACCAAAGGCAACGTCTGAACAAGTTAGGAAAAGAACCAGCTTAAAAAGGAAAAAAATGCCCTTTTCCACAGCAAAATGTATTCAGGGAAAACTTCTCTGCAGCTGCTGCTCTTGGGACAGAGGGAAGAGTGAATAAACCCTCTCTCCCAGCAGACTGCAGAGCAGCTCCCTCCGAAAGGGACCACATCAGGAAACAGCGCTCACCACAGCCCCATCGGGGTGAGCTGGGACAACACCAGGGCTGTGGGAGGACCAGGAGGACGGCTCATTACTGGCAGCATGAGCTGAAAGCATCCATGGACAATTGGAACCACATGGCACCAAATCCCCCTCCAAGCCCAAGGTTAGCGCCGATCCAGCTTTCAACTCGGCGGGCTACATAAACCAGACGAGGTGCAGCGAACAATGGCTCACGCGGGTGTCCCAGTTTCCACCAACAATGTCAGCCACACTGGTTGCTGGTGACTCAATTTGTTTCCATCATATGCTCTTCAGAGTCGCCTCTGGCAGCTTTGTTTTTCAGGCTCCTTCACCAAGTGAACGTTACCCAACAGCAACGAGGGCGATGATTTGGCGCCCAGGAAAACGTGTATGAAGCTCTGTATTCGGATCATACCTCGCAATTCCAGGTCTGAGGGCTGCTCCTCCTCTTCCCAACCCTCCTGGCTCAGTTTTGGCACTCAGCTCAGAGCGTGGCATCTTCCCATACTGCTGCTCTGTAAAGGAAAAGGAACCAGCAATACCCATGTGTAACATTAACAAAGAAATGGGCTAAAAATGGAGATTTAGCCTATGTATACACACACCTGCCTTTTATATAGAGCTGTGCTGCATCATCTTTAGTGTAGAAATAGCAAAGTACTCAGAGCAAATAAAATAAATGTATATCTGACCTCAGCAAAAAAAACCAAACAACTTCTTTCTCAGTGTAACATACCGGAACTTGAAGTTTGCTCTCCCAGCATTATTTGTTTAATAGAAATATTTTCTGTACCACCTTGTTCTGGCAGAAAGTCAGAATTTGCATTTATATGAGGTAGTTTATCAAATATAACATACAGAAGTCTGTTAAGTACACATTGCATTTTGTTTGTGAGAAAATCTGTTTGTATTTAATGTAGTTTTTAAATTAACCTTAATGAAAGCTTCTGAAAATTGTTGTTCTAAGCATTTGAAATATGCAACAAGAACTAGTGGAAGACATAAACATGTTTTCCATTATATGTTATCAGATAGTCCAAAATTACTACAAAAAGAATGTGGGACTATGTTAAATTAGAAAGATAAGCAAGCATTTAGTTAAAAGGCAAAGGTCTTTAGAAGAGTAAAGCATCTGACAGTTAACCCCAACATCTTATGATCTCCCACCAAGAGCAGGACAGCACTCGCAGAATACAGGAGGGTGTTTTAACCACATCCATGGCTAAGAGAGAACAAAAAGGAAGTTGTGTTTCACAGAAATCCCTTGGTGGGTGTTTGTTCAGTCAATATTTACAGAATGGCAGCGTGGCCACGGCCATTTTTAAAGATCTTACTCAACCACTGTCAAATATGGTCTGCCCACAGTATTTATTATCTTTTGAAAAGAATCAAATGTATGAACTTTACAAATGGCCTTGCAAAAGAAATAAAAATGTATCATCCCTTCAATTATCAAAATAACATTTTTTACTGCCTTCTGCTTTCTGCTAAATTAATTTTGTCCTTTGATAGGCTGCTCTCTGTTGATAGTCACAAGGGTGGCTTCATGAAGAACATAATGTAGGGAGCAAAAAATCCCATTGGTATTATGGCTTTCTTCCCATCTTTTCCTCATATATCCAATTAAACGTATTCTAAAGAATAAAAGGGTATTGTGGAAAAATTGCCAAACAAGGACAGGCTTCAACAAGACATTTAACATAGCATGTGAGGAGTGAGGCAAGCGGCACCTAAGTAGCTCGTGGATGAGTTGTTGTTACAATAATCATTCAAAAAAGCAGCAATAAAACCATCACTGGTAATGATCAAGTAAGGGAAGGAAAATCTGACTAACGACGTTGCCTTACTATTCTGGTAACCCTTTGCATAGAGAAAACTCAGTCAAATCAGGTTTTAATCAGGGCGATATTTTTCTGGAAACTCTTCCTTCCCAACACATTCTGGCACTTAACCAGTGCTTGAATAACATTCCCACAGCAAGTCTCGAGTCAAAGCTTCGTTTTCATAATCAACTGCTCTGGAAAAATCGAAGGGCTTTTCTCAGAACATCATTAACTCCTCTGAGAGATAAAATAGGGAGTAACACCCAGTTACCAACCACAGTTTTCAAGATGAAAAGTTCTGAGCTCCAGGTGCTGGAATTATGTACGAATCTGTCCAACATAGGGGCCACCTCCACTGAGCATCAGAAGCTGCTCTTTGACTTCCTTTCACTTATATTTTCTCACTAATGCATTGGAAAATTGGATCATTTTCCATTTTATTTTGGAGCATAATATAGGCAGGTCAATCCAGCTGTCATCTAGGTCGTGGAATACTGGAAATCCTGTTTTGGATCACGTCCTCAGCATCTTGTTTAAGGGGAATGATTTCCTATAACTGGGTTACAGATTGCTGTGCTCATAGGGTGGTCACAGAACTCCAGCTCTGCTTTGCATTAAAAGTGGAATTTTTAATAGCCAGCAAGGAAAAAAGAGAAAGAGTTGAGAAGTTGCAGGAAGAACATTTTGCAGCAGAGACCAACCCTAAATACTACACAGGCCCATTGCCTGCCCTGTCCAGGGATTCTGGGGTTCTTTTCAGTTATATCAGACAAAGAATGGGTTGGAAACAGAAAGCTTGGGAGAGCCAGCCTCCCAAAGCCCTCCACCCTTTGGCTTTCCCGATTTTTCCTGGAGGTTGTTAACCAGACATTTACAGCCTTGAGAAGTGATGGAAGCTCTTGGATCTTGAAAATTCTGCATTAAGAGGAGAGAAACCCTAAAAACTCCTAAATTTTGTGCCTTTGGCTTCCTAGCTGAGCCTGGAAGGTTTAAAGGGCTTGACTCAGTTTCCCATATTTGCAGGCTCCACACTGCAGATGGGATGGGGGATGAGCAGAGCTGTTGTAGGAATGCTGAGAAGCCAGACTGGGCGAGGGCAAGACCTCAGAACAATAGCAAAGAGCTTGGGGACATCTTCCACAAATAAGAAAGTTCTTGGCATACACCACAGCCATGCTGAGGGAAGTTTTCTGAGCCTTTCCTAAATAGCTAAAGGAGATTCTTTTCAGGCTTTTTTAAAAATTATTTTGTGAGCTGGAATGAACTGAATTTGCATATTCTTTCGGACACTGTGGGGAGAGAGATGGAACGAAGATTTTGTGGACAGGCCAAAAGATAATTAAAGCAATTATATACTGTAAAGGAATATGTTATGCTATTCCTAAAGGAAGACTTTTGGCCAGATAGAACTGATGACAAATATTTATTTTTTTTTTCTTTTGGCATTAATACTCTTAGTAGGCAGTATTAGGAACACTTATCAGTATTCATATATGGTATTTAGGGTGGCATTTTTATTATGTTCAGTGCAGAATTTTTTCACACGTTAATAGAACACCCATTTGTTTTCAGAAGATATTAGAGCCTGTCTAAGGACAGAGTGTGGAAAATAGGACGAGGAGAGGTTTGGGGAAGGTTTGGGGTTGCACCACTAAAGCCAAACCACGTAAGTTTAACACAACGGGGAGAATTACCTGGGAAAAACACTGGAGCTGCAGAGTGATGGCCCGTGGCACAGAAAGGATACAGAGATCTCTGAGCAGGAAGCTATTTGGCAGCCTCTCTGCCTTAGCTGGAGGAGAGCAGCCAGGAGCTGATTTAGTCAGTGGGTAGGAGAGGCAGCTCCCAGTGAAGAGTTGAGAAAGCGAAGGCGGTCCCAGTGAACTATCAAGAAACACCGATCCGGAGCTATTATGTAACATTGGGGTCAGAACTGCAGATAAGAGGCTGATGCATCACAGCCTTAGCAAACAGCCAGTGTTAATATGTTTGCACAGATAAGGCAGATTTGGCGTGGTGCACGGGCATAAAAACGAGGAGCCAACACGAGCTGAAACGGAGCTCAGAGCACCAGTGCCAAGAGATGTAATTCTTGTCTTCATCTCCTTTGAATATCAAGGTTTATTTAGTTTACAAACATATGGGTTTTCAAAGCTATTACAACTGTGACATCGATTTAGAAGCTACAGACATGCAAGAGGTTAAGATTAGAGCTGGCCAGGAATTTTCTTACAAAACAGAATTTTGCTTTTTAGCCAGGATTAGTTAAGACAACTGAGCCTTACAACATCATCCTGCCAGGTGAAAAAATGACTCACTTGACAAGCACAGTGCTGCTGGGATGAGTCCTTTTAAACTGTGTATTTACATAAACATTTATGGGCTGTTATGATTATTAAGAAAAGATGTGATAGGGGGAATTGCACCTTTCAGTTGCTCAGGCGAGGGGAGGATATTTTGAGAGCCACTACCTTCCTTGGATTTATTAAAATGGTGTGAGGAAACTCCTGCTTTTCTGTACAGAAGGGTGGGTTATGCCTTCGTGCCATGCTCTATACCCACTATAACCTGAGGTTTTTCAAAAGGGTGTCAGAACAGAAGGATTATGAATATTTTGTATCTGAACTTAATTAAAACTGACATCTAAAAGTTGAAATAAAAAATATAATAAACAAAGAAAAGCTTGTTTCATAAAAAAAATTTCTTTACTGGAACAAATGCCCAAATATTAAAATAAGAGAATCACAGAATCATTTTGTGTGAAAAAGACCTCCAAGACCACTGAGCCCAAACTTAAAAATACTACTACCAATAATAATGATAATGAACAACTCATCTGTCCTTTTAGCACACTAAAGCCCCTGCTTTAGTGAGAAAAGCAGGAGAATCCAGTGCCAAAGCATCACCACATTCTCAATCAAAGAATTTTGAACTTCAGCTCAATTCACTCAGATGCTGGGGATTATTTGGGCAGAACTAGAGATTACAAATCAGAGGGCTCTGAGCAGCACATGTGTATGCTCCAGTTATGAAAGCTGCTTAATGATTAAAATCATCTATGCTAAAAAAAAAAAAAATTAAAGGGAAAAAAAAGCAAAACTGGTGTTGAGATGTGAAAGTATTGGATCACATGGGTACATGTGGATTGACGGGGCAGAGGTTAAACCCAGATGAGGGTCACTCAAGCCTGGTGTTAGTCTGAATGAGTTCAGCATTAATGTGGAAAAAAACCCTGGTGCTGAGCTCACCACCTGTCTGCTGCAGAAATGAGGTTCAGCTCAAACTTGAGGGTTTCTTGCATTTAACAACTCTTCTGTGCTGCTAACCAGGGAGGAGGAACTGGGTAAATCTGGCTGTTGTTTCAATCGCTGCTACCATCCTTAAATTACTTTTGTCTGCTGCCTCTTAAAAAGGCACCACTTCTCACTTCTGCTGCAACAGGATGCTTGTACTGTGCAAATACAAGAGAGAGCAGGGCTTTAAATGGTGAATCCTGTCAGGAAAAGACAGCACAACCTTTCCACTTTTGTTATTTTTTTTTTTCCTATCCATTTTTCCTTTACATTCTTATTCCCATTTTTTTTTGCAAAAGTGATCTGAAAAAGCTACAGGAGAACTGCCAATTTTCAATCCTGGCAGCAATGACAAAGCAAACATTTAGGTCCTGATCTCAACAAGAAAAATGCCTTACAAACCCAGAACTGAGCTTTGTATAACATCAAAGGGTTAAAATAACCAGCACTTAAAGGAAAGAGGAATAGATCACTTACAACACATATTCCATTATTTGTTGAAAACTTGTAGGGTGGATGTAAGCTCGTTATCGTTCAGCAGAAGATAAAATTTGCTGCAGTAGGTACACACTTTGCAAGTGCAGAATAGCTAATCTCAGACCACTAATAGATTTAACCTTGTATATTCACAGATATTTAAAAGTGTTATGGTTTGAAGGTCAACTCCACTGTCTCCGAGTACGAGGAAAGAAAAGAAAGGAATAAAAATTAGAAAGAATTAATTCTTCAAAAAGTTTTTACAAATCAAAACCCTGCAGTTTCACACTGAGAACAAAAGAAGCATATTAAACACCAAAGTTTATCAAGACAAATTAGGTCCCAGTTTCAAATTTTCTTTAATCTTTTGCATCTGAACGTTTTTTTGCCTCATGCTGTTTTCCCTAGTTAAATGTTAAAATGAATTCTAGCCAATACCATTGACTTCCTCCCTTAAAAATATTGAGACACATAATAAAAAATTAATTACTTCCCCTAATTTCCGTGTGATTCTTTAAAAAGATGTAAAATTCATTTAAAGTAAGTGGTGACTTTGTCTTTGAAGATCACGACAATTAACATGGATCAAAGCTTAGGTTCTGTAACGATGATAGCTTATTAGCATAATGAAATTAACTTAGAGACAAGAATCTTTAATAGGTACAACAAAAACGCTTTAATAATACTTGAAGAAAATTATGTATTTGCTAGAAGTACAACAGTTTCAGACTTTCTATCCAATTAATAAGTTGTTAATTAACTCCTTTTCCAAACAATGTGCACTTTAAGTTAACATCTGCCCATTGGATAACACTTTCCAATGGTATTTTTTTTTTTTTTAATATACTGTAGAACTGCAACGCTGTTTTACTGGGAATTCCTTGTAGGACTATTCTTATACAGGGAAACAGGACCCAAATATAGCAATATGCTTTCTACAGCCAGCCAATTAAAAGAAAAAGAGAAGGCTTATTTCAAAGATGGGGAGGAGGAATGGGTAATTCCTTAATTCTGGCTGCATTGCTTGTGTGCAGTCTCAGATTTCTTTGCATTTTCAATGGGAATTATTTTCTCCAGTTTATATTTCCTTGCGAAATGTCTCTCTGCTGATTAGTGCCTTATATAGATCTGATTTGGGAGCAATTTTCATATCTTTTTAAAATATCTATTTATAGTTCCATGGTACACGATTTTACACTCCTGTTTTATAAGATTATAAATCAATAACTATTGGTTTTGAAGATACAGGGAGGGAAGGTTGTATACAAAAAAAAAGTTAAAATAGAACCTTATATTTAAAAAGAATATTTTCACAGAGTTTGCTTTGTAGTGCAGAATAATAAGGGTTTTCAGCACCTGAATTTTTAATTAAAATGGCACATTTTTGTTTTAGGGGCTTCTGCCTATAGAGTGGTGTGGGGATCAAGAGTTTCACAGGGCATTTTGCAAGTGGGTTTGGAGAACACACGTGACTGCACTGCACAGGCTGCTCAGGCCAATGATGGCACAATTAAAGAGGCCTTATTTGAAACAAATGAGTTATTATATTCTATTGGGTCAAGGATCCGTGTTTTAATAAATCCCTAATTGCAGTAACTTTTCATTTAATCTGGCGGATTCTAAGCAAGTTAAGAATTTATGAGAGTTGGAATCAGCAATAAAAAATATGCCTGTCTGCCATTCTGCTCAGGGCCACACAGGTTGAACTCATTTTGGAGGAGCTTGGAAGCCAGGAATGTATCTCCTGAACAGGGCACTGCCACAGGATTGCATCTGTGTATTTATTAAATAGTATTGTGCATGTATAAAATAATATTGTGCATGTATAAAATAATACATGCTGTATATTAAATTATGCATAAAATTGCATATAGAATTAATATGTTATAGTCGTTATTAATAATAGCCTGGAAAGCCTTCAATATAATTTTTTTTCAGAAATACAAAAGAAACAGCAAAAAAATCAACCAAATCCCCAGCATAACCATGAGAGGGTTTTTTTTGCTTTGGCAAACTTTTCCACTACGAATCTGTGACTACACAAAGCTTTTTTTGCACCATCCAGCCAAAACTCCTCCAGCCATTCCTGTGCTGAGCTCAGGATTTCTATTTCTGATCATGTGTGGCACTGACCAGGTTTCTCTCAGCTCCTGGCATGTGGCTGAGTACAGACACCTTTGAGAAAAAAACCCCCAGAATTGAGTTGTAATGAACATTTTCATATGAAATTTTCAGATTTAGAATTTTAGCATTAGGATTTGCTGGTTCCACACCACCTTGGCAAACATTGTTTCCTCTAGAAGAACAAGAATTATGAGAATTTACTAATTAATACCCAGTAAACAAACATAGCAGAGGCTTTACCACCCACTGAAACACCTTTGTCTTTAGGACTGAAACAAAGTGACACCAAAAACTCACATGGAAACTGCATCACAATGGAAGAAATCAAAGAAACTGTTTTCTACACACAAACAGGTAAAACCTCTACCTTTCTAAAGTTTGTGGTCTCTTTACTGAACATAAATATTCAAAATCCTGTGAATTACATCTATAGCTGGCTGAAATTCCTTATTTTTTGGTGGTTGTTTCAATTTGAAATTTGCTAGGGTGAGTTTGGTTGGTTAAAGGCTCGGGTTTTTTTAAAACTACAAATCAAAATTGATAATTTTTCAGAACTTCTCCCAAAACATCAAAGGCTGAAAATCCTCGTATAGAAACAGAATAGAGCAAGAGCTGAGCACTGCCAGCCCCTTTTTGAGGCCTGAGCTGTTCAAGAGCAACGGGGACAGCACCAGGGACATTGGTTGTGTCTCAGATTACTCAAGGATTTCCAGCTCTACCTTGTTCCTTGGACCTGGGGCAGTTCTGCCACCAAAATTCCTGCAGGGATTGGTAAAATGAGGAGCCCTGCAGGCAGAAGGTTCACACAGAGGGGGCTGACCCACTCCTGGCAGGATTTGGGGCCATGCCCTGGGGACATCCCTGTAGGAGCCCAGCTGAGCTCTCCACAGACCGAGTTCACCCACCTCCAGCAGAACATTTCTAAAAACAAAGACACTTCCTTTCCACTCCTGGCTTTTGGCACACCGGAGTTTTTTTGAGGTAAAACATTTCCAAGTCGTAAATCCATCAGATAACTCCCTAGTTCCAAGTTCCTTGGTGTCCAAGAAATATGATACAGCCTTGGCTGGGAAGTGCAGTCGAAAGAACATCATCACCTATTGCCTTTCCTGCATACTTCCATGCCATACCTATTTTTCCCTGGATGACTCCCAAGCTAAGAAAAGTCTCTTTCCTTGCTTAACAAAATCCAGTGTTTTAGTCTGTACAAGACACTGAGGGCAGGCCAGAAACATTACAGGTTCTTCTAAATAAGACATTATTATTCTTTACAGGAGGAAAAAAGAGATCAGGCTCATCTCTAAGCTAAGAACTGCACTCACTGTTCCAAATTTTGAGTCAATATTCAGAGTGAGTTTATGCATAAGGCTTTAGTGGAGATTGATACAGTGCCAGAAGATACTAAATTCTCATTTTTAGTGAATGACCACCACAAAGAATTGCCAGCCGTGAGTTTCCTTTATGATAACAAAGAGCTTGCCAGGAAAACCCTTGGTGAAGAAATGGTGCTGATAAATACATGGATTTAAAGATAACCAGTACAGCGTTTCCATTGTTCACACATGGTTTCATTTTTTGGTCAGCAGAACGTATTTCCCTTTCCCAACTTCTCCTTCCAACAAGGTATTTCAGCCTTTTTCCTGCTTTGGAAACAGAAAACTCTGTGACTAAATCATGATTTAGGTTGGCCAGACTGGACACACACAAGAGCAGGATTTGGCTGTAGAGAAATGGTGACGTAGCAGGTTTTTGAAATTATATAATGGCTTTCTCCACCCATCCTATTCCAAATCATCTCCATGGAATAAAAAAAAGAAAGGTCTATTTGTCATTGATTATTCCCTCTGAAATGTCACCTTTGCCCATCAATGTGGTGGTGTCAGTCCCAGCTTTCTGTGATTTCTCTCAGCTGTGCCCTGGATTTGGGATTCTCTTGATGGCCCTGTTCTTTCAGTGATGCTGCTCCTGTCTGCTTTCAGAATAATTTCTCTTTCACACTTCATTTGCATGTTTTTCTCACTGCATGAGAAAAAAACCCAAACAAGCACAAGTTTCCTTGTCTCCAGCTTCACAACTGAGCAAAATATATATTCCCCTTCCTTGCCATTCCCCCTACCCTACTGTAGCATTGGAAATGTTGCTTCAGACGTTCATGCGCAGCATTGTGGAAAACCATGAGCAAAAATCCTGGCTGTGAGCTGGGAAAGTCTGAGCTGAATCTCACTGGATAATGACCTGAAGGGCACTGAAAGGACAGAAACTACCCAGGCTTCAGGTAAAGGCATCATTTCTTCTTTTTCAATTCATGCCATAGGTAATTCATGCCAAACCGAAGGTTGGTTTGAAACCTTTAAGTTTTACTTGCATATTTGGATAGGTACCTACTAAATTCCACCTTTTTAAATGGGAAGTTTTCTCCAGTACTTTTGTTTTTATTGACAAGGACTTCCTAAGCTTCAAGTGCAACATGACAAACTGACTCAAAGGAGGAGCTCCATGGTGGGGTCAATTATGGTGATTTTGGTCACCACCTGCAATTTAACTCTTTCTTCCTGCAAATATTGCATCACACACTGAAAACGTAAGGCAGAAATCACTTTAGAAAAGTTGCATCACCCATTTAAGAAAACCAAGCAACCTAAAACCTAAATTATGATGGAGGTGTTCCTGCCTATACCCTGAATTGTGCCCTGCCCCTCCTCTTCTCCTCTTGAAGAAATTGTAGACCAGCATGAGTCTCCTCCAGCTGAACAAACCAAGTGACCTCAGCCACTCCTCGTGTGTCCTCCCCTTCTTCTCTCAATACTTTTGCAGCCTGAGTTTCACAGGTTGGGGTTTCAGGGTTCTGCCCAGCAAGTTTTTATTTGTAACTTGTGTTATACCAGCAAGAAAAAGGCATCAAGAGCCTTCTCCACGTGCACCCCTCTCTGCTGAGTTACAGCCCAACCACAACCCACAGCACTGCCCTGCTCCTCTTGGCCCTCATTACTGAGCCCTCAGCATTCTCACCCCTGCTTCTCTGCCCTTTAATAAGAAATAAAGTTGTTTGTTTATTTTATACCTATTTAACTCGTCGTTTAAGATTTGCAGAATGCCATCAATCTCTGCCTGGGCGCGCTGACCTCGCTTTAATTGGTGGGGCTCTAAATTCTGCACAGATGTTATTACTGTGAATTTTAACTTTATACAGCAAGAAATTCGGGGCTGCCATATGCTGTCTTTTATGGGCTTGCAGTTTGCAATGAATATCCATGACTAATGCCTGTGACCCAGGTAAGCCCGTGATTAGGGAAGGTAAAAAGTTTACCAAACTTTATTGCTGTTATGTTATTCAGTAATTTCACCAACAGCTAATGAACACATCTCCCCTGCCTCTGCGTTGGTACAAAAAAAATTGCTTAGCTCTTCTTAATATATCTGTCAACATCTAGTGCCATTCTGGGACTCTCATGAGTCAGCCAAAATTTTTTCAGCCTACATTCATAGATTGCATATCAGAGGGGAAGAGATGATTTCCTCTGATATCCAGCATAAATCAGACCTTTTCATGTTTTTCTTGTGGTTTCTAGTTGTGCTTGGGGGGTTGGCTGTTTTCTTGTTGAATAAACTGAGGCAAAACTTTCTGAAGGTTAGTAGGATTTAGCCAGGTGTTAAATGCAGAATTCAAATACATCAGCTAGGTCTAGACAGAATTAGAAAAACCAGAGATACACAGAAAATTAGGAAAAACTTTATGAACTGCGATCTATCATAAACATCTTAAACTCCATTCCACCCAACACCACAGCTTCAGTTTAGCTGAAGCTCCAAGAAAACCTGGTCACTGTTAGTGAACTTACTGGTCTCGAGGCCTGAGAAGGAAATATTGTTTCAGCTAAAGGAAAAACTGAAGAGAAAAAAAGTAGGAAAAAACCAGTGGGTTTGAGTTAGTCATACATATATTCGCAATGCAAAGTAGGAGAAAGTCTTCAATCAACAGAGAACTGATGTTGTTGTGCCTCCTCACTGCAGGAATGGAGTCAGGAAACTTCACTTATCCCAAGACAGAGCTATCCAGGCTTTCAAAAGTGATTACATGGAGTGCAACAGCAGAAAGAGGCACCTGTAGATCAAAAAATCCTTGACCAGTCTTATTACCATGTCTCAGCCTTACCCCTGCTGAATACTTTGCCCAGCCATCAGCAAACAATAAAAAATCCCTGCTCACTGTCAATAAAATTTATCACAACCAGAAGGATGAAAAATGAAATATGAATAAATCTGAATCACTAGAAAGTTAAAGTTGCTGTTTAATAAGTAGGAATATTTTTTGCAGCAGGTCCTGTGTTCCCAGCAGCTCACGAAACAGGAATTGGAGTGTTGCTCTCATGAGTCACTCTGCTTGGAAACCTTTACATATCTAAAAAAAAAAAATAAAATCCCCAATCAAAAAAACCGCCATATGTTAAAAGTATTTTAGCCAAGCATGTTATTTCTCTTAAATATATAACAAAACACAACTGTCCTCAAGGTAAATATCCTCTGTTTTATTGCTTTAGATCACTTTTCAGTGCTGTAATCATGTCATTAGGATTGCAGTTCCTGGCTCCAGAAGAAATAACCACCTAACTATAAAATTCTGGTTTCCCAGTCTATTTTGAGGGGACAAGCAGAGGTCAGTGGGTCTGAGCCCCTACCACTGAAACCGATGGCAGTAGGTTCAAGTCTCCTGCTCCATGGTGTGTCCCAAAGAGAATTTTTTTTTTTTCTTTTTCAGCTGCAGTTCCTAACAGATGTTCATGCAGCTCATGTCAGTTTTCTGAACTGAATTAGAGAGCTGTGTCAGGAAAAAAATTGTGGACAGTCCGTGTCACCCACAGATGCCCCAGCAACATTCCTGCTGGTACCACCAGGAGCTTCTGTGTTTCTGGTATTTTCTTTTGTAGCCTAAAAAAAATATTGAAATGGGGGAAAAGTGAAGTTCCTTCCTTTGCCTTATAGGTGGAAATGAATTTGAGCAATAAATAATGGAAATCAATCTTCTGCAGGTCTGCATGAGGCCACCACAGTGACTCTGAGGATTTTAGCTTTTCCTCTGAGACTTTTTTTCTTTACTGTGCAATATCCTCGAGGATAAGAGCTCAAAACCTCTGGTTTCAGCCTATTATAGCTAGAACAGGCTTCCAGTGTGGGAATCCCATATTTCATTTTTCATAACATATTGTAATGCGCTGTGTTTTATTTTCACTACCTCTGGAGCCAGGAAAGTTGCATCTGTCACGGGTAACTTCTGCAAAAAATAGGATAGAGGAGACCAAAGGATAACAAAAAAATGATTTCACACTGAGAGGTCTCTCCGTGCAACAACAGCATTCATCAATAGTGGTAACAGCAAGACACAAATGTCCTTAAATGTCCTACCTTAGTGCATCTCTACACTGTTTTCTTGTCCCATCCTGCAGACAAAATTTGGATTTCTTTTGTGGGAAGGTAGCCTCCCAGGTGGTCCAGATGTGGGCAAAATCTACATCAACAGGTGCTAAATAACATATCCATAGACCAAATCAGCTCGGCATGACCCCAAGAGATGCCCAAAGCTACTTTTAACCTCAGGGACCTCAGGTCCTGCTGGGCTTGACAGGCCTGATCTACCCTGGACGTGCAGATGAGGACTCCCATGGCCCTTAAATAATGAATTTATTTACTCTTTTTTGAGAACCAGGTTGTGGGTGTGCTCCAACCCCCTTTCAAGGTGATTTTTTAGCACTCCAGTGTATATTTGCTGTGTTTCCTGAGGTCAAATCAGTGGCAGCTTTAATTGCACTTACAAGGAATGCTGCTAAAATGGGCACAGAGTCCTAAACTCAATGTTTTCTTCATTATTTTGCAACTTTGGGAGCCTGCCAACATCGTTGTGAGATTTGGCATGAACTTACCTGGAAAGAATGAGGCTTAATATTTCATTTCAGCTTTGCAAGGTTTTCTCCTCTAGCCAAAAAAAGAGCAAGCAGAGGAATCAGAAATCCAGGCAAAGGGCAAGGCTGGTCCCTCTGAGGTTGGTAAAAATCAGGATGGCTCTGCTGGGTTCTGGGGAGCTCTCCTGGAAATCAAGAGCAGCTCCACCACAAGTGGCTGCACCTTCAGCAGTTGCTTCTCCACTCTGCAAATTCCCTGTGTGCACAGGGAATGGTTTTTTTCCTCCTCACTCCTAGGGCTGGATTGGTAGGTCACAGAATCACTAAGGCTGGAAAAGACCCCTAAGATCATCAAGTCCAAAAATTAAGAGGTGAGAGGTTTGTCACACTTGGAGGTGTGAACTGCAAAGGCCAAGCTGAGAAGCTCACCTGTAGCCCTAAAGCCAAATCTGTGTTTAACTCCTGCTTTAGACCTTTAACAGAGAAAATAATCCTCAGACTGCTGTTACTTGGAACCCACAGACTACTTTTTGTTGATTATTTTAATGTAAAATGTTTTGGCAGCCTCAAAAAGGGGATGGAAATAAAGGTTACCATCACCCATATCCCTCAGCAGCTGCTGTCCACCAGTGCCTTGGCAAGCTAAAGCCAAGTTGGACAGGGCTTGGAGCAGCCTGGTTTAGTGGAAGGTGTCCCAGCCATGGCAGGAAGGATGGGACAAGATGAGCTTTAGAGTTCCTTCCAACCCAACCCATTATGTGAGTCTGTGCAGTCAAGCTTCTGCTTTCCTGGGTTGCTTCACTAAGGATTCAACCCACCCATGCAGGTCAAAACCCCTTTTAGTGGTTTAAGAGCTTTACTGGTTTATAGGGTGGGGACCCTCTGGAAAGTCATGGCATTGGGGCTGGGTTTCTTGTGGGCTGGGATGGTGCTTACACAATGGAGCTGCTGCTTGGAACCAGGGTAGCTCCTCAGGATCCTGCACCAGGACAGGGAGACCCACTGCAGTGCCAAGGAGTGGAAGCTTCCTCCATCGAGATGCTTTGAACTGCTGAACAAAAATATTAGATTTTGGTTAGATTCCCCAATCCACCCTGTCCGACTTTCTCCATGCAGGCTGCAAAGACCAACCCCTGATTCAAGCTAAAATAACCCACCAGGTCTACAATTTAAGAAGAGCTATGCCAAAACCCTTCTGTGGATCTGGTCTTCCCTCTGCAGCTGCCCCACTGAAAGGATTCAGCTGTTCAGGAGATGAATTCACTGGGAATAAGGATGTCAGGTACCGCTTCCAAAGGAGTGATGCCTCAGTGTATTTTGGTTTAATATTCTCATGTCAATGACACTGGTAGGAAATGGGAAAAGGTGAAAGCTCTGTGAGCAATGTAAATCAGGAATGGGGGTGTGACAGCAGGGGCTGGCAGAAAACCTTCCCTGAGGACCCAAATCCCTACCAGCACTCCCGACCCCAAGAGTTAAATTTTGCTGTGACATAAATCCGGAGCAATTTTGACTGAATCCCATAAAAGTAAATCAGTGTAAGTGAGGCCGGGCTGCTGCCCCACAATCCTGCAGGACCAGCGCTGGGAACAAGGGAACAAGGGCTGGTGATTGTGGCAGCTCCTGCCACGCTGGTGGCAGAGCACAGAGTCAGCCAGGGAGCAGCTGGGAGGCAGCCAGATGGGTAATGAAAGGGGCACAGCCAGAACCTCAAAAAAAAAAATAGGTTTTTAATTGTAGGAATTTTTTGCAAGACATAAAGTTGAATTTTTTTTTTTTTTTTTTTTTTTTTGCTCCAGTAGCAGATATGTAAATGCTGCTCTTTGCACAGAGAATTTTTTTTTTTTTTTAAAGTTGTTGTTGAGAGGCTGTGCTTAAAAAGGGGCTGGTATTAATCATCTCTACGTCAGGCAAGTTTAAAGGGGCACATCAGGCAGCTCCTTGGAAGAGCTGATGGACAGGGGTCTGTTTTGCTGGCTGGGTTTTTTTTT
>VWYP01001863.1:23870-49955 GCA_013400435.1 Pycnonotus jocosus | reverse complement strand
CCTCTATGTTCAGAGAGGATTTGCAGCCAGGACAGAGATTCCCATGAAAATTTGGGGTATTTTTGGAAAGCTTTTTCGTGCTTGCCTTGGAGGCTGAAGATTTTGTTTTGGGATTTTTTTTCTGCTTTGTTGGGTTGTTTCTGCTGTCTCCTGGGTTGTCAGACACTGGAAGCTGATCAAAACCCCCTTGGGGTCATCTCAATCTTCTAAAATGCCTCATGCAAAGAAAATATCTTTCTAATAATATCTTCAGATAATATTACAATAATATAAGAATATAATAATTATTACATCTTTTAATGAAGATATAATAATATCTTTAGAACAACTCTTGGGTTTTTGCCTGATGCAGAGGTGTCACAAGGCTCAGAAATAATCTTAACACAGATTTAGAGCCCCCAGATGTCAGACAGGGAGGAAGTTCCAGTCATGTGTTGCCCCTTGTTTCCAGGATTTAACTGAGACCGTGAAAGGAAATATTATTGATTATCTTTCAGGGTAAAAAATTAGGTGTGTTTGCCCAGATATGTTCAGCATCATTGTATATTGACTAAATGTATGAAAGATAGATAAGATACAACCGTGATAGGCACATCTTGTCTGAGGCAATGGCCTTCATTAACTTGATTATTAAAGTGAACATATTAACACTGAGTCCTGCAGCCCCTCTGCCTCCCTGTGTGAGCAGCAGCGTTTCAATCTTGCAGTCACTGAGCTCTCATTCCAGCCATTCCAATGATGCAACCTTAGGGATAACATTTTCCAGGCTCTTCTAAGAGACAGGGAAACAGAGAAGGAATGAAAACACCACCCCGAGCAATTTGGACTCAGCGTGAGGAAAAACCTGTTTCCTTCACGTTAATAATTAAGTTTGTTTTCACAACTGGTTTGAAAAATGGGAAAATCACTTCATTTTCCAGATAACCTGATTCATCTGCTGTTTTGCAAGGTGCTGCTTGACATCCCAAAATGAACATTTAAACAGCAGGGATGTTGTCACTGAAAGGAAAACAAGGATGTGCTCACCTTGTGGTTGGACTTGCCTGGGCCAGCTCCAGGTTGCCTGGGCCAGCTCTGTTTATTCCATTTATTCCATTTATTNTTTGAAAAATGGGAAAATCACTTCATTTTCCAGATAACCTGATTCATCTGCTGTTTTGCAAGGTGCTGCTTGACATCCCAAAATGAACATTGAAGCAGCAGGGATGTTGTCACTGAAAGGAAAACAAGGATGTGCTCACCTTGTGGTTGGACTTGCCTGGGCCAGCTCCGTTTATTCCATTTATTCCATTTATTCCATTTATTCGTGTGGAATTTGGCCAGTTGCTGTGAAGAATTAGGGGGCCAAGAAGACGAAGTGCTTTAATCATAATTGCCTGTTCAAGAGCCAAACTTCAAGGCAAGGATTTAATATCTTTAAGTGCTAGTGATAATAATAATAATAATAATAGTAATGGCAAAAGTTACATTGTAAGGAGTAATTTCAGTTTCTAAAATAAGTCTCTGGAATAACACTCAACCAAGTAATTTGTGTAGCTACATAAATATTCCCTGTGTTCCTTAAAGCAGCTCCCTTTTTTTTCCCCTTCAAGTCTGCAAATTACCCTTTTATGAGATGCTGTACAAACTAACTACTCTATCTATTCAGAGTATGATAATATCTCCTTGCCTTTGAATGAAATATTTGGCCCTTGAGGATATGCCAGTAGCTCTCCTCACAAAACACCTGGAAATTGAATAAGATCTGCAGCTTTATTATGTACATATAATAGTGGAGCCTGTGGGATTTGGTGTAGGAACCTTATTTACAGAGCCAGGAGATGGATTTGCAGAATCTATTTTAGGCTGGGACAGCTCAGTAACACATTTATAACATCCTTTGCTGATGTGGATTGATCTCAGAAATGCCAAAAGTCTGAGCTCAGAGAACGGACAAGGGTCCCCAGTACAACCTGAGTATTTAAAGTGCAACATTTCAGAGTGGCAGGAATAATATCTTTACCTGCCACAATAATAACAAATCAGTTTCTAAATCCTTTTGGCTCAAAATGCAAAGATCTTGTATGAAAATGCAGCTTTTCCCTCATGAGAAAAGCTCGTGGGTGGTGTGTCCACAGATATTCTTCTTTTGGAACTGGAATAGGGCTGTGAATTCTCAGGTATCAGAGAAATAACACTAGTGACCTCATACTAGTGAAAATCCTTTAATTTCTTCCAAAAGTGGATTCCCTCCCCTCTGGAAGGAGGACTTGCTCTGGTGAAGAAGCTTTTCCCCCAAATATGTGAAATATCCCAGCACAAACCCCACTTCCTCTGGAAGAAAAGAGGGGAAAAAATATCAAACCCTCCCCAAACAAGAAAAGGGCCCGTGTTTGGAAATTGTGAGTGAATTCCAAACCCTTATTCTTTGGGAAGAAGCTGGGAAAATATAGAAACTTTTTTTTTTGTATTTTCCCTTCCCAGAAGTCTGCACCTCAGCTCCTCTGTGGGTACAAAATCCTTCTTGACCAAAACGTGGACACTTTAGGGCTTTGCAAAGCACTGCTGTGGTTTTAGCCACAATGCCAAAAGCCTTTAGAAAAACTTCTGAGAAGTCAAAATACAGGACAAAGCAGCTTTATCTGAGCTGAAGGAAAACAGAGGTTTCCAAACTCTTTTTTTTTTTTTTCCCCCACGATCCTCTCAGCAGTTCCTTCACAGATAAATAATTCCATTACACTGCTGTTTGAAACATGCAAGCATGATCACTTTGGTGGCTTCAGTCATTCCATTTTTCTTTACTGAGCTGTTCTTTACAGGCCTTTTGAGGCACTGGAACCGAACCCATGGCCAATCAAACTGATCAGCATTTTTGGGCATGACTTTTCAATCACAGCGTGGTGTTCAGTCATTTATTGTGACTTTTATACAACAGAGCTGTTTGGATAATTCCCTCAAGATTATCTGCAGGATCTTCAGGAGCACTTTGGGCAGCTCAGAAGTTTCAGCACAATATATATTTTTCATCCCTTTCCTGCTGTTTCTGTAATGTTTCCAAAGTGTCAGTGCTGGGTACAGTAAGAGGAGAGTTTGCAGTTTCCTTCAGTGAGACAGCAACGCTGTCTAAGGTGAAATTAAAATAGACTCCACTTATTTGTGGAATTAATTATTAAAATGTGCTCAGCAATCACTCACATCAGCTCTCTGTGCTTGCAGGGCTGTTTGTCCCCTCGTGCAAATACCACCAAAACAACGAGGGGTGGTGCTGGGTTGTTTTGCATCAGTGAAGGCCAAACCTCCTCCTGCCTCTTGTATTATTTAAAATGTGCCTTTCATCAGTCATTCAGTGCAGTGCATTTGGGGGGGACAAACTAAATCCTGATTCATCTGCATCAGCATCTAAACCTGGACATATCAGTGGGAAAATAATAGGTTTGGGGCTATGATTTTCATTTGGTTCTTTCTGGTTGTCAGTCAATTAATTTGATTGGATTTTTGGGTTTGGGCCTGATTGGGTTTCTGGTTCTCCATCTGTATGGCTGGGCTGATTTAGGAAGAGCCCTGAGGAGTCATTAGGGAGTGTGTCCATGTGTCATGGAATGGTTTGGGATGGAAGGGACCTCAAACATCACCCAGTGCCACCCCTACCATGGCAGGGACACCTTCCACTGTCCCAGGCTGCTCCAAGCCCCAATGTCCAACCTGGCCTTGGGCACTGCCAGGGATCCAGGGGCAGCCACAGCTGCTCTGGGGCCAGAGCAGGGCATCACTGCCCTCATAGGGAAGAATTTATTCCCAGTATCTCATCCATCCCTTCCCTCTGGCAGTTTGAAGCCATTCCCTGTGTCCTGTCCCTCCATCCCTTCCCAATTATCTCTTTGCATCTTCCTTGTAGCTCCTTCAGGCTCTGGAGGGCCACCCTGAGGTGACCCCAAAGCTTCTCCTGTGCAGGTGAACAATGCCAGATGTGCCAGCCTTTCCTCCCAGCAGAGCTGCTCCATCCCTCTGCTCATCCTGGAGCCTCCTCTGGGCTCTCTCAGCAGCTCCAGCTCCTCCCTGTGCTGGGCCCAGCTCTGCAGGTGGGCTCTCACCTGAGAGGGGCACAATCCCCCCTTTCCTGCTGGGATCAGCCCAGAGGTTCTGGGGCCATCACCCACAGCTGGGGCATGAAGATGCCAAAGGAAACCTCACCAGAGTTTCCTGAGATTCAGCCTCGTTAAGAATCCCTGGAATGAGTTTTGCCAGTGGCTCTCAGAAATCACATCTCCATCACTTTGTGGCTTCATTTAAGAGCGAGTGTCTGTGTGTGAGCACAGCCTAAAACTGAGGAATTTGGGAGTGGATGTGAAGCAGGACATTCAGGAGGCTCTCTACTGTGAACGAGCAAGGTTGAAGGCCTGAAGTTGGGATTTTTTTTGTTGTTTCTTTTTTTTTTTCCAAAAGAGTTGATCTTTGAAATCTTTTCCATCAGCTCTCTCCACATTCCAATTTCAGTTTTATAACACCCCTCACTGTGCATGCCTTGGCAGGAAACTTGCCCATCTTGCAGAGCCTTGCGTGAATAATTCATGGCAGTGTCATGCTGATTCTCAAAAGGCTGGAATATTTCTTTGGAGAAAATGTTTAATAAGATTCTCCCAAACAACACAAACCATGGCTTTGTATGAATTTCGTGGGGTAGTAGCTCTCAAAAGGTTTTGCACGATCAAGGATTTAATGAACTGAAACCCCAAACATATGGCAGCCCCTTCTACCTATTTGTTTCCTGGGTTGAAGAATGGAGATGAAGCTGCTTAATTGGAGTCAGAAACTTGAATTTGCCACATCTGAAGGCACAGAGAGGAGTTTCAAGGAATAGGATACAGCTCTTACCTGGCTCCTCATATTTACATCTTCATTTGGGTGATATTATGTGACAACGATGGGGAATGAAACAGCTTTTACACTTCTTTTTTTTTTTCCCAAGCCAACAGCAAATATCACACAGCTTCTGCAAAAATACTGAAATGCTCCCAGCTGCCCTGTGTCCCAGAAATTGTGTTCAAGCAGGTGTCATTTAACCCAGCAGAGAGAGGAACTGAGGCATTTGCAGTCTTTGGAAAGGAGGGTGAGTTCCACAACAAATTATGGATATCTGGACCTTCCTGAGGCTGAGGGTGTTTTGGCTTTGTTGGTTTTTTGCTTTTGAAGACAACTTTTAAGCAGGACTTGGTGATCTAAGAGGCTGGTCTGCAATGGAAAATCCCTTGAAATATTTCAAAATAATTGGGTTTTTTCCTTTTTTTCCCCTGGCTATTTTAGAATTATTCCAGATTTTAGTGAGTGCTTCTTTGCCAGGACCAAAAAAAGCCCAAAACCAACAAACAAACAAAAAACCCAAACCAAACAAACAAAAAAACCCCCAAAACAAACAAACCAAAAAAACCCCAAAAAACAAACCAAAACCAAAAACCCACAACCAAACAAACAAAAAACACAAAAAACCCCAGCAAAGCCCAAGTCAAGAATCAGTCAATGTAGTTGAAATACAACATCCCATCAGTCTTGGTGTTGGCAGGAATGTATTTCAGGGTGTATTTGGCAGCTAAAAAATTGAGATAAATATTTGGTGTTGTTCTGAGCATGGGAGACCACAGGAATGTTTGAGAAGGAAAACTCACAAGGGAAATATTGGTGGTGTGGAATTGGTTCTCATTATTGAGCTCTCCAGTTTAGGAAAGGCTGGGGAGCCTTTCCTCCAAGTTTTCTCCAGCAGCTCTGGAGCTGAGTGCCCAGGGAGCTGCAGAACCTCCATCCTTGGAGATTTTCAGGATTTAATTAGAAAAAAAGCTGCATTTTACTTAACCCAGCAGCAAGAGCTTTATTTTGAGTGAGGAAGTTATGATCTCCTGAAGCCCCTTCCCACCATGATTTCTGTGAGTCCGTGGGATTTTAATGGCAAGAGTCATTTAGGATTTCAGCGAGACTTTGCATGAAAGGCACCACAGACCCATAAATGAAATCTCCACGGATTCCAGTGCCAAGATTCCAGCAGAACTCCCTGGATCACCAGCCTGCCTGTGCACGTGTGCCTGGTGCCCACCTCCAGGATCCAGCCTATTTTCTGCTCAAACCCTGTGACTCACACTCAAACCCCTGCACATTCATTCCTACTGAAATGTATTCCTACATGGATCTTGCTCCTAGCAGTGCCTTCCAGGGAGCTCATTTAAAGATTCTATTGGTGATTGGTGTTTTTCAGTGTTGAAGTTGTTTTCATAATCAGGATCTAAGAGAACTCCTTAAACCAGCTGATTCTGTTTTTCTTTTCTTTCTCCTAGTTGTCATTTAGTTGAAATTAATATTGTAATTGCTTTCTCTGGAGAGTCTGTAACTTTGTGCACTCTCATTTAGGGAGAGAAATATGGATGATGGGTGACTAATGACGCTTAGTTAGGCAGTTTTTAAAAATAAATACAGAATCTGTCAATCTGCTCTCTGTCAGGGAGAGAAGCAGCTCCTGTTTTCACACAGTATCTTCCTTGAGGGGATTTTGTCTTGGGAAGCACTGTAATAGGCAGAAGTGGATGGGATTTGACTTCTTTTGGCAGTTTTCACCCTTTCCTTTGCAAACACCCTTCCACTTTTCCCATAACATTTACAGGGGCTGAGAGTGCGTTGCTGCCAAAGAGAGAACGTCTTGCAGTGACACTGACCACAGCAAGCCAAGCCCTCATCCTTCAATTTTCTCAACAAGGATAATAAAAGTTGGACAAACAATATCTTTAGCCTGAGGAGTTCAGTTTGGCTGTATTGAGCAGGATGTTGCTATGTGGATTTAAATTAGCTGGATGTGTCCTGGGGGGTTTAGACAAGGTGGGCTGGTGTGTCTCGCCCTCCCTCTGCCTCCTTTGCCACCTGCTTACTGATAAATCCTTTTTTTTTTTAACCTGTCAATAGTCTGGTGATTGATTAACTCAGTTCAGACCCCTCTGCCTGCAAGGTTCAAAAGGACACATTCTCGTTTTACTCATGAATATACAATGTTTTTATTTTCTTCCTATTGACTCCTCACTCTTCAAATGTTCATTCTTTACCTTTTCTCTCCTTGTGAACAGTCTTGTTTCCTGCTTCTTGAAAAAGAAAGGGAAACACTTAACTTTCCAAGCCTTCCTAAGGGTCAACCTCCCCTCTTTTTAAAATGAGTTGTGTGCTGCAAGGTGCAGGGGAGCAGAGGGTGGAGTGTGGCAGGGTGAGCAATCAGCTTGGACCCAAACAGAAAAATTCATGACCTCAATGATGCATCTCCCTCCAGATGTCAGAGCAGCAAATAAATGTTTCATAAACTTTGTTTTCCAGGTCAGCTCCAAGCCATGATTTTATGTTGGTGGTTTAACCCTTAATGTTTAGAGAGAGCAGCACAAGGAGAATGGACAAGGGGCAGGAAATGTTCCTGGACATCTCTGCTCCTGGGAGTAGTTAATGGCATTAATGCCTCCAGCCAGGAAAAACAATGTGCAAGACTGGTGCCATAATCTTGAGGATGAGGAATATCATCACATGGATTTACTTTGTAGAAAAAATCTGAGGAAATGGTGTCCCAACGCTGTGAAAATCCATCAACAGCACGTTCAGCACCTTGGTCCTACAGGAGCCACACCAGCCCCCTGTGGGGTCCAGAACACCTCTGTCCATCCAGGAAAGCTTCTGTTTGTACTGTGGGATGGAGGAAAGTAGGTGGGGGATGATTGCATGGAGGGAGTGAGGGCACAAAGCCAGGATTACGTCATTTATGTTCACGGGATGAACATTTTCCATTGACTGGATCCTCACAGCTGTAGAAGCACTGGGGGCTCTATTTGCAGGTGAAGGAACAGCTGTTAGGGCTGCTGCACCCTCAGAACTCGGATCCCACGTGCCAACCCCGTGCTGTTGAGCAGAAGTGCCTGACACCACGGCCTCACTTTCTGTAAGATCCATCCTCGTGCTCCAAACGTGACTCCACAATTTTCCATGGGGCAGGAACCCTCTCATGGCAACCTGGACCCGCCAGCCCAGGCTGAGCCCATCCCCAGGCAGCCAAATGTGGCTGCACACCCTGCAGTTCCCCACAGGGCACGGGGATTGTCAGCAAACCCCGCTAACAAGTGGCAGGATTGATGCGCTCGTGGGTTTCTCCAGCGCTGGAGATTTACAGCGTTCTCCCTTCCCGCTGTGCTGCTGCTGCTGCTGCTCTGCAATTAGAGGGAAGCTGGCATTGAAAACATCTGCTGCCCGTGTTGGCCTGGAGTTGCCAAACTTCTGGCTCTCCTTGTGCCAGGCAGGGCCTTGTCAGCAGCACGGGTGTGTTTAATGAGATCTCCTGAAAGCGCGGCCACTGAATCAGAGCTAATCCTGACATTTCACTCAGGGAACGGGAAGGATGGCGAGGAGCAGGCACAGCCAGGAGCTTAATTAGCATGGAAGTGCAGGGATAAAAAAAAGTGGCATGTTGTACAAAAGAGCACGGTGAGAGGTCATTTCCTGCGTTTTCCCGAGATTCCCCAGCAGCTGCTGTGGATGTGTTGTTTGGGAGGCGCTGGCTGGGCTCCAGGTTGTGGCCCTACACTGATGTCACTGCCTGCTGGTGACAGCCAGGACACTCAGTGTGGGTGTCCCATTTATCCCCAGAAGTGTGAGATCTGTTCCCTTTGTCCCTCCAGCTGTGTTTTGGTGAGGTTTCCCCGCGGTGCTGGTGCTCCAGGTGGGTCGGGGTTTGCCCTTTGTGATGTTCAGCCAAGCACTGAGACTCGTCCCTGCATCCCAATGTCCTTGCCACGTGTGTTCACTCTATTTAAAAAGAAACTTCCCCGTTAACTAATTTTTTCCCCTCTCTTTGTAAATGTTATGCTTTTTTTGTAGTTTGGTTTGGGGTTTTTTGGGATTTTTTTTAGGTTTTGGAGCACTTTTAAGCTAATAGAATCCTCATCATTTTCTGTGACTTTTTCCAGTTGTG
The DNA here is from genome assembly GCA_013400435.1 of Pycnonotus jocosus. NCBI lineage: Eukaryota > Metazoa > Chordata > Aves > Passeriformes > Pycnonotidae > Pycnonotus > Pycnonotus jocosus. The sequence continues at coordinate 41,002 of VWYP01001863.1, read as the reverse complement.
ACATCACTCAGTTGCAGGTAAGATCCTGACTGTGAGTAAGAAGTGCTGAAAGCAAGTTAGGGACCATTTCTTTATGAATCCATGAGCTGGTTTTACTCTTCTGAAGAATTCCCTCACTCTTGGAGAAGCCAAATCTCACGGCAGGATCTGTTTGCAAGGTGAGACAGTTCATCTCCACCTACAGCTGCAATATGAACACCCAAATCACCTTTTCATAATGCCTTAAAAACTTGATCAGAAAGGAGAAGAAGATGAAGTTTAGCAGCAGCCAGAGGAGGTTTGATTTCTGATATGAAATGATGAAATGATTTTCTGGTTTTATGGTGTGGAGAGATGCTTTTATTTCCGGGCAATATTGCCAGGAGAGGTTTTTGCTGAATATCCCTGTTGTCTGTATTTCCTTGGAAGGACGGTAGTGAGGGCACAAATCCCTGCAGGGTCCCTCCCTCGGTGTAAATCCCAGGTTGTATTTCCGTGGCTTTGAGCTGTGTGCTGCAGAATGGAGCTGCCAGAGCCAGGCTCTGAGCAGCAGAGGGCACTGATCTAACAGGAGTGAGAGAAAAAAAAAAAAAAAATCATAATTTCACTTCAGCGCAGTCTAAATGGCCCCAAGATTAATCTGTTAATATCCTCTCATTCCTTTCCCTCCTATATCAGTGTTAATTGCCAAACAAGTGACAACTTTCCCCAGTATATTATACTGGTCCATTATACACTGCTGCTGCAGATATGGTTATTTGCAAATTCGCTACAGACTCCTCCACCAGCTCCAGAGGGTTTTATGTTGCTCTTGTATGGATGAATACAAATAAATAGAGGCTGCAGTTCCATCTATATCGAATTTAATCTGCATGCTGTTTGAAGCAGTCTAAATATTAAAACCAGATTACTGGAGTTTTCCACGGGAATCATTTTATTTTTCAGAGTTTACTTCATAATCAACTTGCCTCTTTCCTTTGGGTTTGTTTGCCTTCAAGAAGATGCTTTCTTCTCAGGATTAGGGTATTTTTATTGGCTGTGCACTCGCAAGTGTATTTAAGGGATGGTTTATACCTGTTGTCAGCTGAGCTGATAAATGCACCCACCACGGAGACTTGGCATAAATAGCCATCATAAACCAAAATAAACACGTGACCTGCAATCCGAAGGGAAATCCAGCAGGGATGTGCTGGAGTGAAGGAGAAGGTGAACAGAGGCAGAAATTCCTGCTGGCGGTGCCCAGCCCGGGGCAGGGCAGGGCTGAGGGACCCCTGTGGGTGCAGACAGGGCTGGAGGCTCGGGGTGTCAGCAGCCCTGACGGAGCTCAGCCCTCCTGCAAATTGCTCTGACAGCCAGGGCCCCATAAAATTTTAATTTGAGGGATGAACCTGCTCTAAACTTGGCGAGCCAAGCCCTGCGGCTCGCGACTCGGGCGAGATTTTTCTGCGGAGATAAATGAAAATGGGCTCAAGGACTGTGACAGCAGAGTCCTGTCTTGTGTCTGACAAAGAGCCCCGACCTGTGGCACGGAATGGGGGTCAGTAAATAAATATCAGCTGCTGTAAGCACGTCTGCAGTGTCACAGCGTTATTAAAAGCCTTTCAGGGCCAGCAAAGGACGCTTGTGTGGAGGTAGCCTTGAGGTCTGGCCACCTACAAATGGTGGTTTATTGTCTGTTCTGTGTTCGTCTTGCTGAGAGCATTATGTCAGATGTAACTGCACCCTGCAGAGCTTTCAGAGGTTGGGCTGCTTCCTTGGTTTTTGGAAGAGTTTTCAGTGAGAAAAAAACACCCTGTTAGTAAAGGTGAATTTTGGTTGTTGCTGAATATCAAGGCTCAAACCAGGAAAAGGGATCTCACTCTGAGCTATTTAGGGTGAAAATCCAAAACTAAATCCAAATGAAGATGCTTTAGTGAAACCACTAATGACAGCCCCTTCTTGCTGTTTCCTAATCACAATTAAAATGGGAAAACGTGTTGAATAGCTGGGAAGGGGTTACCCCACTTCCAAAAACATGCTAAAAACAACATTTTGTGCTTGTTTGGGGAAATTCCTGTCTTAATACAAGCCAGACTGTTAGCAGGCAGCAAACAACAGTCAGCTTCAACAGAATAATACCAAATTAATGCTCTCCAGCTGAAGACAGATGCCCACATGATATGTTCAAACATATTTTTTTCAAATATGGACGTAGCACCTTCCCAGCTGAGGGGTAGTGCAACTTTGTGAGAACTAACTACTTTTCAAAATATTCACGTTGCATGGTCATTTCTTTAAATAACTTTTTTTAATATAAACTGTTTTAAATTTAAGTTTTGGGCCCAATTTTTCTGCCTCTCTCCCCACTGGGTGCTGTTTTCTCTCCTCAATATGAAGGCAGCTGCATTTTGTGATTAATTACATTTTATGTGTGGCTTAGCAGTGCCCATTTGACAGAGAATTTATTCATGGCTCTGAATGTGAAGCAGAATCTGGCTTTGGTTCAGTCTGAGAGGCAGCAGGTCCGACTTTAATACGTGGTGGCTTTCTGATTTGTTTGTTTGATTTAGTCTTGTTCAGCAAATGCCAAAAGAGAATTTCCTCCACTGAGTTAGGTCATCTCAAGCAAGCTCAGGCAGAGTGGGCTGCCCAGAGAAATCCCTGATTTTGAGCTGTGCTTTAGTTTATTCCTGGCAAAGGGAGGCAGCCCAGGATTTTTGTGCTGCTACAGCTGCTCTTGGGCTCTGGTTCTGTCCATGAATTGCTTCCCAGCTTAGGTCACACTGCGGGATCCAGGCTGGACTTGCCCAAAGTGTGTGTGAGACACCTCCTGAGATGGATTTCCATATTTTATTAGTGTGAGTGAAGCAGGGAGTGTCTGAGCAGAAAAATTAATGTAGACACTGCATGAAATCCTGAAGAACAGGGGTGCATGGGAGGGGTTTATCAGATATCACAGAATCCTGGAATGGTTTGGGGTGAAAAGGAACCCTAAAGTTCATCTCATTCACCCCTGCCATGGGCAAGGACACCTTCCACTGGCCCAGGTTGCTCCAAGCCCCATCCAACCTTAAAATATCACCTACTGCAGAAAGAAAAACAGCATTCTGTGTGTCAGAATCCAAAAGCAAGAAAAATTCTTTATTATGATCCAAAAAGGAGGGAAAAAGTTGATGTTTGAGGTATGGGAGCCCATCCTGGTGGAAGCACCAGATGCGTATTTGTTGAAATACCCTCAAAACATCTGAAAGGAAAGTTAAAAAGGAGAAAAAGAAGGGAGAAAGGCACTTTACAGCAACTGTAGGAATGTCACTGAGTTAGGAATGTGAGGGAGGTGTCCAAAGAGCTCAATGGGCTCCCCAGGGAGTTTTGGGGTCCCCATTCTTGGAGGTGTCCAAGGAAGGGCTGGAGGTGGCCCTCAGTGCTCTGGGCTGGGGACAAGGTGGGGATTGGGCACAGCCTGGATATTTTGGATGATCTTTGAGATCTTTTCCAACCTCACTGCTTCCATGACTGAAGGAGAGGATTGTGGCATCCATCATTTTCAATAGTCAGTGCAGNGTGGCCCTCAGTGCTCTGGGCTGGGGACAAGGTGGGGATTGGGCACAGCTTGGATATTTTGGATGATCTTTGAGATCTTTTCCAACCTCACTGCTTCCATGACTGAAGGGGAGGATTGTGGCATCCATCATTTTCAATGGTCAGTGCAGAAAATTCACCAATTCTTACTGTATGTGATTTCCTAAAAAAACCCCTTAGTTTTCCTCACCAGCCCTACTGTCATTTCCCAGAAAACAAAGATACAGCCAGGAATAATTGCTTTAGCCTTTAGTTTTGAGTGGAATTTTTTCTTTTCTTCTGCCAAACAAATAGAAAAAGCAGTTGGACTGGTTTAACATATACTCCTATCTAAGGAAAAAAAAAAAAGAAATCCAATAGAGATGAAGATAACTTTATTTCTGTCAGCAAGGAAAAATATATATTTGATCCAATCTACACTAAACTTTTCTTTGCAGTTCTTGAGAAATAGAAATGAAAAAGAAAAAAATCTATATATCACATTCTTGGCCAGTATTTGATGACATTCCCCTTCAGTTTTTCCTTCTGTTTTTCTTACTAACGACAAGGAAAAAAAAAAGAGAGTGTAAGTGTGTGTACCAGTAAAGGTAGAGCAGCAGAGTTCCCAGGCACCTCATTTCACAATTTGCTTTGACATGAAGTGAGAAATAACTGAGCGCAACCTTTACTACAATAATTGGATTTTCGCCATCAGGAAAAGCTTGTTACATTTGTGTCCTCTGAGAAATAAGACGCTTTTTAGGTTGAGTTTTATAGACTCCGCTCCCTGTAACCTTAGAGGGATGTGATGTGCGGGGGTTGGATCCTTCCCTGCCCGAGCTGATCGTTCTCTCATCGTTCTCTCATCCTTCTGTCAATATTGGGGCTTGGTTTACACCACCACAGCCTCAAAATCGTTTTGTGAGACAAGGCTTAGAACATTAGAACACTGGCTAATTTTAGAGCAGGCTCCTCTGTCTTCCTCCTTTTGTTCTGCTCTTTTTTGCTTCTGTCGTTTCGGGTTTCGCCAGCGATTTTTCGCCCTTTGCGCAATTTCCTTGAAGAATCATGGGAAAATGGAATTAATTAGGAAATCTGTGTGGATATTGCACCTGGAAACGTCAGTTAGGTCAGAGCCCAAGGATGAGTGAGCTTTGTCAGGTGAGGATAGGAAAATCCTTTAATTTTATCATCTCAAGTCTTTTGAAGTCACCTGTGGTGTTTCTCTCCATCACACCTGGGCTCCCCCAATCCAAAAAACTGCTTAATCTCATGCATCTCATTAAACATGTGAGTAATTTCATAGATTTCATTAGCACTACCTAGAACTTTACCATAAACATGGATGATCATGTACAGGTTTGTCAAGGATTGTTTTTGTCATTCTCCAGCCTTCAGCTTGAGGCTGAAATGAAACAAATATTGAAAAGAATATAAAAAAATTGTGGCTTCTGTTTTTTTATTATACCAAATTGCAAAATACTTGTGCCTGTTGCCATATTGCTTCAGTATTGTGAGTACATGAGCAGTGAAAAGATAAAATACGAATTTAAAATATTATATTATGGTTTTTTAACAGTATAAGAGAAGCAACAGGAACATTGAACTCGAGTATTGTCTCTGGTGAACCATTCATGACCCCAAGAGATTGGCATTTCAGCAGCACCAGGATTATTTATCCCATGAGGAATATTGGATTTGATAAAAGGATTAGATATTGGGAAGAAAATCCCCTGTGAGGATGGTGAGGCCCTGGCACAGGGTGCCCAGAGCAGCTGTGGTTGCCCCTGGATCCCTGGAAGTGTCCAAGGTTGGACATTGGGGCTTGGAGCAGCCTGGGATGGTGGAAGGTGACAGGAACTGGATCAGCTTTAAAATCCTTTCCAACCAAACCCATTCTCTACCCAAATATGATCTGAACCTGTTCTATTTAAATATAACCAATGTGAGAAGGGAAGTGTGAAGTGGTAAAGCGCCATTTTCAGAGCGGGAGGTGGATATTAAGATAAAGTGCCTTGCACTCAAAATCAATTTGAATTTACTTCAAACTTTGCATAACCTTCTCCTCAGAGTTATACAAATGTCTTGATAGACTCATTAAAATCTGGAAAACGGGAGAGAAAAAAATCTCAAGATATGACACTCCTAAACGAGTGGAAATAAAAATCTACAGCTGAAGTGTGAAATGAGAGTGGATCTGGGAGAATTTTAACTTTCAATTCCTTTCACTTTGTGGCTTTATCACTCACTGTTACTTCACCATTTTAATGGAGCAGAACGTGCACGTTACAACCTATTTATTGCAATTTATTTCTGCAGGGTCTCCTCTTTGGGTGTGTTCTCATTCTACTTGTGGAGCTCAAGGTGAAGACCCCCACGGTGTTTTTGAGAGAAGAGAAGAACCAGCACCACTGAATCTATGAGAAATAATGATTTTTGAGCTCTCCTTTCATTACCTTGGTGGCCAAAAGAGGAGAGGTTCTGATTAGGGATCCTTTACAAGCTCAAAGTCTCTCTCCTCCTTCTAGAAACAGATTTCGAATGCAATTTACCCCGTCAGAGGATGTGCATGAATTTGTTTTCCAGAATGTTCTGACTTGTTACTGTTACATCTCGTATTTTATGTTCCTGTCTCCCTCCAAACAGCACAACTGGCAGCACTTTATTTAGTCTCACAAACCAAAATTGTTTTCTCATATCTGCTGTTCCACATGGCTCTCGTCCTTAAGGATACCTTGAAATGTGGCTTTTATTCTGACAAAAGTGGGTTTTTTTGGCTGCTACTCCCGTTTACACCCCAAATTGATGGAGAAAAATTGAGATTTTCTTTATCATGATGGTACAGTATGAAACAAATTGCTTCAGATTATGATTCCCTCCAGTTTAAATTGTTCCATTGTTTAGACTGGAGCTGGCTGACAGTTTCTTCATTTATCTTTCTTGGCTAACGCAGCCTTGGACATATTTGAGGCATTAGGCTGGGGCTGCTTTGTCAACCTTGACCTTGTGCCACATTAGCTCCTTGCAAAGCTGACACTCTTCATTTCTCAGCCCTGCATTTTGTTCTGAGCCCTCTGAGCCAGGATTAGCCCCAGCTGCTTGTGAAATTTGTATGGGCAACCACCAAAAAACCATCATAGGGGGGTTTCTTTTTCACACTCCCTCTTTTCACCAGCTTGCATTCTAGATCAGAAACAAAAATCTCATCATTCACACCCGGTAACAAAATTTAATTGCTATTGCAGTCTTAACTCCGTTTAATTTTATAGACTCAGCCTGGTTTAAAACCAAATTTTACACTTGAAATCTGGGCCATCAAAATTAGCGGTGAGTTCTTGCTGCTCAGTGATTAGAAATTATCTGTGAAGGACATCCTGGTGGTTTCTTCTAAAAACTGGCTTTGGTCAACTTAATCTAAATCATTTTAGGAAAGGAAGCAGCTTTGGAGTTGAAAACTGAGGAAGTTTTGTGACTTGAAGCTGATATGATTGTGTAAGTACTTCCATGAGTGCCTGGAATTTATTCCATGTTCACTTTAAATTGGACAAAGCTCATCCCTGCTCCAAAGCCTCCTGGAGAGGCAGCCAGCATGGTCTCATCTGTTTCTTCTCACCAGGAAGGTGGCCTCACTTCTTCACAACAATTTCTTGCCAACTTTGCATGTTCAAAAGGCTGAGGCTCATCTTTGCTCCTAATGGGAATTAATAGCACCAGGAAGATCTAACAGCAGTTGTCTCTAAAGAATGATGGTGTGACTCACTAAAATTTGCCTGTCTGGTTTTCTTGCAGGTAGGAACCCATGGGGGTGGAAAAAAAAAAGCCACATTATTCAAGAAACAAACAAATAAACCAAATTCACAGTGACCCTGCCCACAGGGAGTCCCAGAGTGGCTCATTTTCTGTTGCAACTCACCAGCCTTAGAAGACATCTTGGTCTCAGGTAAATTGTGTAAACCCAAAGCTTTTGGGAATCAGCTGCTGGGGGGAACAGGAAAACAAAAATTGATTGCATGTACCGGGAGCAAGCTCATCTCAGCAAGGAGATTTATTTTTCCATGGCTCAGCTCTGGGGTGAAGAGCAGCTCCTGGAGGAGAGGCAGGTCTGTGGCACCCCCAGCTCATCCCTGAGCCCACATGCAGCTGTTGGGCTGCCAGATGTTCTGGTTTTAATGGCTGAGCCACAGCTGCAGCCCTGGAAATGCAGCACTTCACCCTCCAGTCTCTGCTGCTCAGTCCTCCTGTCTCATTCTCACTCTGCAGATTATTTTCAGGTCTTCATAGTTTATTATTTTTTAAGCTGGTTCTTTCTCTTTGTTTTGTCCTGTGTTGTTAGAGATCTTTGTGAGCCATCAAATTCCATGTGGTTATTCAAGTAAAGCTTAAAACAGTTGAAGATATTTTAATATGTTCAAATATTGCAGAATATAGCCCTAAAATAATCAAGTTGCAAACTGTAAGGAACTTAAATCAGCCATGTAGGAGGCCCTGGAGGGCTTTTTCTCTCCCCAGGATAAATGTTGTGCTTCACATGGTGACAGACACCCAAAATGCAAATAAGGCTCCCCTCCTAAATTTGGATTGTTGTTCCACAGATTATTTACCTTTATGGTTCTTCATCTCTAACTGGATAAAGAACCAAAAATATCTGCCCTTGGTGAATCTCAAATAACAGAGGCAGGTTAATGAGCTGATCAGGAGAGATCTGAGTGGGAATCAGGGAACAGCTGGCAATTTGCAGGAGCCTAAAATCAGAGTGCCTGTCAGAGGGCACAGGGTCTGGGCATGTCCAGGAGAGGAGTTTCTCATCACTGTGAGGATAAAATGTTGATCTTTATCACGTCTGAGCTATCTGCACCATCTCCCTCCCTGACTGCTGAGCTTTCTGAACAAACCCTGCAGCAAAGGCACAGAAAAGTTCCATTTTCTAACTTGTTTTGGGAGAGATCCACCCCACCCAGCACTGCAGGCTCTGGGAAAGGCCACTCCCAGCAACTTTTTGTCTTCAGGGGAGCCTGGACTCCATCCTCCCTGCTGGAGCTGTGAGTACCTGATAGAATCATGGAAAGTTAAAGGGTTGGAATGGCTTTTAAAGATTATTTAGTCCCGACACTAAAGGGCAGGGACATATCCCACATGTCCCTTGTTTACATGTGAGAAGTGAGCGTGATAAACTCCCCTCAAGAGCACTTCACATCTTCTTTTTTCCTAACTCAAAAGTACATAATATATTAATTTTTATTGCCTTTTCATTTCAAGTAAGACACAGATGAGGCTATGCACCATTTCGCTTATTTCTCACCCTACAGCAACAATAATTTATGTCAAGAGCTGTAAACTGCCAGACCACAGGAAACAGTATGAAATAAATATTTCCTAAAATGCTTTAATATGAGAGCTAATGCTCCTAACGTGTGTGTCTTGTAGCTTGGTTTGGTCTAAACTGAGAGTTAATTGGATTGTCATACTAACATGGACAAGTATTCAAACACGTCTAAACTTCATAAAACCTCCTGGAAGGAGGGACAGGCAGGGGCAGAGCAAAATCAAAATCAAACTTTTAAACCTATTTGCACAGCAAGCTCAAAAAGCACTTTTTAGCTGATCTGCCTGAAACCTGGACAATTCAAATACCATTATTCTCTTTGTCAATGCTCAGGCAAGTTCTGGCGCCAGTGGGAAACCTAAAAAATATGAAGTTTGCCTAATAAAAAGTATTAAAATGGGTGGCATGAAAATGGAATTATTTCAACTGGAATGTATACACTGGGGAAAAGCAAGATCTTGAATATTCACATTACAGCTCATTGAAAAGGCAATGGGCTATGCAACAAGATTGACAACAAAGGGAAAAATGATGAGGAAAATTGCCTTACTTATCTGCTAGAGTGCTCTTGACTGCCAACTGTAATTTTATGGTTCATTATATAAAAAAATACCATTAATGTTAGTACTTGTGTATCATAATCACGAGAAGAAGGGGGGAAAAAAGTTCATTGAAATGTGCTCCATTTTTAATCAAGACACCATAATTGTGTGTTTTTCAGGCATCATCAATTCCCATCAATTTTACTGCTGCACAAATAATGTGCTGCCATAGCTCTTCCACAGGTCAATTCCTGCAGGAGGCTACACCGACTGCAGGGGTGCAAACTGTAAATAAACAGTGGCATAATTTATCTTCTCTGATATTGCTTGGTACAGCCCCAAACGGAAGGGCTGGGTTTGGGTTGCGTGGCGCATCGCAGGCCTCAGGAATTGTTATATAAATGTTGTTATGTAAAATGTCAGGCAGCAGCCAATATTAGCATCACAGAGCCACTGTCACACAGTGAACGTGTCTGTCAGCTTAGCTGGGTGTTTTCAGGAGTTCTGAAAATCACAGATTGGGTAAAGTTGTCTGAAAATGCAGCAGGGGCTGCGCTGGGACGTGCCTGTCCCCAGCCCTGTGGATTGGCCAGCTCAAACCAGCTCTGGCCATGGGAGAATTTGGGTTCCTCACCCCCAGAGGGAAGTGAAGGTGTCCCTGATCCATCTCTTTTTGGAGAGGGAGCTTAGTGCCACCTTTGAGTGCACAGAAAGGTTTGTGCTGAATGCGTTTTCTGAATTTACCTTGCTGTTATTCCATATAATAGGAACGTGCTGTTCCATATAACAGGATGTTGTATTCCATATATCCCATATAACAGGATGTTAAATTCCGTATATCCCATACAACAGGATATCCCATATAACAGGATGTTGTATTCCATATATCCCATACAACAGGGTGTTATATTCTGTATATTCCATATAGCAGGATGTTATATTCCATATATCCCATATAACAGGATGCTATATTCCATATATGCCATATAACAGGATGTTATATTCCATATATTCCATATAACAGGATATCCCATATAACAGGATGTTGTATTCCACCTATCCCATATAACAGGATGGTTTATTCCATATATCCCACATAACAGGATGTCAAGGAAGAAATCTACAGCAGAGCCTCAATCCCAGAGCAACCCCAGGGCACAGGAGAGACCTTTCCCAGGGATTTTCTTCTTGGTAAGAGGGAGGTGACTCCCAGATGATGTTTTCCTAGGTGGAGGATGCTCAGACTTTCTTTATTCCATGAGTCTGCGGCCGAGACTGACCTTTGGTAAAAGCTGCTCTTTTCTCTTGGTAATGTGTTAAATTTCGAGGCCTGGGTAAATTAAATTTTGCTTACAAAATTGAAGTTTAAACCAAGTCACAGCTGGCCAACCAAGTGCAAAAAGTTAGTGTTTGGTGTGCTATCAATGCTTTCAAAAGCTTTTTTATCTTCTGGTGCAGAATATTGATAAAAACTGATGATCTTTATGGGCAACCTTTGTAGTGTCTGATCCTTAATCCCACTGGACACATCCCCTTCTTGAAGAATCAATCTTGGAATCACAGAATGGGTTGGATTGGAAGACACCTTAAAGATAATCTCATTCCAACCCCCTGCCTGGGGGAGGGACACCTTCCTCTAGCCCAGGGCCAGAAATACCACCAGGATTTATCTTCCTGCTCACTCTTTTAATCCCAGCCTGAGATTGGGATGGTGATCTCATTTAGAGCTGGGATTTTAATCCCAGTCTGAGATTTCTTGCAGAGAAATCTCCCTGTAGGTGCCTGAGACTGGAGCAGGTCATTGCACCCCACTAAAGCAGCCCTGGAATAAACACATTTTCTCTCCACTCTCCCTCTTTTGAAAGCTCCCTGTCCTTAAAAGAAAGGAGGAAAAGCTGAGCACACTGGACAGGTGCTGAGTAGCTCATGTTAGGGCAAACAGCTCGTAAAAGTGGCATGGTTTGGATGATATATTCATGTAGTATTTCAGCTGAATTAGTGTCTGACACTATTGGATTTGTGGAGCTTTAATTATAAATTACTTGGTAAAATAAGGTCAGCTGTCAAAAGCCCATTCCAGTGTCGGAGGCACTCCAAGTTTTGTTTGGGTGGGGGGACATAAAGAGCAGTTTATTTTATTTTATTTTATTTTATTTTATTCCTGAAGAGTCTGGAGAAGTGGAGGATGGTGAGCTGGAAGCTGAGGGGTTTTCCTGAGGCTGACAAGCCCTCCAGAAATCCCAGCATTTTGCCAAGGCAGCACCATCCAGGGCCCTGGGAACAAACTGCTGCCAGTGAGGCTCTCCTGAGCTGAGCAATGGGCCTGAAACAGCCCAAATAACACCGACAATTCTGCCTGTTCTCAGCTGAGGAGGCACATCCTGCAGAAGATGCTGAGTGAGGAGAGCTGCAGCAGCCTCTGCTTCCTCCTGCCCCCCGGCAGAAGGGAATGTCTGGGATCACACTTTGCAAATCTGCCTGGAGAAACAAGGCATTATTCATGGTGTGTGATTAGTCTTGCACGCTCCCCTCGTTATAAATATGTAACACATGCTCCAGTGCAGAATGTGCTAATGTATTCCAACATGATCTTTATTGCTGATATTTAAAAAACCTGTTCCCTGAATATGCACAGTTTAAATTTCACATGAATGTACATCTCCCATTTTTTCCTGGTTTGAAGCATAAAGTCTCTCAGGCAAAATGTAGGTTTTATGTCAATCCATTTTTACCCCTTTCCTCAGCTCGTTTGTCTGCAGTTAAATATTTTCTTCATCTTCCACAGGAAAATATGAATTATTCTAAAGCACCGAGTGCTGCAGTGTGTGTGCATCTGTGTTTGTTGGGAAGTCAAAATATAAACAGTGGAGAAGATATCCTCATTTGTTTTCCATTCCAGTTTTTAAGTGATATGTTAGGAAGCAATCATAATAAAGAGGAGCTGGAGGAGCCAAAGAAATTATTTCTCAGCGAGACAGCAGCCTGCTGTTATCTCTAATCTAAGAGGCACTGGATAGAGGTCATCTTCTGATCAATGAAGTGAATTTCACTTTATGGCGCTGCAAACAGACAGAGAATGGTACCATCAAGTGCCTTCTAAGAGGAAACAGAAACAGCCAGAGAGCAAGGGGAGAACCACAACAAAAATAAAGAGATTTATTGCTATACAGGGCCTGTTTTACAAGGACTCTGTAGTGTAGGAAGAGGATGTCACCCTCCTACAGCACCCTGGAAATTCAGAGTATTGCCAGGACCTGAAATCACCTGCCCAGGACAGCCCTCTGGAAAACCAGAGTTAACAACATGCTCTACCACATCCAAAGATTATCCCTCCTGAAAGAAAAGCAATTTAGGTTCTAAACTGAGCACTTAAGCATGGGATGGAATGTGAATTCCAAATTTCAGGAATTCTGAACAAGAAATGCTGACAGCTTTTGTTCCACAGTCTCCACACACTTCTCTGCTTTGCCCATATTTTGCTTTTCAAGAGGAATTTGGCTCAATCAGGTCTCACAGCACTGTCTGATACGATTTTGGATCTCTAAATAATACGGATTTCAAGGCCTGATCAAAATGTTTGCTGCTGAAGCTTTATAGTTTGGAGTATTAAGCATGGCCATGTCACGGTAATTGAGCAAAAATTGGTTGTGTGATGCAGCCTGTGCCACAGGAAAGCCTTAAAACAGTGTCTGCTTCTTCTTTTTTTTCCTCAGACCTTGCAAAATCAATGGAAAGGTAACAAGGGCCCTTGCTGTCAGCATGGATTAATCTGGAATTCCCTGGCATCTTCAGATCCTTGTGCATCAAAACACAAGTTTGGATCACAAGTTTGAATAGTGGCTCAAAGTGCTCAGGACTTCAAAAAAAAAAGAAAAATGACAAGAGCCAGCGAACTAAAACACCTCCAATCTCCACGGTTTGCAAACTTCAAAAAGTGTGATTGTGCTGGGAGGCTTTGATCTCAATATTACTTTTTTATTGCCTTTGAAGTCCAAAGCAAAGGGCCATTGCAGGGAAATCCAGAGGTGCTGAGTGTTAATTCCCTACAGCCACGTTCAGGGTATCAGCTATTGACCACTGGATGCTAAAAAATGTCACCATAATAGAGAGGATTTTCTTATTAAGGAAGGTTTCACACTCAGCAGTGTTGGTGCAGTTTGAGTTTTCCCTACAAAAAGGTCACCGACGCTCAGGACCTCAGGAAGATTCTAGAATATTCCACATTTTTAATAATCAGCTGTTACAGCTAAGCAGGAGTTGGAATTCTGTCAAAATTATCCCCAAATGTGTCATTTTTGGAGCTGGTGAGGGAAACCTCCAAGGGTGGTGTGGGTCTGAAATCTCTGCCCGCTCCTGAGATGGGAACTTCACTCTCAAAATTGGCACCAGCATCCTAACAGCAGAACTGGAAAGGAAAAATGGAAAGGGCTTGCATTTATGTGGCTTGTAAAATATTCATTTATGTGCTGTGCTTGGGGAGAATCGATCTCTGGAGAGCAGGAGGTTTCTCCATCTCAGTCTCATTGCATTAGAGGGAAGAGCTGAGCAGGGTGAGATGTTGTGGGGGCAGTGATGGGGACAAAGAGGGCAGCACGGGCTGGCCCTGGGCTGTGGATGGGGCAGGGGGACATCAGGGTGACAGCAGAGAGACCTGAGCTCATCCCTGGGCCTCTGGGTTTTGATTCCATTCAGTGGCAAACTGAAATGTTTTTGTAGATTTGGTCTTTGGTAACTCGTTTTTTTCTGCCGAATTACAGCAAGGTTCAAGAGGGAGGCAGTGGTTTGCTCCTTTTATGTGCAGGGACCTGCTGGGGATCCTGGGCTGGCCAGGAGTTGGATTTTGATGCTCCTTGTGGGTGCCTTCCAATCCAGAAAATTTAATGAATCCATAGTTGTGAAAATTAATCTATTTTCAGATGAAGTTTGTTTTATTTTGTTTTAACCCTCCACAGTTCCCCGTTGCTCCCAGACACTGGATGTGCTGCAATATCCCAAGGGATGGGATCTCTGCAGCTGGATTGTCTTTCTTACTGTGGCCTCTCAAAATCACTTCTTGATTAGATTCCTCATGAGTTGAGGAAATTTCCATCCACTGGATTCTCCAAACCTGCCAGAGCCCAGGCAGGGCTGTGCAGAGAATGTGAGATGTGGTTTGGGCAGGCACAGCTGGGTTTGCCAGGGACCAGTGCCACCAATCCAGTGGTTTTTCCAGTTAAAAAAAATACCCTTCCAAAGTTTTAAGTGAGGCATTCCGTTGTGAATGTTTCTTTCCCATTTTTTTCTGATGCTAAGGACTCGTAAAGATTTTTAACAGCAGACTTTTACATAGTTAAACTGAGAAATAGCTTCTCTAATGTTTTCAGCTCCTCCTGACAATAATGTCTTTACCTCGGGAGCAAAGTATTCACGCTGGTGTCAATAAAGGCAGCGGTTTTGACAGCAGTTTTATACATCAGCATAGATCTGCAGTGCTGAATATTACCTGTGTTATCAATTGGCTAACACTTCCCACGAGGGAGATGTCTCTTTAGAAAGCTCTTCCTTTCATGAGTGTCATCAACTCCTGTCAGCCCGACACCGCTGGGTTTGACTGGGTTTGAAGTTTTTGTTGTCGTTTGAATTTGTGATAACACAAGCGAGCCCTTTTTTGAGGGATGGATGTTGAAAAATGTGTTCTGTTCACATATAAATGGCTTCATTCAGCTGCTTTTTTGTGCGGGCTCTGAGATCTGTGGAGGAAAATACTTAAGTAATGGAGTGATTTGCTGTGCTTTTGGTGCTAAAACAGCACAGGTGTAGCTCAGGCAGAGGCAGTGACTTATTGCAGCTCTGAATCTCTCTCACTTTAAAAGCTCTGGGGTTTAAAGCTCTGTGCAGAATCTCCTTTGGATTTTGGGTAACCCAGGGACAGACAGGGAGCACAGGGAATGTACAAGTGCTTAATCTCACCCCAACAAAGAATGCTTTATTAGCAAGTGTCAGGAATATTTATCTGTCCATGTTCAGAAAAAAGAAAACCAAGCCAACTTTTGTATTTCTAGCAGTGCAAATTGGTGTGGATTGACAACAGGCTTGCTAACAAACTTCAGTTTTAGTGAAAGGAACACCAACAAAAGCAGCTGTAACCTCTGGCACAGCTCAGCACCAGGCTCTGCCTGGGACTGCTGGTCCAGGCCACGCTCCTGAAGAACACCAAGGAGGCATCAGCCATGATTCCAGCAGATGACACTAAATATTCCCAAAATGGTCACTGCCAGCTCGTAAGGACCTGGTATCAACACAGAATCCCAGAATCCCAGGAGAGATTGTTGGGAGGGACCTTAAATCCCATCCAGTGCCACCCCTGCCATGGCAGGGACACCTTCACTGTCCCAGGCTGCTCCAAGCCCCAATGTCCAACCTGGCCTTGGGCACTGCCAGGGATCCAGGGGCAGACACAGCTGCTCTGGGCACCCTGTGCCAGGGCCTCAGAACCCTCACAGAGAGGAATTCCTTCCTAATATTTAATATATTGTACCAAATATTTAATATATTGTACCAAATATTTAATATATTGTACCAACACATTACAGTTGACCATGGATGGAGAGCAGGGAGCAGCTGCTTTCATGATGGGAGGCCTCTCTCTGAATATTTACATGTGAGATATAAATCACCCCTAACACATCACTCAGTGTAATAGGTTCCTGTAATTAAATGAGAGCTTTATTGAATAAATTGCACACTGTTAATTATACGTGTAAGGCTCTCTGGCAATTCCTTTGACTTTATTGCAGATAAAACAATGACCTTGTCTATTTTCATAGGGCTTGATAATTTAAGAAGATTGAAGAAGTGTTAATTGTGAGCTGGCCAAGAAGTCTTTAAAATGCTTTAATAGCTTTAGTAGCATTAACTCAATATTGAGATAAGATTATTCCTTGTACTTTCTGTGTACTCACAGCAGCAGGCACTGCTCCTCTCACCTCTGGGACTCACCCGGGAGAGCAGCGGGGCTTGGGGTGGGGAACAAAATCCAGGAAAAGGTTGATTTAGTCCATAATATCCACAAATCGATTTTTCTTGATGGAGTGGAGAGTCAGGAATTATCTGCATCAAATCAGCCAGGGTTTTATGCAAATGAGTGCAGAATTAGAATAGCAGAGTGCAACTTGATGACATTGGCCTTATTTTTTGAATATCAGTCAATAGCTGCTAAGTTTACAATTTTCCCTTTCCTTTGGCATCTTTATTTATAATTAAGTTATTTATACATGCACACAAGTACAAACCCATTGGACACTGAAATTAAATCCCAGTGAGGATTTATTTTTATTTACTGCTTCCTCCAAGAAATGAACATCTTTCCAATCTCTGCAGGGCTGCATCGATTCCTGAAGTATCATCTCCCAGTTTATTGAGTACAAATGGTGACTGATTGTCCCCTGACACTTCAGCAAGGACTTAAATATACAAGAAACAAGTTTTAAAATAGCTACGACTTTATTAAGATGCCACCACATCTGGGAAGTTCTTTGGGATGGTTGGGAATTTCTTGATAATTTTTTTTTTTGTCCTCCCCCTCATTGGAAAAAAAAAGCTGCTGATTTGCCCAAATCCAGGCTGTTTGCTAAGCAAAATTTGATTCAACAGATCCAATTAAGAAGAAAAAGAAGCCAGAGCAGTAGCAGGTTGACACTGTTAACAGGAGATTGTGCTTTTCCTTGTGATGGCAATTTTTCAACATTTTAATGAACTTCCACTTGGAAAAA